>NW_019091399.1:214028-426671 GCF_001949145.1 Acanthaster planci
GCAAGTGAAGTGTGGGAGATTTTTTATGCCTAATTACTTAACAGACTTGTTTCATTGTCACTTTGTGCAGTTTGGCGTAACTTTTGCTAGAAGGAGGAAAGTGAAATTACAAAAATACGAGACAATTTTCTTTAATCATAAATTTTTACATTATTCAGCTTATCTTTATAATTTGACCTACAGATATTGAAGCTCCAGATGTCTCGTGTCCTAGCAATATTGGTTTCCTGAGTACAGATAGCGGTGTCGCAACTGCTGTCGTCTCATGGTCGCCATTGCCATCAGTCACTGATAACGTCGATGTCCTTTGTTATAGCAACATCACGTGTGCAGATGAAGTGGGCAATATTGTCAGATCTGGTGGTGTGTATGGACTAGGCACAACGACTGTGACATGCAGAGTCAGTGATAGCTCCTCGAATGAAGGCTACTGCCAGTTTGAAATTATAGTTGTAGGTCAGTTTCCGTGTTGAAATGCTAAAAGAAGATGCTGGTAATATAGACCAACTAGGTTTCTAATATGATGTGTGTACCATCTTATCTCTCGCTCGTAATATAAAACGAAATGGAAACAAGCAATTTGAACCACTGAATATTGAAACACGAGTAAATCTAAAGACTAAAAAGACTAATTTCAAAACTTGATTCTTAGGTTAATTTATTGAAACGGGGTGATTTAATGAAATGGCGATAAAGGGGAATAACTGTTTTACCAAAATAGGCCTATATACGCAGCATTTGTCTCACTGATTTTTACACAGATTCTGAAGCTCCAAATATCACATGTCCAACTAGCGTCCTTTCGATTGGTACTGATATTGGCGTGCCACACGCTGCCGTGTTTTGGTCACCTATGCCATCAGCAGTTGACAATGTTGATGTTTTTGACGGCAGTGACATCACATGTCAAAACGGTGCCGGCAATGTCGCAGTTTCAGGTGCCCTTTACGAATTGGGCACAACAAGAGTGACATGTCACGTGACCGATTCCGCCTCAAATCGACAGACCTGCCGATTCACCATCATAGTTGTAGGTTAGTAAATTGCGCGTGAGTTATGTGGTCTCTTCCACAATATTTCGATTCAAGGGAACTTAGAAACTTTACCCATGAAGAGAACAGTACAGTGTCACATAACAAGAATTAATCCCGTCTTGCCCAAATATAATCTAATATTAATGTATGTTCCTTAATTCAACGAAGAATTGTGTTTTTCAGCGTTGAAATTCAAAACCATACAAGTTATGTTAAGTCAAGTCTTGTGATTATCGAAACAGTTACATGAGAAATCCTTGATTTCCACAAGCCATGATATTTCGAAAGAATGTACTTTTATTAAAACAAAAGTTACTTGATCGTTTGCACATTTGTCTAGATAAAGAACCGCCCCATGTAACGTGTCCAACCAGTGTGACATCTGTGAGCACGGGTAGTGGAAATGCCACTGCTATCGTGTCATGGCCATCGTTGCCAACTGTTACAGATAATGTCGACCTCCTAGATTCAAGCGAAATTATATGTCAAGATGATGCAGGAAACGATGTGGTATCAGGTGGCATTTATGGAGTAGGAACGACAGTCGTAACATGTAGAGTCAAGGATTCTGCTCTGAATGAAGGATTGTGTCAGTTTGCCATCGTAGTTGAAGGTTTGTGCTTTTTAATAGAGGGTCGCCGGGGTTGGCTAGGCGGTTGATACTGTGTGTGCCATTTGGGTCCCACGACTTGCCATGAGGGTGTATAGAGCACGAACCTTTTCTAGGTAGCCTATGTTGATAAAGGGGATTATATCCCATCTCATACTTTCATTAAACAATCAGTTCCAAGCACAGCTGTACTCTCTTTTCAAGATCTCGTCAATCACTCGGCATCGTCATCAGACAGTGCTACCTTCATTGCCATTGGCGTTGCTGGGGCCGTGCTGGTATTCGGCAGTATCTCATGCATGGTTGTAAAATACAACCGACGTGCCCGGGCAGGTGGCACGCAGCATACACCGTGGCCAGAATTCGCCGATCGCGAGCAGGTGGGTGTTAAATGTACTGTGTTGAAAGAGCTCGAAATCAACATGTAAACCAGTAAATTCAAACTAGTGACATCACCACTGATTATTCTCTTTCAAATTATGATCAATGAACTTCCTCACTGTTTCTCCAACTATCTTCAGTTTACCAAACAAGTATTATAATAGCGGCTGTTTGAATTGAAATGTTTCATTAATGGTATCCTGAATTTATCACCTGTTCGATGACTTTTCCATCCTCTGAGAAACACTAGCATAGTTCTTCCGAGTGTCTGATCTTTCATCTCTTTTGAGTTTCTCCTGAGCGGCTCTCTGACATGATTTTCTCGCCTAATAATGCAATGCTTCCAATGCCTCAATTTATTCATCAACCATCTTGCTTTTTTTGTTATCATTCGATTCCAGTGCCGCTCTGACAGGACTCTTGATACCAACTTCTCATTTATGGTATCTGGCTCTTTATCGGTGAGTGTGTATCCGAGTCACATTGCAGCCTGTGCTTTTTAGCTTCAAAGAAAACCTTTATATTCAAGTCAGCAGGTACTCAAAAGCCCTATTGCCAGTTAAACAGCAAATTTTTAAGGACATCGCATCTAATACCATGGATATTTTAGTTGATGGGTTAAGCGAATCACGCTTCTAATTCTTTTGTCTTTATTACTTGGTGCTAGTAATGATGCACATAAATCTCTTCATGCAGTTGCAGGACATGAGACTTCCTCGGCAACCTGTGGCCAAAGATTTCGACTTCTAGCATCGGACGCCAATGAATGTCTATCGGGTGGTCCGAATAAGAGCACGTGCATGACACTGGAAATAATCATGCTTGAGCAAAATAGTTGGAATTAGTTTCATCATTTAATGCAGCTGTCATACATTTTACCTTCAGCAACAAGGTTGTAGGAGCAATACCCAAAGTCGATTCCTGTTTTAGAAGTTGGATTTTGACGTTTTAATACCTTTATAATCATGAATTTTGTATCGATTTTTAAGTTGCGCTCGGTATATCTTAATTTATGGATGACCATTTCAGCGAGCAGAGAGAGTTCAGGAAGTGCGCAGGTTTTGAATATTTTATGTGCCCTTCAAGCAACAAGTAGACGGCCCACACATCTTAGGCTCCATCCATCCCACCTACATTGTCACATGGTTTAACGTGCGAATAGTGTGGGATCTGATAACTACGGTGTACTCTTTTGCTACATTAAGGAGTCCCGTATAATTCTATTAAATGTTTCTATCGCAAGAAATGTTACAACTGGGATCAATTCTTCAGCGAAAAGGAGTGAAAAAAGAGTTGCAATATTATTATCGTACAAAGTGAGAATTATTAACCACTCATTAAAATTAAACATCATGAATAATAATCACCCGATTAGGTGCTTAAGTTGCTTTTAAATTGACATTAATATTAAATATAAATACTAAAATTTCTATTATTGTACAATCGCTGGGTAAAAGACTATTTTTGTAAAATGAGAATGTAAATAGTTAAATAGCTTTAAACGGACGCTGGAAATAAATTTTTCAGTTGCAAGATAAAAACTAATTTGACAAAAAGATCAGAAAGCTTGATCTATATGTATGCAAGGAGACGTCTGAAAAAGATCAAAACAGTTGGTGAGTTGGCTGCGACGGGTCCACTGCTATCACAAGCCTTTGCAGGGCTGTGTAATTGGGAGTTAAATCATCATCTAATTGAACGCCTAAAGTGAGATGGCTGTACGTGTTTGCAGTCGAGTTATATTGGCTATCGCCACGGCAGTTTGCCTCAACTTTATCGCCAGCGAGCAAACTTGTCGACCTGGTATGAATCACATGCTGTATCCCGCAATCAACAAAGCGTATGGAAACAACGTTTTCAGGCAGACGCTCAACAGCACTGTAACGACCTGTGGACGAGACTGTTTCATTGAACCGCTGTGTATGTCTTATAACTTCCATACACGAACCCGTTTGTGTCAACTTAATAATTCGTCAAGGGAACATAAACCAAATGAGTTGGTTACTTCGGTTGGGTATCTCTACTACGACAATGATATCAACACTCCCTTATACTCATCACCTGACTCTAGTTGTCTGATGTTGTCAACGACTCATCGTACTAGTGGCATCTATAAGATCTATCCCCAAGCGAAGGCTCGTAGCACAAAGGTCTTCTGCGATATGGAGACCGACGGAGGCGGCTGGATTGTGTTTCAGCGACGTCAAGACGGCTCCGTTGACTTCTTCCGCGAGTGGGCTGATTACAAATCCGGCTTTGGCAATCTGTCTGGCGAGTTTTGGCTTGGAAACGAAATTCTTAGCATCTTGACTGAGACCGGACAATGGCAACTGCGAGTAGACATGGCAGACTGGGAGGGCAACACCACTTGGGCTCAGTACGATCACTTCAGAATCTCGGGCGGAAATTACACGCTCCAAGTTGGTACCTTCTGCCAACAGAGCACCGCCGGTGATTCCTTATCAGACCACAACGGACATAAGTTCTCAACGAAAGACGTAGACAATGATCTATTTCCACATTCTAGCTGTGCTTTAAATCTTCAAGGTGCATGGTGGTTCTATAAGTGTCTGGTATCAGATCTCAATGGCGAATATAAACAAGGTGGTTCTTCGTATCCGGGCTCTGGTATTCAGTGGTATAGTTGGAGGGGTAACCAATACTCGCTAAAGCATTGCAGCATGAAATTCAAAGAAGTTTTGTAGACAAAGACTCCTCACGTCTTCGTTAGCAGAGTGAGTCAGGCATAGTTTCTGGTTGTTGGATTTTTGGTGTCTTTCTTCTACTTCTTGAGGGAAGAATCGGCGGACTGTTTCTTATTTGGTAGTGTAATTTGATCTTTTGACTGCAAAATGTTATTACCTTTCTGATTGGCTTGCAAAATAATGCACGGAGCCCCAGAGGTTATTAATGGATACAGGTGTGTTTGCACTGTTTTTTAGTTCGTTGCTCTTCGCTTACAATCTTTGATGTAATATTCGCGATGATACTTTTTTCAAAAGAGTTTTCAAGGAAAGATGTAAACTGTAATCCCGTCGAGTCTAACTGCATTCCATCTTCAAGGTGCGTGGTGGCTCCATTGCTGTCTGACATCACATCTGAATGAGGAATAGAGCGTAGTTCCTCGTCTGCTGTATAGCTGGACGGGAGCCGTACTCATTGAATCATTGCAACCTGAAATTAAGAACTGGGTCCCGTAAACTGAGACTGTAAGCTCTTATAGACTACGTAAGACATAATTTTGCCATTAATATTTTTTTGTCTTTCATGTAGTTCTTCACAGAGGAATCAGCCTCGTGTTTCTTTTCCAATAATTTGATCTTCAATGCATGCGCAAATTTTAATCGCTTGTTCATATGTACGGAACCCTTGAGATACCATCTGATATGGATACAAGTATGCTTTTGTAGTTTTGACATTTCACTCATGGTAGTTATTTTCTTTTGGGGTAGTACTTTAGAAATTCCCTATTAAATAGTAAACATTATTCTAAACAGAAAAAAATGGAATATGTTCAATTTCTACAGTAAAAGAGGAGGCGTCTCGGTGAAATGTCACCAAATTCCAATAAAGCAATAGATCTAAGGATTGAGAACTGCAGGATGACTGACCAAGTGATAAGGGATAAATTATTCACTGTTATCTGCTGTATACTGAACTATGCTCACTGGTAGCTTGAAATGACATGTAATTCTTACATGAAAATGCGAAGGATCGTAAGCGAAAGTCGATCATGCTACACCGCGAGGAGGAACATGGAGTTGTGAAAAATGAATGTCAGCTGTTGCATCAACTATCTTTCCGGTCATTTTGACTCATCCCTTTCGCTGTGACAGGGCGCTCGGAGGAATATTGTGAAGGAAGTACGTTACGGCTACGGACGGGCAAACTGCAAAGCAATGTTTTTCGGCTACGGTTACTTACGATTCCGCACGGCGAACATTAAATAGCATCTCAAACAGTGGCGTATCGATTTTTGGGTGTGTGGGAGGGATTCAAAGCTAATGCACCATAATGGGAGAGAGAAATATAGCCTATTTATTTGATAAATAAATATACCGATTAGTTTCTTTCCTGCTCACCAATGAAGTAATCTCAGTTTGAAAAAAATTAAATAAACAAATTGTAGAGACCGTCAGGGTTACCCCCCTCCCTGCTGGATACGCCACTGCACTCAAAATAATTCACTTGAACTATCACCCGACCAAGAACAAACTCAAATGAAAACAGTGCACTTTGGACGACAGATTATCATGTCTCGAGTTGACATTGATAGAGTGTATGGTACGGCAGTTTTGCCACAGCTCATAACTGATGCCTTTAATTGCTGTTTCACATAAAAAAGTACTTGGCTGATCCCTGCAGTATCAATAATAATCTATTACAGCAGGTGACCGTTGTCGGTGGAATATAGCGTCACGTAAAGATTTGGATTTCTCTTATATTTATATAGGTGTTGAGCTGACATCCACACCCGTCAAACTTGTATAAAGGTAGAGATCAATAATATTGATGTAAAAGAAAGGAGCAAAGACAAACTGAGGGACTGCCTTTGCTTTTGATTTGTGATGCATGTTTGAAAATCTGCAAATTATACTGGCCAAAATTTTCTGATACTAACGCGAAATTTCGAAAATCTACAAAACCGTATCAGAATAATTTGCCGGTGTGGGAAATTTTCGCTTTTGGAAATTGGTTACGCGACTGCGGTAGGTATAACACCCCTAGCTAGCTCTCTCAAAATAGTCGGTGTCCTTTTGTCAGCTGACCACAAGGTAATCGTTCAGTTGCACAATGGCAATACTTGGGATACTTGTACCGCCAATGATTATAAACATAAAGGTACTTACAAAGGGTATATGCCCATACCGCTACGTGTATTTGTACTACTGGACGTCACCAAGGCTAATCATGGGTCATAGATGGGGACTACATTGTTTATTATTCAGTTCAATGCACCGTATATGGGAGAGGCAGCATGGAGGTAGGAATGGACTCCCGTCCAACGTGGTCTTCCAAACGAGAGTTTTTTCTTGCGTGCCTTGGTTGGGCTGTTGGCCTGGGGAATGTGTGGAGATTCCCCTATTTGTGCTTTGAAAACGGTGGAGGTAAGTGAATTTGGCACTGAAGGCCTGTCTGGCAGTGTTGCTTTAACTCGCCGGACTCAGACTAGATTCGAGTCGGGTTTTTTTTTCTTGACTTTAGACTTTACATGGAAAGAAAATGACTAGAGACTTTACTCGACTACATAAAACTTTGAGACTTGACTTGAAGAAATCTTAATTCCTGACATGAGCACTTTTCTTCACATTACAAGCCTTGAAGACACAAACTTAGCGCACCCGGTACCGCGACAGACGTAATTGATTGAAAAGCCGACACGCGATCTATCTTCACACCTGCATGGGCTGCACGAATTCACAGTAAAATGTAGGCGTTAATAACATGCCTGACTTAGCCGGGTGGTTTTTTGTGCTCTGCCTATTCTGTGTACCATCCGTTGTTTAGACCGTTGAAACAGATGAAGCAAGATATGAGACGGAGAGAACCCCCATCCCCCGCTTTGTGTTGGTCATTGTCTCACTGGAATCTGAGGATCCGAATTATCTTTAACAAAGATGGCCAGAAATCAGTATTCTGTACAAAAAGCGCGCGGGCTTAATACCAGCAAAGTAACAGTTCGTAATTCTGACTGCTGAATGAATAGAGCCGTTTGCGACTCATCAATAATAGTGTTACCGGTTTTAATTGACAGGTGCATTTCTGATACCGTATTTCCTCGCTCTTTTTCTGGCTGGTCTGCCAACATTCTTTCTTGATGTGGTGCTTGGGCAATACAGCAGCGTTGGTTGTATTTCAGTTTGGAGAGCTGTACCTCTGCTGAAAGGTAATTGGAAACTTTGCTGGTTTACAGTTAAGACTGTAAAAAGGTTGTAATTTCCAAACCGGTGTTCATCTTATTTTAAAATTATCAGTAGCTAGTATTCCGAAAACCATTGCAGTAAGCAGTACAGTACAGGAAAGAACAAAATTAAAACCCCGTACAAAACCCATTTTAAGCCAGCTTCAAAAAAGCTTAATTATCCTTTTAAGACAGACTCAATGACGAAATTTACGGCAGCTTGCCCTAGATATTTATTAAACAGATTATTACAAGCTACTGTTTTATGCTTTTTGCGCGACGGTGCATAAATCAGTATCCGAGGTCATTGTGACAATATCACAAATTTTCTTTCAATCATTCAGGGCTAGGTTTCAGTCAGACTATTTATTCCTTCATCGTGGGCTCGTATTACAATGTGGTCATCACATATTCAGTCTTCTACTTCTTCGCTTCGCTCACATCCTCCCTACCGTGGACGGGGTGTGGCCATGAGTGGAATACCGCCCTCTGCGGTCGTCTGGTGTCTGACTGTCTAGACGCAGACGGTGTAATTACATTCAACAACACATGCCAGAGGCTGGATGCTCTTACGGAAGAGGAGTTGGGAGGTTTGAATGTAACGTCGTATAGAAATGGAGACTACGATATGTCCAATTACTCCGACCCTTTCAGTAGTTTTCGCCGATCTGCCAGTGAAGAATATTGGAGGTATTGATGATACACAGTAAATTACTTTGAATCATAAAACCAATTTTCAAAAAGTGCCGTTTATAATTTGGGATAAATGGTTAAATATATTAAATTTAAACAGATTCCGCAGTAGTTGGGGCCAAAAAAGTGTTATTTCAAACCTTCATTTCATCTGACACTGGGAAAATTTGCTAAAGCTTTATTTGGAAGACCGGTAAGTAAATAGTGCAATCGTCATCACCTCAACACTTCGCCCGATCAGTCTATCGAAATAATAGTTTTAGAAGACATGTATGAGGTACGTAAGAGACGGGAAGGAGTAAAGTTATAGTAAAAGTTGAAACCAAATTACAGGTTGTAAAATATCAAACAAACAAACTGACCAACAATTCAAACACAAGAAAATCGGGGACGAAATTTTCCAGTGAACAAATACAGAGTGGTGAGAATTACAGAGATAAACTTTAAAAATGGTTGGTAACCTTAAAGTAAAATCCTTGAAATGACAAAGTTAATTTCTGGATTGTAACTTGTTATCACGTTTTTCTCTTTCGACTTTGAGGTTTGCTGTGCTACAGGAGTCAGCGTCTATGGAAATAACTGGGGGCGTGATCTGGCAACTTGCTTTGTGCTTGCTCTTTACTTGGATAGTGGTATTTCTCTGCGTCACCAAAGGCATCAAATCATCCGGAAAGGTACACGGATTGAACATGTGTGAGTTGAAAAGCCACATTTGTATCAGAGTAACTGCAAATACTTGATGAGAACATTTTACTTTCTTTTTCAGGCTGTTTATTTTACTGCTATCTTTCCGTATGTCTGCTTGTTCGTTCTCCTCATTCGTGGAGTTACCTTGCCTGGTTATCAAAATGGTGTTGCGTTCTTTGTCACTCCTCGCTGGGATACCCTGATGAAACCAAAGGTAGGTATTTCGAATAATTAAACTGTATGATGAAGTAGTTTTGTATACATTTTATTGCAAGCCGGAAATGAATGCGAAGCCAGATGTATCAGACCCCTTCGTGACAATCTGGTACCGATTATTGTACAGCAAAGTCGGCCTAGTTTCACATGTTGCTGTATTTTCTATCCCTTTTTGTTACTTGGGGCATAATGAACAAACTTTAACAGTCATGACAATCACGGTACTTGAAACTCTAACACCATTTTGAAACGATGTTGCCTGTGTTTAACCTGAAATGTCACCCCCATCATAATAGTTGTTTATTTATTTCATGTTACAGGTTTGGCTGGATGCAGTTGGTCAAATATTTTTCTCCCTCGGGAGTGGTTCATCTGGGACTATGACACTAGGATCCTATAACACATTCCACAATAATTGCCTCATGTTAGTGCATCAGTGAAAATGCTTTATTTTGACGTATATTTTTATCTAATTATAAAATCTATATAGAAAGTTATAAAGAAATACCAACGTCTGACATTTTAGTAGACACTTCATGGCTGTAATTTCTACTTGACATTTTTTTTCAGAGATGGTTTGGTTGTACCTCTGGTCAACTCTGCAACCAGTTTCTTTGCTGGGATCGTAATCTTTTCTATTCTTGGCTATATGGCGCACGCACAAGGCAAAAACGTCAGAGATGTAGTCTCGCAGGGTAAATATATATCTCGACATATACAGAGAAAATGAAAAGAGCCGTAAAATTTTAAAACCGTAATTCGGTCTGCTTCCCTGTTTCTTGTGACTTTTCTTTGTCAGGTTACGGACTTGCGTTTGTGGCTTATCCTGACGCTGTAAGCCGCATGCCTGGGGCTCCATTTTGGTCTGCATTGTTCTTCTTCATGCTTTTTATCCTTGGTCTGGACACACAGGTAAGACAATGCGTGAATTTGCATGTGCGTATAGAGTCAGTGGAATTAAACGGGCGTCAGTTCCACACTACAGGAATGAATGGATCAACCGCCTTTTGGCCTTAAAGGGTCCATAGAAGTGGTTTTTATTAGTTATTATTAAAAATTGTACATTTTCAAACGATACCCAAACATAAATGGGAATTGGGATTTTAAACGTTCTGGGAAATGGGCCCGCCCTCGAGAGGTATCTCATCAACACAAAAAAATTTGCATATCTGTGACGTACGTTTGAGAAGACATCGTCGCGCCGCTTCACTTGTCCAGTGCGATTTCGACGAATTTAGACATCGAAAGTCAGGCTGACCAGGGCCAGATGATCAGAATCGGCAGCCGGCTCCAGACTGCGTAGTTTTCACTTCTAGCCACCTTGTTTTCTTCTAAACGTTCACACCTCGTTTCGGATTAAATTCATACGATTGCTGATGTCAAACACCAGGCCTATAGTTTCTGGGAAATCAAAGAAAGCCCGTGAAGAACAAAGACGAAGAGGAGCTTTCATGAAATGTGAACGACAATGGTATGAAATGCCTCCATGCTATTCCACTCAATAATACTTGTGGTAGAGTCGTGTGCACCTGCTTTTACCGTGTGTGCCGATATCGTATACGTGGATGAACATTCCGCGGGCACGTAAATTGTACGTGTCTAATGTCCGTGTTCTTAGTTCCAGACGTACATCTACAAAAGGATACCCGGGTTCTCAAATGTACGTCACACATAACGCCATCATATGACAGGATTAAAACATTTATTTGAGGGGTCAGTAAAATTAACCACAACAAAGGGAATTATATTCCATTTTTACATCCCCTATCGTGTTATGGCATAGTAGTGAATATTTCAAAAAATTAACAGTTTGTCCACGGAGGTCTTCATGGACCCTTTAAGATAGTGTCGATAAAAGACAACATATTTTGCTGCAGCCTTCGGCATACGGGCGTCGCTGGGGGGGGTGTCGGGGGTCACACTTCCCATTGCTATCGGTTAGTTTTTAAAATAAAATTTAAAAAAAGAACGGAGAATGAAGATGAAAGGAAGGGGGATACAGTGCACTCGTTTTGTGTGACGGTCCGTCGGCAAATTTCATGTGGCACCCCCATCCAAAATGGTCTAGCGACGCCCGTGCTTTGGCACCTATCCAAGAAAGTAAACTGAATTCATCTGAGATGACATCATCCAAACTTTGGAACTGTACAGGTACTGAAGATCCACCTTTTACAGGGGAACTGACAAGGTCCAGAAACTAGACTCGGCCATTTGCAGCTTTTTTAATATTTTCTTCCAGTTCGTTATCATCGAACAAAGTGTGACTGGTTTGGTGGATGAATTTTCTGTTCTTCGTCGCCATCGATGGGCCTTTTTGCTATGCTGGTGTCTGGGCATGTTTCTCCTTGGGCTGATATTTGTGACAAATGTGAGTGAAAGTTTAACAAACGGGTGATTGAGTAATTAATTGGCGGGAAATTTTGCCACAAGTACGTACAACCCACTGAGGGTACCAACTAGACCATCAGAACTTGGAGGGTGAAGTCATTGGTTTTTGGATGTTTGTTAATATAATAAAATAGCGAAATAAGTACGAATTTGTTTCATCCTTACTGGGTTTTTTCCAAGAAGATCCGGTATTCCATATAAAAAGCCATCTTTTACAGGCGCTGCTGCTCGATCATAGCAAAAATGATCCACCATAATTCAAAAAAGTTAAAGCTGAGACATCTAAGGTGAATGCCGATGTGAAACATGTTTATAAATATTTCACCTTGTACAGGCGGGACCATACTGGCTTGCGTTCGTCAACGCATACACGCCTTCTATTGCTCTCATAGTCTTCGTGGTTGGTGAATGTCTGGCCGTAAGTTGGCTCTATGGTATCCGACGGCTGTTGAATGACATCCGTTCCATGATTGGCGACAAGGTAGTGGATTGTCCATTGTTTAAATTCTATCCAGTTGCTTGGGCTGTGATTCTGCCGGTGCTGTTGCTGGTGAGTATTGTTAACAGTGACCAAAAAATCGTTTAAAAGTAATTTTATAGTACAAATCATTGTTACGTACGTTGTGACATCAAAAGCGATTACCGGTACCAACGAAAATGCAAAGCTTTTTGTTTCTTGTTTGTTTCACATCTGTATCTCAATCAGTAATTCCAACGTTGGTTCGCTGCATCCATAAGGTGGGCACTGGTGCCAGTCAACAAACAATGCTCTGATCGAGGTTCGGATCCATGTGAAATAGACAAGTCCTATATAGTTTATGAATAAGAACAACACAAACCCCACATGATATTTCATAGTCCAATTCGGTTTTATCAACCAAAACTTCCTGATTTTTTTTTAATAAATCAGTCTTAAATATTTGCAGTTGGCGACTTCCAAATCGAACCCACCAAGACATCTTTAACTCATGATATCTCGGCCTTGGTCACGGTAATTCACAGGTAGTGGTGATATTTGAATATATCGCTCGCACCGAACCGGAATACAACGGACCTCTTCCACCGTGGTCTTCGGGTATTGGCTGGACTATCTTCGTTGTGGTTTTAATATGGATTCCACTGTGGTGGGTTTATGCCATAATGGTGGAAAAGGGAACACTTAAGCAGGTACACGGGCTCTTGTTCTTAGAACCGAATCATTCTGCTCCTCAAAGCCATCTTGATGTATACGATTTTCCACTGTACGCATACCAAAATCTGTGTTTTACTTTGTGATGCAGGGCTGTGCAAAATTTCATATATCCAAATTTCAAATATCATATCGAATTAATGTTCAGACATTTTAGTCCATAATTTTTAAAGACAATTCATACCAATCACCATGTTGTTTGAATGGGGCACTATAATGAATAAGTTGAACAAATTTGTAGACTTCTATGTATCCTCACACTAAACCGCCTTAAGCTACAATGCCGTATACAACCCGTGTCTATACCCTGAATTTCCGCAGCGCCTTCGACTGCTGGTGAGACCACGTGACAGCTGGGGTCCTGCCCTTCCTCAGAATCGCCTTCATGCTTGGGAGGTACACATGCGCTTTGGAACCACCATGGGAGGCAAGCTGTATCCAGATAGGAAAGAGGAACATGAAGACAATCATCAGATGACTGTGAGGTACAGCAGTTTGCCAGAAGTTCAGGAAAACTAGTGACAAGAATTATCTATCGTCAAACTGTGGTTTCTAGAGCTGTTTTACGTTAAGGTGACTGCTTTAAGACAAAATGGTGCTCGGCAAGGTAGCTTGAATTGATTTGATTTATAATTAGTTTTGGAAAACGTTCGTCTGGATGAGCTATCGGAAAGGTTTCTCTACTCGGGTATACAAAAGGGAAATGGTATTTCATAAGGAATTACTGTCCGTACATTTGGCATTTATTATCACTGTGTCAATTCACGGCGGTGAGTTTATACCGTAGAACTAGCACTTTTATTTCCTGAAATGGTAAGCGGGCATATACAAAGAGTACGTGTATTATGTAAAGATTTTGACTGTTATGTATTTTGATGGCCAGATAGCGGTTCTGAAAATGTGATTCTGTCCGTTATAACAAATTCCTCCATGTATTCTACTTTTATTGTGTTAACTGAATAACTTGTAAGAAGTTTGCTTTGGTGACCGGGCGATAACATATGATGTAAATTCAATTATGTCTAATTACAAACCTTCATTATCATTTGGTGCGCGGGGTGTATGTGTAACTAATACATATAAGTGAACTGGAAAAGATTTACCAGAAATCAAATACATATTGATATTACCTGTAGTTAATAAAATTGGACAGACTGGTCATCTCCCTGAAAAAGTTTGACTCATTATTATCGGGGCGGCTTCAGTTGGAAATCGCTCTCACCGTAACGATCTCCCACCATTAGGGCACCCTTTTTATATTCTATTCTATTCGACCGACCCTATTTTGGGCTACCAATCACGGAAAAAAGGCTTTTTTCCCCGCCAACCCTGCTACAAAGACCTAACCCCCCCAAAAAAAAACTGAAGGGGAAAAAATTGGCCAGCATGACCTGAAAACAAAAGCCCTGAAAACTTACGATTTCGCAAACGACCAACAGCGACGGTCGGCGCTCGCGTGAACATTTGGTATACCGCACCTTTCCGTGGCTCACTGAGGTTCTTGCATAGCCCTACACCAGCAACCTGGAATATTTTTTTTAAGGATTTTTTTTTCGACCGACCGACCTTATCTCAAGTGGTAAAAGAAATGTGAACCATAGAATTTAATAAGGGTGCCCTTATGGTAACACCCACAAGGACAACTGTGTGGTACCTCTCCCGACAAGGTACATTTATGCGTACATTTCCTGTCTGGCAAGCTCGGTTATTTTATACCAAGTAAAACATGCTTATGAAATAAATGAATGGAAATCATAAGCAGTATTGAACGTTCGCTTTCGATATGCGGACTTTGACAGATCCACTTGTGACATTTTATTGCATTTAACTCTACTTATTCTATCATCAAATACGATGTAATGGCTGACTGCTATCAGGACAACCTTCTTACTTTCAAAGCAATTTTTATCGAGTCATCGTTATGTTTTCAAGAAAATCATTGGCCTATTTTGTCTTCTTCTTTTTTTGTTTTTGAAAACACTTCATTTTACGACTTCTGATGAAGTGAATGACACAATTGTGTTTGAATTACGTGTCCCTTGTGACACGTATAGCATCACATGTACATAATCAGCTTTACGCTCTTGATGTTCAAAAATCATAACTCACTGACAACAACGTGGTGGCGCTATTCGAAATTTTGTGGCGCTTTGGTTGGGGAAATGGCGTCTCTTCGCCGTTGTATTTTTGGGCCTCAACTTTACAGAATTCACAGTCAGCAAGGCATTGTGGTAAGACAAATACCATAAAGGGACTTAATTGGACAATATTGATCATTTACAGACTGCATTGAAGTCACGATGCCGTGTATTTCGAATGTTATCGTTGTTGCCCAATTTCCGGACTCGGTCTCCCAAGATGAAGAATGATCATGATTGATGATTTAGGAATAGGAGTAACGTTAATTTCCAATAGGATTCACAGAATACGGAAAATTTTGAATACAGTGCATTATCATACCGAGAGGTTGCCAGAGAAGGGCCATTTTTCAGTGCATTGCAGGCATGGTAGGAAATAGCTAGCCTAGCCTACTTCCAAGTTCCAGAACAGGTTTATACAATGTACGGACGCTGACAGAATCAGGTCAAATCGTACACGGGGCCGGGACAACTCATACCCAGGACAACTCGTACCCAGGTCAACTTGTACCCCCAAACTCTCGCCCAAGTCAACTCGTACCCACGTCATCTTATACCCTGGACCACTCGTACTCCATACGTTAGAATAGCGCTGCAGCCGAACTGCCAAACCAAACCAAAAATCATCAAATATCAATTGCCGAAACTGGTCGGTTCAAATGTTTGCTTTAATAATATTGTTAGTGCATGGGATGCATGCAAGAAAACGTGATAAAATAAGCAAGCAAAGAGTTATGCCGCTCCGATGCTCGGCACTTGTGCTACAAAATTACGATTGGGCCACATCATCCGATGGTTGTAAAAAGCACGTGGTGAGATTTCACTAATAATCAACCAAGAACATGCAACATATGGCATTTTTGCTGCACAACAATTCTAAATTCTCACTACATCCAGTTGTGCTTATGTATATTCAAACTTAGCATTACATGTATGTTTGCCAATCTCCGGCAGCCACGCCCTTACATTCCATATTAGGCCAATGATATCATAAATGGCGCCGTGCAAACATTTTGGACTGGATACAGATCAGAGTAGGACTTGAGCTCGATCAAAGGCAACTCCGGAAGGAAAACTGAAAACCAGGCGGGCCGCGCCGGTGCAGCGCTAGCGCTCTGGGCGCGCGACAAGATGTGGTTCACTTAGTGGCCCAACTTACAAGGATTTTTTCTAAAGTGAAGGAGAGGACTGCATAACATAATTAATAAATTAAAATTAGTTAAAAAGTTCAGTCTTGGCAAGCAAAGGAGCCATTGGTAGGGTTATCCACTGATGACAGTAATACATGCAAGGGTATGAATTGACTCGTGTACGAATTGACTCAGGCATGAACTGACTCAGGCATGAGTTGACTGGGGCATGAGTTGACCTGGGTACGAGTTGTCCCGGGTACGAGATGACCCAGATTCCTATGTATAAACTTCCATATTATGCCATGAACTCATTTTTGCAGTTCCAATTGTGCCAACATGGACTGAAAGAGTAAGTTGGCACAATCAAAACATCCAAAATGTGTTTATAGGAGTTTGTACATATTGTAGCTATCTGTGAGGTTTGTATAAACCTTACAGTTCTGGAAGTAGGAAATAAATTCTTTTCACCAGTTGTGCACAGGGAACTTGAATTATAATCAGTTGGGTCTTAATGGGTTTGTAATGCTGTGGGGTTTTAAATACACCCCTCCTTTATGTGTCTGTTTCTTGTTGAAACTGTATTTTCTCAATCAAATGTTCCCCCCAAAAGCTGTAAAAACTAAATCATACATATATCTCTCTAAAATTGCATTTGTGATGGTTTTTGGACCCTGTACAAGCTACATGTACTTTAGGGAAAATTCAGAGCTTTTACTGCTCTCTTCACAAAACAATTTTATCGCCGTTTATGACATGAAAGACCGGTTCCCGTCCCAGTCCTCCGAACGTGTATAATAGGCACGCCGACTAGTCCAATGTCACGATGCATCCCATCAGGACCACTTGATCACTCATCTTAAAAACAGGAAAGTGGATCAAAGATTGTTGATGAGGTCATCAACGTTTTACATACATGTACATGACATGCTTACTTCTGTACTTGCAGGGACATGAGTACCAGCCTAACATTTTGGAACGTCAAGGCAACAATGTGGTCAAAATTGTAAGTAGATTTGTCTTGTCAAATTTCTGTTTTTAACAAAGAATAATGAATTTCTTGATGAGTTGAGAGCAAAAAAACAGAAAAGAGTTCCATACGTGAACATTATTATTATGGTTATTTTTTTCTGATAGCTGACTTACCATGGCAGGGAAACTTGGTGATGTGCGTGTATGGAGATGTTTCCAAAGTCAAGCTTTGTCTGCTGTCTGTAGATGTGAAATAGGATTATTCTGGTCTGGTCAAGTCAACTTGTTTCTCTTTACAGATCACATTTTGCTGGTCATTTTCTTACTACACGTCTCCATTCTTACTGGCCTACTTGTATCGCAAAAGTAAGTATAAAGTACAAATGTAAGCTAAGAATCCTTCAAAGTCATGCAGTTTAGTGTGAAGATTTTAAAGAATTGTAGCCCAACCATTAAACTAATTTGCTGTTGGTTTTGATTCATAGTGGAGAATTTCTGAAGTTTTAGATAGTTTCCTATAGAAACAGTGCTTGACAGTAAGAAAATGTTGAAGATTTGAAGCTTTTCATGGTGATTGTGGCAAGTTCAGGAAAAGGTTTGTGGTAACACCATGCAAAAATATCTTGTCTGTTTGTGTGGTTCTGATAAAGGAAATGTACCCGTTCAGGAACTATTCAGGTTATTTTTTGGCTGACAGAAACTTCAAGGGCTATGGGATGCAGTATTTTGTGGGGAAATGTTATTAGTTCTTGATATCTTCCAACTGTTTTTGCAGATTATTTCACCTATGAAGGTCTGATCAGTATTGGGAAGATTGTGGGCACGGCTCTGCCTATGCTTGCCTTTGCTATGTGCATTCGTGGTGAGTCTCAGTGAATCACAGTTGTTAAAACAAGTACAGTGTTCCTTCACTCAAGGGTTTAAATGGGCTCCAATCACTTGTCTTCGCTCAACCAAAGTATGATTTAATGATTTTTTTTGAATGCACAGTGATTTTGAAAAAAAAAATTGTTACAATTGATAAAAAGTTGATGTTTATCTTTTGGTTTCAGGAATTGGCCGGTACACGAATGAAGAGTACTGTTCCTTTCTTGCATTGCTAGAAAGTGCTAAAGCAAGCAACAGTTCAGAACTAAAGGTTAGATGTCTGTGATGTTGAAATGTGACTGGTTCAAACTACAGGAGATTATATGAAAGTATATCTAGATTGTGGTAGAATATCCTGCTTGGGGACACTGATTGCTGTGGCCAAGAAATGTTTGCTTTTTCAGAACTGTTACCTGTGTGATTTTTACGTTGTCAGTTACTCTCTTAGAACTTTTTTCAGTTTAAGTAACAAGTCTGGGCCCAACATTGGTCGCAAAATTCAGAAACATGCATATCTGTTATATCATGTCTGTTATTTCACTGAGAATATACAATTAACTTAATTTTAATTCTTAATTTTTTTCCAGTTGTTTGAGAACTATGAAATACATGCACCACATCTGTTACACAGTCAACAACTTTTCCCCTCTTTACAGAACAAACTCCAGTTTTACGACTTTGAATTCAGCCATTGGCCACCAGACTTCAGATGGAATGATGTCAGTAGGTAAGACGGTAATGCTTTCATCTTTGCTTTTTCCAAGTGCTTATGGCTGTGGCAAGTGTAAGCAGTGTAACCTGTGTTTGTTTTGAATATTCTACAGCACATGATAGCTTGGATGTATGTCATTGATGTGTTCTATCGCATAGCTGTAGCCAAAGACAACCATTCGCTTCAGACAGTTTTTGTGTAACAGGGAATACGCATGTAAAACATTGGTTATTCATGAGAATTTTGTAACTTCTAAGACACTTTATTCAATTGCCAAACATACCCAGTTTGTGAGCATACATGTAGATCTACAAATACCCACCATAATCACAGATGAGCTGCTGGGTGCTCTAAGAATGGCCAAAAATCCATCCTCTAACAGGCAAATCAGCACCCCCCCCGTCCCCATCATCTGATGCACCATCCAACTCACTCCATTTAGAGTCTATCCCGGTCAGTTTTTGCATCATTTAATGCATTCCACGTTGAGGTTGATAATATTTTCCAGTGACCAGCAAAAATAAAAATTATACCTGAAGTGTAAAGCTTGATTTGAAAGTTATTTAGTCTTCTAAGAGATCAGGTGTCTGCTCATAAATTGTGGATTCTTGATGTGTTCAGTGGAATCACCAAAGTGGTAAACCATCTAGCCGGATATTCTTAATGCAGTGACACTAGCAAGATCAAGTCTTCAGTTGCCAGCGTAGAATCACCAAGTCAGACCCACACTGCTTCATCTGGAAGCCTGTTGTCTCGTCTTGCTGATCTACCTCTGCAGTTCCTCAGTTATACCGTCATCCACACTGTGGGAAGAATGCTGGTGTATCCTGGACACACTCCGTTACTCAACACTCTAGTATGTAAGTATGGACACACTAGAGGGTGTAATCAGGGGGCGGAGCCTCATTCAAAGAAATAAGGGGCAGTAATCTAGAAATACGAAATGATTATATGAAATCTGATTCAACCATGGTAATATAGGGTTTCAATTGACATTGTATTTAGTTTGGGGTTTTGGTACCTTTCTCTAGACTTTAGTATGAAAAACTTCAGGACAGTACATGTACTTTAGTATGCCTGAATTTTGGTATGAAGGTGCTGATGATGTGTGATAACCTTGCTTATTGTTCACAGGGCCAAATTTAGTTGAGGGAAGAGCCAAACTGATTGAAAACAAAGGCGCTGTGCGATCCAAACTCATCGCAAGAGATGGCAATGAGATTGATATAGTAGTCATCGATAAGAGATCTAAGGAGTCATTTCACGGCAACAAACTGGTATGCAGCTGGTACATTGACATTGCACAGGATAATTTAACAAATGTCCAGTTTTGCAATGTAAAGATTTGCTGTAATTTGCTTAAAATTTGATAGCTGCTTTATCAGTGCATTTGACAGATTAATTTGTAACAAATTTTTGAATGGGCTGGAATAAAAGGTCACATTTTGTCAGTTCTCCAGAGATTGAAACACCAAGAGCAGAAGAGTAAATGGAAAATGAGAATACAATACAATGATTGAAAAATTCTTGCGATCTTTTTTTGTGACAGGTCATATGCTGTGAAGGAAATGGTGGGTACTATGAAGTAGGCTGCATGGAGACACCAACAGAAGGTAAACTGTCACTCCCCCTCCCCAATTGTTGACCCCACCCGTCCACTCCCTAGTCCACCCGTGTCTGGACATCTTGATACATAGGGAAATACAAGTCTTACAGGGATCCAAACTTTTGTATTGTGCTTGAATAGTGATTTGATTTTACTACCAATGGGGATTTATACTTCATCTGGAAACTTTACCCCACAGACTGTTTGTACATCCACAGCCCCTTTTGTTAGACTATTGCCTTCCTCCTGTTGATATTTTCCATGATGGAGCCCTCCATAGTTCCGTCATCATGTCTCAAATCCATTTATATTTCCTTTCACAGCGAAGTACTCAGTGTTGGGCTGGAATCATCCAGGTTTTGGTGGCAGCACTGTAAGTATTTTGCCAGCATTCATAATTTATTGATTCAAGATGAACTATTTACCTGGTCAATAGGCACCTAGTATTCTCTCAGACGCAGTCTCATATTAAACATTCTCCATGTTTTTCTGGCACCAGGGCAAGCCATTTCCTGAAAATGAAGCCAATGCAGTTGATGTAGTCGTTCAGTATGCTATCCATCGTCTAGGTTTTGAGCTGAAAGATATTGTTCTATTTGCCTGGTCAATAGGCGGCTATTCCGCTAGTATTGCAGCCAAAGAATATCCTGATATAGGAGGTGTGGTAAGTAATCTGATTCAATCCTTGATATTTTTTTTTCGCTATTGACAAAATTAATGTGATTGGGTAGTTCTTTTTTGACCAATTGAAAATGACCAAACAAGGACATTTTTGTCCTGAAAAAGTTAAGGTTATTGAAAATGATTTGTTGAGTGTGAAAGCAGTCAGGGATTTATCGTGAAAAGTGTATGGCCGGGCCATGGAAAAATCAAGTTGTATCCTATTGTTATGGGAATTCATAGGCTATTTCCAAAAGAATTGGCTATTTTGATGTTTTGTTAGAGTTTGCTCCTAGCATTAGGTCTGCCTGCTTACCTGTTCCTATTAAACAAACACTGGAGTACCTGACTGGTATTGCTTTGTGACTACGGTTTGGTTTGTAGGTCCTAGATGCAACATTTGATGACATAGTGCCTCTAGCTGTATCCAAGATGCCTGAATTCATGAGTAAGTGATACCATTGAATGCATTGACAATACAGGCAATTTGCAATAGTGCACCTCCAAGAGTTTGCAATGTGTTGGCCAATCATAATGCATGAAATCTATCGACCCTTTCCAAATGCGCATTGGGTTGACGGATTTCGCGCATTATGATTAGCCAGTGCGTTGCAAACTCTAGGAAGCGCACTACTGTGAAACTCCCATATTGTATGAAATATTTCCGTTCTTGCATTTTGATTGAAGCACCAGCTTTAAGACCCATTGTATTCACGTTTGATCACTGTATTGAAATCTTCCAGTTGCATCACCGGTGTTTGGATTCTTTACCATTTGCAGGTGGTTTGGTGGTCCACTCCTTAAGCACATACATGAATCTGAATGTAGCTGAACATCTTTGCAAGTAAGTTTGTCATTTTGTTGGGAATGTTCCAATTTCCAATGTGAGGTGAATGCATTGGAACAGTGGCATGCAAAGTGAAGGGACTTAATTTTCCAATGGAATCAGTTGCTTTTTTACCTCATGTAAACACTTCAACCTGCGTCTGTAGAGATAAGTTGATAGCGTTTCTGATTGTTGGGGTCTTTGTGTCCTGTGCAGATATCCAGGACCTATTCGATTGATACGTCGATCGAGGGATGAAGTCATCACTACATCGTAAGTAATCCTTTCAAGTTTGGACGCTATTTCAATGATAGTTTTAGTATTTGAGCTGAGTGAAGTGGCCCAGGACAGATATAGTTATATGAGCCAGTTGACCAACTGTCTCACAAACTACAGATAACTGTTCTATTGATGGTGATTTTACCCTGGTAGTATTCTGTTTTATGTTCAGTACGCATGACTTCAATGGTAGGGGTGGAAGTTTTCCTCTTCCAAACAACGTAATGAAATGAGCTTTCTTTTTTCCTGTTTTTACCACACAGTTTGACTCCTGACATTGCTACAAATAGAGCTAACAATTTGCTGCTGAAAATCATGCAGAACAGGTGTGTATATTTGAGGTACCAGAATTAACATCCTACAGACTATGACTCTCAGTCCTAACCCTCCTAGATCCTACAAAATCAATCAGGAGGCTCAAGAGGATATTGCAAGATTGAGGGAGGATCAATCCAGGTTTACTCACTTTACATGGAATTTGATAGTCCTCTGAAAGTGCCAAGTATGTGTTATTGGTTTCCTGCACAGTGGAGGATTTTGCAGGATTCAGGAGGGTTCTTAACAAATTGTCTTCGGAATGAAGTGACTTCTGGTTTCATCACTTAATCACATATTTGTTACTTTTGTATACAGATATCCCAAGCTGATGGATGAAGACACAGTAGAGGTACTCTGGCAGTACCTACGAGCACCAGACCAACTGGCTGCATGTAAGCTGAGATACATTAGCATCAGAATCAGGGCTGTGAGTGGAGTCCATTACAGGTCCAGGCACAAGACCAGTCACTAGTAACAGGTTGAATAGTGACAAAGGAATGTTTATCGCAGTTCGTATTTAAAGCTTGGGACTTGGCTTAATAAGACTGGATGACCTGTGATAAATTCAGGGGATTTGTGATGGACTCAACTACAGCCTGATCAGAACACACAGAAAATTCAAGCTTATTACTTTCCATGATTATCCAGGGTTTCCTGTTTTCTTTTTCCTAATATCCATCGTTGTAAATACGGTCCCCAGTGTCTTTTGTATAGACTTGTCTCGTACCAAATTGTCCAATGGTTGTGGTAGACTGATAGTACTACCATTTTGCATCGTTACTGTCTTGCAGTGTCTTTCTATGAGACCTTTGAGGTTGAAGACTCAGCTTGCCAGCACGTGATGCAGGAGTATGTATTGCGGCACTCCAGCAGTTTCCCCATGCTGATAGGTGAGGAACCAGATTTGGCCCTGATGTTTATTGTTCCAGTCCTGACAACCATGTAGAGCATACTCTTTGAAACTTAGATTTTTACAGACTCTCCCCAGAGCCACACAGATTCAGAAAAGAGATTTCTTGCAACTTGATGGCACCACAGGTATACTCTCTTAGCTGACCTCGCAGATCTGACCTGCAAAAGCTCTGATCAGATTTAAAAGTTTTAGATTACAAGGATTAAAATACCTTGAGCACTTTACGTCTTGATTTACCCTCATGTCAGGCTTTGAGACAGGCCTATCTTGGCTCTTGGCTAATCCGCTCTGTGGAAGGTATTGCTTGTAGAAATTAATTTGGAACCAACCACAGAAGTATACATTGCATGGCATTTTGGCTGGTAACCAGATATTGATTAGTAGTTTCTTTGTGCTTAGGCAGTGTCTGACTTATTTGGCTGTTGATAGAAATTATAAACGAGTCTATTGTGGTGGCCGCAGCCTGTTCCATAGAGTCGCATGTAATTTCAACTTAAGCCAGAGCCAAGTGGTTAATAACTTTCTGTGCTTACCAGCTTTGTTGCATTGTCTCCAGGCCCTTTTTGGTATCAGAGTAATTCCAGAAATTAGGGGTCCAAAAAATGTGACTTTTTTATGTCCCTTTTACATCTGATCTTTATTATTTGACATGGAAATATCACCAGAATTGATTTCAAACTGTTGCATTAATTCATCACTCTCTGAAAGTAGAACATGTATTCTGAACTTACAAAATCATGTGTCAGATGTGATAGGGACAGGAAAAAAATGGATCCTTAAAAGTTCTAGAATTACCCACAAACTTGTTGAAGTAAACAGACAAACTCGTATTCTCAATGTAGCCAGCCTCAAACATTTTCAACCTTTTATGCCCCATTCACACGACTGTCTTTTTACGGTATTTTTTTGCAAAATTAACTAGTTTAGGGTTTGTAGTTTATTTTGCATATGTTTCCATTGACTTTTTTCATTTTGGGTATGATTCCATAGACTTTTTTCATGTTTTGAGTTCACTGCTTTGAGAAAAATCACAAAAAATGGTGTTCATTTCCAATGCTGAAAGTGCAACTGGTATAAAAAAAAAACAGCTTTGAGTAGTGGTTGACATATTTACCTGAAGCTTTTGTGTTTTTTCCTGCAACAATGAAATGTTGTGAATTTATCAAATGAGCAATACTTCACCTGACAGTAAAATGACTGCTGTCATGGTGGTAATATGTATACGTGGTCACATGTTCATTTCACATCCACATGGGTCTAAAAGGATAGTTGTTGGTTTGTATTGTTACCATGCATGTCGACTCATCTGACAGCTCCATGCATCATGCCATATGTACATACAAATTGTAATTAATGCTTGCTGCATATGTAGACTTTGCAATGTACTTCATTCTCTGTATGTGGAGTTAGGCTATGTGAAAATACAGGTTTTTTATTTTAATTGTTATTGGTTTGTATTTATCATATTTAAATTATCCATATGCTTTAACGATTGTCTGGACAGATGATCATTATTTGAAAGAGTACAGAATTTCTGTGTACTCAAAAACCAGTAGCATTCCGGGCGGAAAGATTCCACAGAATGTGTCATGTTGTTATTTACAAACTTTTCATGTATTATGTAAAGATTATTCTGCTGTATCAGGGGACTTGCAAATGGTATATACCACCTTTAAGTATGTTAAGTGATAGAACCCAGAAGTGATGCAGTACTTGCCTGGGGCGAGTCTAGCACTCTACTACAAGGTGTGAAAGAATAACCCCAGAATACCTACTGTATACCCTGTGAATTACTTCCGCCCTAGATATCAACTAGACTGATAATTGAATTCCCCCAGGTTCTATCCAATGTCTAGTCCTCATATCGTACCCTCCTTTCAAATCACCGAACTAATCAAATTGTCTTATTAGCCTCAGTAATTAGTTCAAGGCTTTGTAATTATATTGAAGCATAGTTTAATTGTTTCATATGAACAGGTGACAACGATCTGCAATCAATTACCAAGGTGCAACTTGCTCTCTATTTGGTAAGTCATTCTTTTATCTTCAATTACATTAGGCTGCTCATATGACTGTCCCATTCTCAGTCACTAATTAGAAAATTAAAGTGGCTTGAACATTCTTTCAGTTACAGGTGTAAAGCCCTGTGCAGTCTAACCTTAGGAGCATTAACCAAAAATCTCCATTAGTTGGGCAGGTTCCTCATTGAATTTTATCTAATGCAGTTGACTGTCCCTAGACATAGTGCTGTAGTTGCCCATTGAAAAACTCCAATTTTTTACTGACAAATTGGAGAAACTCCCTCTCCACATTCAGTGCCTACAGTCCTTTTACTCAGACTGGGAGTATTATATTCGTAGTACAGTATAGTATTTACATTTTGTTTTGTCATAAATTTGCAGACTTGTGTTAATAACAGTTATTCATTGTGATTTAGGATAATTGCTGCATACACCTTGTTTGAATTATAAGACAAACTGCTCGGCAAGACTGATTGAATTTGATAATCTCACTAATTTTCAGCAGGTGGTGTTGCATTTTTTAAGCCTAGTATATACATCTCTCATCCTGGTCTTTGTTAAATATACATGTACATGGATATAACTGCTTTAAAAACGACCGCATAAATTTCCTCACATAGGGAGACATCGTTCTTGACAATAGCTTGCTCAATATACACCTGAATGAGTTCTCTTGGCTTGTGTTTCCAGGACATGCCATAATTCAATGGTGAGCATTGATTAGTGGGTCCTACAGCTGGTGTTACACCAGTGTTTTTGTTTTCTAAGTTTACAAATAATTTATTTTTACATCTGCAGTTTGTTTTTTTTTAATTAACAATGACCTTCAGTTGGTTCATACCACCCTGTTGTGACAAGGTTTTGGTGAACATATTGCTCGATACAACAAAGTCTTAGCAATTTCTCAGTATTGTTTTTTGACACATTGGTGGGGAATGAGAGATGAAAGTGTTAGCCAAAATAGGGTTTCAGAATTCCAAGGACATATCGTAAAAGGTCTGCATTTGACAACCTTTATTCCAGATTGTACTCTATGTAAACACCACAGCTGTCCCATCAAACCTTCTTCCACAATCCACTTAGAGGTTTTTGAGGATTTTGTAGGATTGAGGAAAGTTGAACCCAGCCACTGTTGCTTAACATAGAGCTTGATGCCCTTTGAAAGTAAAAGGACAAGGAAGTTCATAGTTCATGGCAAAATAACGGGTTTAACTTTAAGACATAGTCCTGTACCCCCAGTGAGACAGGTTCTTATTGATTATAAGAATCTGAAATGGTCTTCAGCTGTTGTTGGTAGATATGAAGAAATGTCTGGGGTTCCAAAGGAATAAAGAGGTCATTGAACCAGCACATTTAGCCAAATAGCCCCGTAGCAGTCATAAAGTGGCAGGTTAGGGACTAATCTGAGTGGGCCATCAAAGTTTTAATGGGATTGTCAGTGTCTGGTATGAGGGGACGGAGCCTGAAATGCTCAAGTCATCTCTTTAAGATTAGAGTTGGAACAAGCTGGAGGGCCTTCTAGGCTGGGCATAAATTCACTGTCTAAGAATATTGGTGACGACAGGGAGATTTGCTTGGCTTTATATTAAACCACAAGTTGGCATCCGAAAAGAGGATTGTCTGAGATTACAGGAGGCAGCAACTTAATGAAGAGAAAGGCAAAACGGAAAAAAAAAGCTCTCCTATTTTTAGTATTCTAATTTTTTTGCCGAAAGAAGTATTAGGTGAAGTGCTTACCTCGGAGAGTGAGCTGAAATGTGAAGTAAAGGCTTGGTATTTAGGTACTTGCAAAATCCTTCTCGTGGGGGTATTGGCAACTTTTTCTATCATAGCTTATGTCAATAAGAGAAGCGATTGTAGAGTGTACATGAAATTATTGATGAAGTGGCTGACTTCGGTTCAACAGCAACGTGATGTGAATTTGTTGTCAGTTGCAACTTCAAGCCGGTGCTTTTTGGTGCATGGTAAATGATTTGTCCAATCTCAACCTGTGTCAGCTCATTAACTCAGTGAGGAAATTGGTGTAATGTGCCTTATTGAGTAGGAGGTCACGTATTGTACACATTACGTAGTGAATGCCGGTCTGTGGAAAATAATGGGAAAGTTCATATTAAGGTGCTTGAATGTAGCGACTGTGATTAAAAAAAGACACACTGCTTGCTCCGATATTCTCTGATGAACAAGCCACACCATTATTTACAGTCTTATTGTGTCAATTTGAGATTGATTAGAAAATTTACTAACCATTAAGATGGAAATTATTTTTCACAGCTTTCATGAGAAACAGAAATATAAGATTTCATAAATGTGACCTACTCTGCCAAAAAGGGTATTAAGGGACACTGTCCTATTTCACACTAAGGGCTTTTTTATTATGTGGACAGGGTGATTTGTTACTTCTTGGTTTATTGGCTTCTATTATATCAGTACTTTCACATTTCATACAGGAAACCTAACCGTTGCTGTGGGTATCGAGGGATTTTCTTCTTGGCTGATTTCTTTTTCCATTCCCTTTGTTTGAAGGGCTTTATCTCTGAGAGCAATTCTGTTAATGTTTATGATATGATTATGCAAAAATCAATATAAAGAGTCTCCAGATTTCCAAATGCCGAAGGGATCAAACTTACACTAACTTAAAGCTTATAATCTAACCAATTCAAAAGTGTGTTCATGTATGTGACTCATTTTGAAAAAATGTCCCATAATACTCATTTTTATGGAGCTGGTCGCATATTTTTCATGATGTGAATGACAGTTTAGTGATGGTCTCGTTGATGAGGATCTTTTATTTAACACATGACTGTGATTAACATAACACCGACTCAAATTAGCGAAGTTATTTATTCAACTTAGCATGGAGGTAGTGATGAGCAGTTAAAGAGTAAACTACCAGGTGATGATAATAATAAACATACTGTTGATGATAGAAATAATACTCGTCAACACCATGATTTATGGTATGATCAGGCACTGAAATGCAGGTATCTTGACCCAAGAATAGAAGCCCCTCCAAAAAATTAGAAGAATTTATGGCCTTACTATGGTGAGAGTGAGGCGCAGCCATAAATTTAATTGAAGAGGAAGCCGAGCTGCAGGTCTGGCTGTCATGGCATTCTCATCTTTCTTACCGGACTCTTCAGGGCTGGTCTGCCCGAGTGAGATTGTCCAGGAAGATTGAGTGGCCACAGGAGAACCATTGCATGAATTCACACCGTCTGACATCACCGCCCCATTAGGGCTTGGATAATACTCCTTGAAATGGAAACCCGGGTAACAGTAATGGAACCTGGCTGCGCGTATGACACTAAAAAGTCTCCAGCTTTTTTTTTTTTAGAAGGTGTTGACTTTTACTGGTGAGGCTCTCTCACATCAGAAGTTTGTTTGCTTCGATTTGATGCTCCAGATTTAAACATTTCAAAAATGTACCACATGCGGAATCGAGATGTTCTTTAGTGGCAGAAATTCATATTCCTTATTCATGAAGATTTAATTTCGTGAAATGGCCGAGGGGCGGGGACATAAGGTCATTCCCCTTTTTGAAATTGTTGGTACCTGTCTACCGTATTTCCATTCGTTCTTGTCTTGTGAAAATGCTGCATACTCAACCCGTGCTTCAGATGCATAATGCACCCTTTAGCTAGATGGATAGGTATTCTGCTCACCTTCAGCAATGCTTTGATGCCCATCTTAAGAATAAACATTGAGGAGAGAGAAGCATTTTTCCTCCTTTTGCTTTGAGGCAAGCAGGTGGTCCTGACATACAGTGTACATGAGATGACTTCTGCTGGTCGGTGTGATGAGCATTTGCATGTCTTGCCTTGAGCCACATATCCGGCCAAGAGAACTAACCCATGCTGGTTGTCAGAGGAAAGGAAAAAGCATTGCTTCACTGCCGTTAATTTAGCGTGAAAATAGGAAAGAAAAAAGTGATCAGGTGGAGAGCTGTTGGCAAGGCACACGGGAAATGTGTAATTTGCAGTTTCTGAACTTTCATGTTTTTGATTCCGGCTTGTGTAGTGAGCATCTAAAGTGCGATTATGGAAATCTGTTTTTAAATATTGTTAATTTTGATCTCTTTTTGTTTCATTATATTTATCTAGACTATCCATGAGGTCCTATACGCGTTCATATATGCACTTGAAATTTGAATGGAAATCTAACACGAGACAACTTGTCTCTTCATAATTGTTTTTCTTTCTTTCCATTATTTCCCTTTTAAGTATGTATTTATGTGATTGGGGTCACCTTCATAATCCTATGTGTCAGTACGTTCATGTACATGTATACATGCATGTATGCGAGTCTCTGTACATAAACCATATTATATTAGACAGATTACAATTTTAGATTCCCTGTTACATGTAAATCTACATGTACTTGTATATATGTGTGTGACAGTGTTTGTAGTGAAAAGAATCTGGGATGGCATATTGGGCCATTCAGTTAATTGATCCCTTGAATTTTTGTAACAATTGTGGAGCTCTCTAGGTTTTTATGAACTGGGCTATGTTAATGTATTAAGGTTTTAAAATTGGAATGCCTTGATCTTTATAAAGACAAAAACAGACTTCCATTTATGACTGGACAGCTTTCACTGGCAACTAGAATGTTCATAAATACTTAAATACTTCAACAGTCAGTGGAAATCTCATGTGGCAATGTCAGTGCATCAGCCAACTCTTCTTGAGTCCTGAGTTGTAAAACTATGAAGACTGTGCTGGTGGCAAAGGATCGTGTGATGCCTTCTAAGAAACTAGGAGATTCACCACTTTAGTTTGCAATGCTGTGGGTTATGATTTATACTACACTTTAATGGCTTTTGCTGTTTGCCATACATTTGGAAGCAGAACGGCCTTTGGGTTAACAAAAACTCAACTCAGCAATAAATGTCAGGTTGTTGTTTGAGAGGTTTTTGGCAAATCCTAAATGCAGTGAAAAGAATGGAGGACTATACTCGCTGGGGGATATTTTGCAAGCTGAAATGTTCATGTGAAACTGGCAGGTGCTGTCTTCAAAGTCCTGCATTGTCGGTGGTGTTTGTAAGTGGTAGGTCTTAAGGCAGTGGGACCAAAGGTAGGCACAAACTTCAAGTGGACTGCAGTTGTAAATTTGACCGCAACTGTGATGACCATAATTGCTTCGGTGAATTCAAAGCTTTAGGGTGAAGTTGGGACTGGATTCAGCAAAGGGGGTCTAGATCTTTTTCCACTTGCTGGTTTAGCGTGTATAGAGTTGGCACAGGCAGTGAGTTGCATTCACATTAGCTGAAAATTCTTGGATATTCTAGATTTCAGGCAGACTCATGGTTGAAATGACTCATATATTTGAGTTAATGGCAGCACTGCTTCGTCTACATGTATCTTACAGAGGATAAGCAGAAATGCAGCTTTGACCTGAGTTCATAGCCCAGTTGATGAGGTAACCAGTAATCTAAGCTATGCAGCTGTTATGACTCCAACACATTTCATACATCTTTGGAGACATTTGTCATACATGGTTTCCCTTGTCCATCTTTCATGCCATTGAGTGTATCTGTCTTGCCTAAGGCCATGTGCATTATGTCTCTGCAAGAACATGGGCACTGTGTTCTCTCTGAGAAGTGCAGTGACATTTCTCTTTTCTTTTTAACATTGTCATTCCAGCCTCCACATTGAATTTTGTCATGTGTTCACCAACCTCAGACTAAACATTCAATCATAACCTGAAATTATTATAGCTGCACATTTATTTAGATTTATTTGTTTATATTTTATTTTTAAGGATGAATTTTATTGAGGTTTGTAGCAGTGCATGTAGCGCTTATTTCATTGTGTGTACATGCAGTCCATATTTTTGTCTAGATTATAGGGTAATTTTGTTATTGATTCTACAAAATAGAGGTTGTTCCATTAAAACTATGAGACAACCTTAGAATGTTTTGTAACGTTTGGTTTTTAATTTATCGGTATTTTGTTTCAAATTTGCAATACACTGCAATTTGTAACATCTGAAGTGCACACTGTCCTTCAATATTGCGCATTAAAGTTATATAGATTGTACTCAGGAAAAATACCAACTAAATCTACTTGTCCTGCTTGTGAATTTTTGGTGTCGTTTCAACTTATAATATTTATTAACAGCTATGTACCTTATTTTCAAGTGAAGATTTAAATGTTGTGAAAAGAAGACAGGTTATGTAGATGATTAATCTTGCACCATCCCATTAACCTGCTATCTTCACCAGTTGTTCTCCATGTGGCTTGGCATTATCTGTCAGGGTCACATTAATTATCCAGCTTCTCTCATTTGTTAGAACTTCATCACTTGTGTTTGTCTAGAAGGAATTGGCGCATATTTAAAACTCACCATCATCTCTCCCCTGAAAGGAGCAGGATCGTGAGTACATGTATGTCATGTGGAACAAATATCATTTTGAGAGTGATGTGTTTTAATCAAGAGCGCCTCTCCGACCACGATCATATTTTTTTGCAAAGTGAAGAATACCAACGACAGTCATCGGTGTCCCGAGGGCAGTAACTCAGACAAGCTGACGGTAGCTGGGCCAAGTTGAATTACTTGGCCTATATCAGAATCACGTCTTTGCCTGTCTGTGAGGTTGAAACCTGTGCCATGGCTCACATTTCATCACAGTGTGATTATGTTATTCCTGTCGCTAATCAGAAGCTGATATGAGAAACATGAATGGGATTGCAGTCGTAGAGCACTCGGCATGTCAGGTTGCCATTCACACAAAGCAATCACTTGGCTGTAGAGCATTTGTTGATGTTATTAAGTCACAACTTCCCCATCACCTAGTCTGCTTCGTAAAGGCTCTTCATTATACTGGATGAAGATTAAACTCTGCTAACTTAGAAGATTGTCGTGAGCTCTCAGTCAGACACAAAAACCAGTTGGTATCCTTTCCTTTAATGTGGTTGAACAACACCAGGAGCTCATTTCCAATTTATCACAAATCTTACATACTATATTTCAACCACAATATTTAACATAAGTTGGATTCTGTCCTCCAACTTAAGCTGTGTCATTTGTTTGTTCATTCATTCGCTCGCTCGTTCCTTCCTTCCTTCATTCCTTTGTTTTGTTTTGTTTTGTTTTTTATTTTTTTTATTTTTTTTTCCTGTTCTAACGTGTACAGCTTTTTGCACTTTGATGATGGTTAAATAAACACTGAACTAAACGCACATCACATGTTAACCCATGTTGTTGGTGTATATCCTAAAGGTTGTGGATAATGTGAGCACCTCAAAATATGTTAACAGTGCAGAAAAACTTCCTCCCTCTTCTTTGACCCCTCCCAGTTTCTCAGACTAGATTTGTAAGTGTGATCTTTGTTGTAGCTTTATTACACTCTTCAGATAATGATTTCCTGTTCTTTGTCCAATTTTATTAGCCAGATTTATTAGCCAGTTATATCTTATATGCTTACAATGTTGTATCTCATCATTTTACACCCACATTAGAGATTTTCCTTTTTAAATTTCCAGGCCCTCAGGATTTCTCCAAAGACTCCAAGCTCACTCAGTACAAAGAATGACATCTCTCCAAATTACCTGCCTGTCATGTTATTCTTGCCTCCCAGCTCTAGTCATCAGTGGACCTGCTTTCTCTCACCGCCAGCAGATACCGGGCGCAATCAATGCTGCATGACAGTGCTTAAATTGGGAATTGTTAAATGAGGAAGAGATAGCTGTGGCTACTAGCATTTCTCTGCAGAAGTAAAATCGATGGGTCGGTTTGATGGCTTCCTGGTGAAGTCATCAACACTACACCCCAGACATTCTTCCTTCAGCTACTTAGGAATAAATTGAGCCGTCCATCATTTTTGTGCAACTTCTATAAGCAAAAACTTTGCACTGCTTCATTACACATCAATTATGATGTGAGCCAACTTTACTTAGCGAATTTCTGCCACATCAAACACTTTTCATTATATTTTCTGATTGCTTTGAAAAAATTACAGGTGTGTTCTGTTTCTTTTTTATATTTCACTTTCAATTAATTTTGACTCAGCATAACAGGAGCAAGCCATGGAACCAGTGCCACTTTTTGATCTAGGAGCTCAGATCCACTGACTTCACCATCCATTTCAGCTGCATTCAGCTTTTTAAATTCCACTAGTTAAAAATTGACTTTAGTTTTTACAGGGTTTAATCAGAGTGCTCCAACCAGTTTGTCATTTTGGCATTTGTGCCATCTGTTCATCGTTTTGGGGCAGAATATGGCCTGTAGCCTGTAGCATACGAACAGAGTGGCTGATTGCTACACACCCGCAGAGTATTGATATACAATCATCCTGGATGATCCATCTTTCATTTTCCTGCCTACCGTTGGTGCACCTTTCTCTAGTAATCAGCCCCCTTTGTTGTGTATTCATCAGGTAGAGTCCTTTAGCTTTGCTAGCACCTATCCATCTTAATGATTTGAAGTGTACCAATATAGCCACACACCTTTACAGCTGTTGTACCGCGTCTGAGCTGGTCTGTCTTGATGGTCTTCCCCTCATTACATTTTCATCCTTTCCTCATACGTTTTTCCTATCTTTCACTTCAACTGATGATATATTGTTGGCTTTTGAAACATGCATTTGATATATGAAGATGGAATAACCAAGTTCAGTGATAAATTGTGACATTTTCCTTGTTGGGTGTGTTTCTTGTTTTGACTTTTGCTGGAAAAGTCTAATTCCTCTGTAGGCCCAGGTAGTCCTCTGTAGGAAATGTGTAGAGCATAGCCCGACTGTTTTCATTAAATTAATTCAGTCCTGCAACAGATGGTCCGATGTGCATTCATCCATGCAATTCACTGGTGAAACTACAAATCCAGGCATGCCAATGTGCATGTAGCATCACATGCAATGTTTATGAACAGATCAAAAGAATGTCTATGTGTTTTATCTTTCTGCGCTTAAATATAGGATTTTGCATTTCCAACAGTTTGACATCAACACTCTTGTACAAGAGAGGGTATCAGATGTCAAACACGTTTGTATCAGTTTTCGGTTTCAGTTTGTTGGTAGTGTTTTTATTTTAGGGCCTACATCAGAACTGAGAGCGACAAAGAGTGATGGTCATTTGTTGGTTTAGGATAGGCAGGAATGCTGGTTTAGTTAATATTTGGTAATGTATTCATCAAGGATAGTTTGTAACTTGGCATCAGCCTTTGCATATTTGTAGTTGTATTGTTTAACGGGACACTAGGTCACACTCAGTGATGACTTTCTCATTTACAAGACTATAGTTCGTTATCAGAGGTTTGGTGATTTTTACACTTCCTTGTGCTGAAGAACGTTTGTAAGAATACTGTTTCTTTTGGGAGCTGAAATGCAAGGACTTACACATGTGCCCATCAAAGATGGGCGTGAAAGTTGTTTGATCTGATGGAAGTGCTTTCTTTAGAGGTCTTGGCTGGATATACTGCATCTCTTTCCACCGCTCCAAGTTTCTGTGTATTGAATCACTTTAAGATAGCTGATGCACATCTAGTATATAATAAAACCAGATGGCTTGATTCAATGCTGACACGGCTGTCTGACTACATCACTGCATCATGTCGGCATGGTACATGCTCCTGGATATTTTAACCGGCTGGGAATGACTTCAGACGTGCTGGTTAGCAGTGCATCCACGGTTGGTTAGACACACGTAACAATCATCTTTGATAGGCAAGAGTATATACGGGGGTGAGATTTCTCAGCTTTTTTGCTGATTTCAGCTTTTTTGTTATGGATTTCATCTTTTTCCTCACTGGCTGTGTACAAAAGAATAGGAGATTTTCATAGTTCAGTTTTATACCTTTTTTCAGCTGTTTTCAGCTATTTTTACCATTGGTCAATCTCACCCCGGTATTAATGGCTGTGGCATTATCCAGAGAAAGGGACACCTTAATAAAGGCTTCTGAACTCTGGTTGCCATGGTAACTAATGCTGGCAATTTTTGCTTAACAGGTCACTACCATCAGGTGCAAGAAAAGACATTTTGTTGATGTTCTTTAGTACTAACCCAATTCACTTTTGTGTACAATACAATGCAGCAAAAATTCTTTAGTTTGTACAAGTTGAAACACATCCCAGGAGTATTTGGGCCCAGGATAAACATTTGAACTCGCAAATTACTACATCAGAACACACAGCACATATTCATCCAAAAATTAAACCTATTCTTTCTCTGTTTTTGTTCTTCCCAAGGCTGGTAAATATATGATTGACTTCAACGCTACCCACTGTACCCCTCTACCATCGCTAATGTTCGACCTGCCATGGTCAGTACAAGAGGATTCATTTACCACTGAGATGGATTGAGGAAGGCTCATTATCTAGTCCATTAATCGGTTTGATGTAGCTGGTTGGGTTTAACGAAGCACAAAACACTGAACTATGAAGCGAAGAAGACTTACCAACTGATGTTACCCAGTCAGATAATCTAATGATAATCCAACTTGCAATCAGGTTTAATTTGGCGTAGAATGGGGATGAATTGCTGATGACTTTTTCATGAAATATTACCAGTTAACTGATTAAATTGTAAATGTCGTAAATGTCAGTTTAACCGATACCAGTTCAAATAACAAGTAAAGGACTTAAGGAGGAACTCGCCAGTTCGTTTTGTCTGTTAACCATCTCGGCACACAGTTTAATGTATTTTGGTCCTTCAATTCTGTGGAGTACAGCCTACTTTTACTCTGTCAATTAGGTACACCTTGGAAACTGTTCTATGAAACCTTGCCAATAAATCGGATTGATATCAGTTTATTCGGTTACCTATGCGATGTAAAAGACACGGTGCTTTGTTGGTCATGTCTGAAACACTTCGATGCGGCTGTAGCCTAGCATTGAGATGATGCAGTCAGTTGAAGACCCATTATTATTATGATCTGAATCATATTTGCTCTTTTTGCAATGACATTAGAACTATTATCGTGATCTGAGTCAAAATTTGTATGTACATGTAATACGGGTGATTCCCAATAGTGCGCCTCCAAGAGTTTGATTCGCGTTGGCCAATCACAACGCGCGAAATTTGTCGACCCTTTCCAAACGCACATTGGGTCGACAAATTTCGCGCATTGTGATTGGCCAACGCCTTGCAAACTCTTGGAGGCGCACTATTGTGAAACGCCCGTATTGTCTATCTGTGAGAGTGCATGATGCTTGGATGTGAAAGAGTGAGTAATGCCTTATCATGTATCTTAATAATAGAGAAATAGTTAATCATGAAGTTCATTGTGTGTTTTGTCAGCATCAACCATGTGTCCATTTTAAACTGAAACATCGGACACAGTCTGTCTGGTTTTAATCTTTGTTGAAATAGCATCTCCCAGCCAACACCCAAGATCGTTATTTTTCTATTTCCTGACAACGTAATCAAAGATTCTTTAGCTTTACATACACACGACGTCATAGGTGATGTACTTCGTAATTTTGCACAATCCGGTTCGTAAATGACTTCGTCACAAAGGCGGACACGCCACGATCTGCAGGCTCCCATTGGACGATTGCTAGAGTTGCGGGTTAACTTCCGGTTCCACGGTTCCATGTAAACGGCGATCAATGCATGTAACTCTATGTGCAGTGGGCGTGGCTTAAACGGAAGTGACGTCACACTTACGAACCGGATACAGTTAGAGCTACTGACAGTATGAAATGTCTGTTGTTGTTTTTTTCTCTCAACGCGAGAAACACATTGAAGATCGTTTGAACTGATCTTTGTATGAATGACCGCTTCTCCACAAAGACTTTCCCCTAGCTGTGTTTACTTGGTTTTCCGTTGTCCCAGTTTTCGTTGCATCCTTTAAGTGGACGTTTACAGATTTGGATACACAGCGCAATGAAAATACATCTATCATAACAGACACCTCATTGATACAATCGGAGCTTACAGAAAATAAACTTAACATAGAAATATGTTTATTAATATATTGATGCATTAATTGAAGATCACAAATAAATACATGTATAAATACAAATTTTACTTGAATGCAGAATTTGGAATAAATAGGAATAACGTGTAATGTGTGTTGTCAACCCACTACAGCGTTTCGCTTTCGCTTGTTTTTTTTACGGCATGTGCCTGGCGAATTTAACCCCAATCTTCATTTTTAAAGTTTGCTGTTAATGAAATCAATGAAATGGTGTTGAACCACGTGGTATAGAGTAAATCTGTGGAAGCTACTTGCCACACGGATTCTGGAAACGCTTGTCTGGCTTGTCTGGGCTTAAGTAGTTGTAGCAATCACCCTTTGTATCGAAATAATTACGAGACATCTGAAACAAATTATGTATTTTCATTAAGCATGCTGATTCACAATGGAAGTTCTTATGTTGATTTAGAAAAACCTGTCAGATGGATGAGGGTGTCAAGATGTGTTTTAAAGTGGATATTTTATTGTGAAAATAGGCAGCGTCTATTGTGTACAAATGGGAGCTTACGAATTTATGGCAGGTAATAAAAACTGACTGCTGTGATGTCAAATTCACCCTAAGATAGCGGGAATCGAGTTTGTTTATTGCGTACTTTCATGAACTGTCCTTGGCCCTCTTTGAAATGTTCGAAGTAATCGTGATTGGGAATTTGTTGTGACTGACGAGTGTCAATGTCACTTGTGAGCAGCTCCCTGAATGACATTTGGGAGAAAAACATATTCCGCTGAAGCACGCAGGATGGTTTAAATTGTTATTGTAAAGTGTCCCAAAGTCCAGACTCTAAAGTGTGCCTGTAATATGTCATGTCTTTCTTACGTACATGTATCAGCTTTCTGCTAAATAGTGTACAGGTAAACTTTATTCTTTGGAAAATATCTTGCCAGCCGCTATCAGGTTGGTTACTAAGCCGGGGGCTAGCGTAAAACGATATTACCAATCCAAAATGATCAGAATTCTGCTGTCAAACAAAACCGAATGTTGTTTGTTCCCCCAGTGTTGGGAATGTATCTTGTGTTCTGTAACGTCAATACTGTGCGTTGTACTCTCTGCGGTCATTGGCCAGATGGTACATTTTCTTGTCCCAGAAAAAAATAGGTTGGTAACACGAGACTGAGTATTTCATATACAAGGAGAGGTGACTCAATCAAGGACTAGGCGTAATTGGCGGGCTGTCTGGAACGATTTCGGTCAACTACTTGCCTGCTTTGCTGGTCTCTTGCCCGATACCTCATGGATGCCCTGTGTACTCGAAGCACTCTAGTTTTCAACAGCATTCATTCGGTTACAGCTCTCCATTTTGGAGAGTTTGCCGCGGGGATTTTAATAAGGAGATCTCGTTCAACAAGGAGGGGATCTTTCTCAAGTCTTGTACGCTTGAATCATGAGTTTAGAGTTTCATAACCTTTCACATCAAAGCTAAAGGAAGTTTGAACTGATGTGAGGTGTCTTTATTACCAAAAACTGTCTAATATGATTTCTAAAGCACATGAATTGTGTTCTGTTACATATTGTTAACAATGAGTTATAAATTAGTTGAGGTTAAGCGCGGAGGTACGAGTACATGTAACCTTTTATTATAGTTTACGAAACGAGCGTTTTGGCATGTTTTTGCAAATGCTCTGCGGTGTCTTATTTATGCGCGGCGCTTCTGCTGTTAAAACGCGTCAATTTTAGGACGCGTGCACGTCATACGTTCTGCTGACCCTGTTTTGTACGTGATTTTTCATGCATTTATTCCACTCTTGTCTTGTCAGTTCGGGCACATCTGTGTCCGGTCAAGACATTGTGAATAAATCATTACGATGTTTTCAGAGTGTCACTCTCCAGCCCAATTAGCCGGGTAATGATCGAAAATACGTTGGATGTTTGTCAGTAATAGAGATAATTGAACGAGTCATATGTGCCTTGCAGTCAACTTGCTATGGTGTGAAATATTCAGCAGATATGGACGGTCTTCGAATGTAAGGAACCGACATGATCTTTGTAGATACAGACTACCACAGCCTGACATTTAGATCTCACGCTGACAAGTTTGAGGGCTGTTGGCAAATACAAAAGTTACCTTTTCTGTGAAATGAAAAAGGTCACTGCCGTAAGAAACTATAGTTTAGAATTAGTTGTCTTTTTTAGTTGTGATTTTCTTGTTGTGTGCCTTCCGTTGGTTTCTTTTGACAACTGTCTAACCTATTTCCAGTGTAATGTTGGTATGTAGGTGCAATCCTCTCGCCAGTTTTTGAATGTCTTTGAAATGACAGTTACAAAATGAATATTTATAATGAGGCATTTCTAGACCTGTTTGAATTTTACAGTCGATTAGGCCATGAAGACGCATATTTTACATTTGCAAACAAGTTTTGCGAGAACATTGTGTTCTGGTAATTGAACAAGTCAAGGTTAGTTTTCAATTATTTTCTATTAGAAAACGCTGCATGGTTCAATTAGTGCAAGAAGGTTGTGGGTTTACACTCACAGACTGGATAAATAGGGTAGAAAAGAATGAAAATAGCCTAAATCGGCAATTATGTAGCCAGCGATTTCCTTGACACCACAGGGAATTAACCAGTTACACACCTTCCTAATCCTAGCAAGTTGACCTATCGGGAACTATTTTCATACCATTCCGCCGGTCGTATAATCATTAATTCCCTTCCCGTGTATCCCTGTCCGCAAAGCCAGTGACCGATGAGAATCAAGGGGAGAGAAAAAGCCCGTCATCTTGATCGACAAATGCCGCTGGATGAATATTAGGTCTTGCTGATGATGGTTGTCAGTTGTTGATGCGCCAAGGGGGACGGTCCCATTGGCGCCTTTCAACTGGTCACTCACTCACCTTTTCTTGCTTTTTCTTCTTGGCACATGTTATCTTAGGCTTGGTGTTGATCGGTCCATCCGTGATTCGAATTCGTTAGGAAGTTCAGAACGTCACTTTTTAGGATTTCTGACATTTCAGAGCGGAATTTCGACAAAATGTTCAAGATAAATGAAGCCCATCATGTCATGCACGACGTCCAAGCTATGCTCAGCCTAACATCTGTTGGAAATAGGCCTATCGAATTGTAAATTTTTTTTCCAATTGTCTTACTAAATTCAAACTCCTAACCATCATTTACATCTTGTGCAATGGAAGTTGCATGACTCTCGAATATTTGAGCATAGAGTGTATTGCACCCTGCCGGCCAGATTGTCGCTAATGAGAATCAGTAAGAAATTGTACCTTCCTAATTGACCTGACCGTTTGCCGTCAGCTACCGGTGCAAATTGATTTCCCTCCGCAGGTTAGTAGTGGCATTCACGTTGATTCCGTATTAATCATCCATGCATTTATGTAGGATTCACTATCACTGGGAATAATCACTGAGACTTGTGACTTCGATAAGATGTATAAGTGAATTGGGAAAAGAAACACGATTCCTTCTAATCCGTTTGAGCTTGAGCGGTTGAAACTGAGTTGAATAGTGGACGACTTGATTTTTTCTTACCGGTTGTAAGGTCTAGAAATATTTCCCCATACTTTAGAGTAGCCTTCGTGTATTACGGTTTTCTGTCACCAAAACTTCAAAGAAGACATAAGTATAAATGATAGTGTAGTGCATGCCGCATCATTGAAAAGGTGATTAGTTGTATAACAAAGACCGTTTGCCAAATACATAGTGTTGCTAAATTGGGTTACTTGCACAGAAACACTAACCCAGGCCATCACGATTTGGGTCCTTTTTTAACATTAAAGTTGGTATTTTGAGAATGTTGATATGGAAAATTTTCCTTTAAAGTCTTTGTCTATCCAATCAAGTGCAAAATATAAATTATAAACTCCCGGTATTCCAACATGGCAACCTGTCTTGTGAAACGTTTGATATGCTACCAGCTCAATTTCTGTTATATGACTACCATCTCATAATTACACCCAAGTCCGTAGAAGCTTGACTATTATTCCTCTTGGCATCCAAATAACCCAAAGGAGTAAAGGATAATTCGATCTGTGTCAATCAATAACCATCTCCCCCTTCCCTTGCGCCTCTTTATCAACCAGGGCACGTCTCGTAGTCTTATTAAAACAATGGCTGCAGCACAAAGTCAATAGCGTGCCACGTGATACAGTTTGTCTTCCCTGAATGGCCGTTGATGATGTTTGTTCTTATTAGCCTAGTAGAGGCTGAATGGAGATTTCTTTTGTACCTCCAAAATGAGAGAAGGATGCCGTGCATGCAAATTAAAGTTGGCTGTGCATTCTTCAGTGGTGTTCCGAAACACCATTCATTTTTGCGTCTGGTTTCCTTCATCGTTTAAACTCAGAACACCATTTTTAAATGCAATACGTCTTCAGACTGTAGTATTTCGTTGAACCTCGGATACCAAGTGACTTGGTAAAGATATGGCCTTCCTCCTACTAGAATTATGCGATCATCCGACGTGTTGGGATATTTAGCTTTAGCGTTTATTTTAATATGAGGTTAGTCCTTGTAGATACCTTGGAATACCACATGGTCTTAGTAAAGTTTCACCTATTCCTTATAATCAATGATCCCGGTTCATTCTATTCAGTGAAAATTGATTTCACACCTTTACGGCGGTACTTTCTGTTGTTTACGGCACCCGGTCCCATTACGATCGATGTATAATTAAATGATGGCATAGGAAAGGAAAAGGCGCTTTGAAGCATATGTATGTGTACTTGCACGGTGGACTGGTGCACAGGGTTCTCTACGCTAGCGCAATGAGCCTTTGATCCAAACCGACTGACGCGGTTATCACCTGCCAAATTTACACGAAAACAGAACATGAATATTGATTCATTATACTTTAAATTTTAGTGACAGGTGCTTTTCTTTTGTCTTCTTATTTTATATTAATTTGATGCTTACTTGGTTCAGTTTTTGATTATTCAAACCGATCATTTTTTAAGTGTGACTGTAGGCTTTATAACATTTCTTGGATTTTCCTTAAATTCCTTGTGCCTCTGCGGAAATGTTGCTTTCGTAATCGCAGTCTCTGCCACCGTAATGTTGTTTCTTGGTTCAAAAGGCAATAGAATATACAGTTCATCAGTGCAAGCTCTTCGCTACTTGAAACACGGTCCTGTTTGTTTGGTTTTTTTGTGTTTGTTTTCTCCAAACAAGTATACCTCATCCAGGGATCCATTCCAGACATGGAAATGGCAAGCAGCGCCTGAACGATTGTAAGTAACATCTGTTTCCTCGATTCTGGCGGTTCTGATGTGATCAGGGTCCTATACATACTAGCAAGCTGCCGACTATACTCGCCCTGTCTTGCCTATCCCTGCCCCCAGCTGTTCAATTTCATTTCCAGTCTTCAGAGCTACCCAAAGTCACCGTGCCTATCACCAAAGTCGGCTCAGATTACGACACTCCAGTGAAAATGCGAGTGTAAGTTTAAAGGGAAAAGTGTGTAGTATAATATAATCATCAGCCAATCTAAGCTTCCGGGAAGTATTTTCTAACGAGTCATTTAAATTGAACACTTGGAATGGTAATAGTTCATGCACCACGTTTCGTAGAGCAAGAACATGCCTTATCAATTAAATATGAACTGTTTGTATGTAATCATCGTTTTACGGATATCATGCCACAGTTATGAGATGTCTGAAGACGTACAGAGGCTTTGTCACTGTATTATCACCATAATTTCGCGTGTAGGAGGTGAATTTAAGACATGTCATTAGTTCATTAATGCAATAGGTAAATTGTATATATACCTTGTATCACCCGTTTTATTTAGTGAAGATGCTTTTGCGTTAGTCGTTGCAGGACGTGATAGATCCATCTGCAATGCCACGACAACACCGACAGCACGGCATGACGAGGACATGCGCAGTGAGATTTCGTACCGTGGTAATGTTGCATATAGAGTGCTGTTCACATTGACAACGGACATTACACATGCAGATGCGTGAAATAAACTCACAAACAAAATAGGGTTCATTATTTTACTTGGTGTAGAATCGCGAGTGTATTGACTGATGGGCTTACCCATAGTTTGTCACGAGCGGTAACCGTTCCGTTGTTTGTTACAGCCCATGGGTTGGACAGGAATCGTGATCGACTCGGGCCAATTTACTGCCCAAGGGACCTGGGCATTTCTGCTTGATGTTACTGTCTTGTATTTGATCACTGGTGATGAATAGTATTCACATAAGTTTTTGAGTTGAAATTTAAAGGTTATCATCGCTGTAAAACCAAAGGGAAAACTTCAGGCTGATTGTCAAGGAACAGGACTTAACCTGCTGTGACACACCACGCCATTTAACTTCGGGTAAGCCCTTTTCCGTGTTTGGTTTATTATGTACGTGTTTCTTTGATCTCTAATGCTTGCATTTTTAATGAATCGACTGTTCTGTGTTTGAGTGCAACTGGTAAGTGGACTTGATATGAATAAGAAGTTGCCTCATGATGCCAAAAAGAAGGTGAGGCTTCAGTACTATGGTCTAATTAACGTTTCAAACGTCTTGCGTTTGAAACCAATACTTGACATTTTCGTTCGGCATTTTTAAGGGTATTATAAGCTTAAAAGGTTTGTGTTAGAAATGTTGGTTACCGGTACCTTACAACATTTTAGCAGAGTCTTAAGGGCTAGTTGATGCAAGCAGCATTAAAGTAATATGCACATACGAAATGCATAATTGATGACGAATAATTCACGGACGTTTTTGTATAATGGAAGATTCTCAAGTTCTTCAGGTCTTGTCAATGATGTTTTATGGCGGATTTTAGTGTCAAGGTAGTACCTTAACAACTAACTTGGATTTTAGTCTTTATAAATGCTATTACTTTTTATCTCTGTCTCCTTTAACAGGGCTGTGCAAGTCTTTGGTGGAATTCTATGGAGATTTGGCTAATTTTAGTCTTCTTTTATGTTCCACGTGTAGCATATCTTGATTTAAGTCTTTATAGAGTTGCTTCCCAATAACATTCGTTTTTTACTTATTCTTTTACCTGCGTGGGATTCCAATCTTGCATTTAGTCTCGCTTGCGGTTTCTTAAGTATTGCGCGGTCAGGTATGTAGTCATGTTATATCTTCCGTAAGTTATTCCTCTCTGCGTGTGTATCAGCTACATTAACAAGATTTAGCTGATGGGGTCTGTGCTGTGATATCCTTAATAGGATTACATGCACTCTGCAGTGGTGACAGCCTTGACTTTGTTCCTATAAGGTTGTGCTTAATAGGATATCGTTTTTAGACACACGGAACCACTCTTGTATGATACCCTGGGTTGAAGGTTATGGCTAAGAAAGTCGTATAGCATTAAAGTGTCATATTAGGCGAGCCCTAAGTGGTAAAGTGGTGTAATAGTTGTTCCCAACCGCTGTTATTTTTGGATGGGTCATCGCCAGAAAATGCAAGTGCTTTTGAAGGCTACTGAGTATCATTGTCACTAAAATAACCAGCGTTATTTGTCGTTTTGTTGTATTTACAAAAAAGCGGAACTACACAAATTACATTGCTTCTTCGTAAGTTAATATAAAACACCTTTCTACTATATTATAATCATTGCTGCAGTTAGTCACAACAGGTAGGCCTACATATTGGTTTATTGGCACAAAATGATTAAAATCTCCACAGAATACTTCCAAATTATTTCTCACTAATCTGTATGCGAGTCATTGGGCTGCGACAGTTAAGCACATATCCACGTACCATTTGCTGGATGTATATCAACTCTTGTAGAATGTTTTTTAAATATATTTCGCAGGCATGGGCCAGAGTGTTTATTGCATTAAACGATGTTTATTTTATTGCATTACATGCGGCGACGTTCAACGCCCTAGTATAAAGTGCACAGGCACTAAGATCAGTGATGAAAGCAACAGCCTCATATTGTCATAAGGCAGATTAACGTCACACACTCCCCCAGCATGTAAAAGGAAATGCTGTGAAAATATGAGTAATTTCCATTCGTTAATATGGCGACATTTCAAGGTGGAATTTGCTTCGTGCAGTGTTGCGCGTCCCTTGTAGCTATTAAACGTACCACGGTTGCAGGTTGAACGCGCCAGTAGCGGGACTTCATCAGACGTTGCATCAGCCGCATTATACATTAAACTCGCTTTCCGTAGTCCATTTCAGTTATTATATTGCACGGACATGTTTTGTATATATAGCCATAATTTGGTATTGTTTTCTTGTCCAAGTCATGTTCCATTCCATTGCTTTTTGTCCATCAGACAGTTGCATTTTCTATCACGTTAATAGACTGGGACATTTGCGTCCTTGATACATAGCTTGACCATTTTTGAAGTTGCCGATGTCGCTTGGAATTAAAGAACCCGTTTCTGTCACTCTTGTGGAAAAGTTGGCATGCAGTAAGAGGTATGGTGAAGAAAAAAGTCAAGAATGACAGATAAATTGTGACAAGAAATCACCTTCGGTGTATTTTTTCAAATAAAGGTTCACAAAAAAATACAAGTATTACAGTAGATCTTAACTCATCGTGTTCCGATCACAACATCAATCATCGATAGAATGCGATCAGCTGTATTCAGCAGCATCTATCGGCATGTTTCACCTCACTGGTATTTTAAAATAAACAGGATCTGCACAATTCTCGTTTAGTTTAAACAAGATAAATCACCGTGACATTTCAATTTTAACAAGTACAGGTAATTCAGGAGATCGTTTTCCGCGTCCGAGACCCCCTGGAGTATGTTCACCAAACGCGCCTGTCACCTAGATTCCCCGGGCTGCGTGTGCTCTTCGCTCTAAATCATGGCGCTGTAATGCTGCGGAGCAGACATTATCGAGACAAATTTCCCAGAACAATGTGATTAGACACGAGGATAAATCGTTTAGCGTGTATCGCTGGTTTTTTAAAGAAGATCGAAATTCGGGCACTTGCAGAATTCTTCCGCGGAAGTCTTGTTGGGGAAGGACTTAGTTGAATATAAGTTAACTTGTCCAGTTCTCTCAAAAGTAGTGTTCTTCTTTTAGTGCAGGTAATCTTTTTTGGAATTACTTTGTCATCGCTAAGAACATTCTCAATACGCTCATTTTAATCGGTCATTTCAGTCAATCCATACAAAACGAAAAACTCCCTTTTTTCGATAATGGCATGTGATGCTACTGATGGACTTTTTTAACTTTATTCTATTCTGGTCACCGATGGGTAATCAGATGTACACGCAGCTCTTCGAATTTCAAATACAGTAGGTGGACGTCACAATCAAGTTGGATCGTATATGTTCGTGTCAGTGTGTATCCTAGATTCGACACTAAGGTACGGTGAGCTATGAGGACATCAAGGATTTCTTTTGCCCTCCTGTCTTTTTGAAAGGATGTGGAACGCATTATGGATGTCGTGAGGTTTCCTGAATCGATTCAGATGTACTTTGAGAAATTGTGTTTTGGTGGACTTGACTGTCAGACGGAATGCTTGAAGTACATTTCTGCACCCGTGGCTTGGCGATGTAACCCTGCATGGCGCTCCCTTTAAGCTTCACAGGGTTCCCAAAGAGTATTTGGAGACGTGATAGTTGAGGTGACAGTCTAATATTTGTGATAGACGTAATGGACCATAGATGTGCTCGAAATCGATGAGGTGTATGAGGTCAGATCTTTGCCTACATTCTGGGTTGGGCCAGGAGACAAGGATGGCAATCCAGCCAGCATAGGGTCCGATCAAACATTCTTGATTTGCAGAACATGTTGCTCCTAATGGATGTTTGCCCCCTCAGGACCGAGGAAACCCAATAAAAGGGGTGAGGTCGTACTCTGAGCAGTCGATCAGATTAGATTTCTGCTTAATCTTTCTTCCCTAACTGTAGTCTGCATTCTGCAGGCATTGCAAGACCAATTCATCACCGTTATCCTCGATTTCATAGAGGTTTTTTGGCATAGGTATACCCCCTTCAGTAGTCAATACAGAATGAAGAATTTTTGTTCATCCGTAAAAACGTCTTAAGTTATGGATATCTTCCAACTTAAAGAGCACCAGAGACGCGCTACATTATAGCATAAAAAGAAATCACCACCAAAAATGACTAAACTCTTTTGCATGGCTTCATATATGTCGAAGTAAAATGCACGCCAAAGGAAGTTCTGTAATAGACTTCAAAAAGCCAAAAAAAAATTGCTTCGTAGAATTAGAAGCCAACTTCACTCAAACCACCTCAAAGTTGTATCTAAGTTTTTTTCGCGATGTTTGTTCACCGAGAATACGTGATTTGCCGTCTCGTTTGCGTTTGCAGTATGCGCTGTACTGAGCATGTACATATAAGTTTCAACATGTTTGCTCGACATCGTGTCACTTCCTCATACTCCCAGATTACCTGCCTCAAAAAGCGTCGCGAGTCCTGGTAATTGCCGAGGAGGAGACGCTGTGACGTCCCCTTGATCTCAGTCCCTCTATCTTGACCTAATTCCGAGCCTGTTAAGGACTCTCCTGTGTCTGCTCTGGGGCGTTTCTTCGCTTCATTGCCCCGTCCGCTGGGTTGGACTGCCAGGGTGTACTTTCCAGCTCCGTGGGGTTGAGTTTACTTTATCACTGGGTAGAAATTAACCTGGAATACACCCACGGCACCTTGAACATCAGATATATGAAATTTCTTGAGATGGCTTCTTTGCTACATGCTTCAGTTCCCACCAGTGTTTATGGCGCGTTCTCCTAATGCACACATCCGGAGGTGATTAGCGATTGAAGGTGAAATATTTCATATCAGTTCAGTGTTGGTGTACTGGGAAAAGATTCACCAGGCGTCAATGACACAGTGTCATCGCTATTGAGCCTACAGCTTGGATTTACATGTATTTCCCCTTGAGTTGCAGCTTCGCCCGATTGTGTTATACTGCAGATGCTCCCTTGATGGGACGCACAGGCGGATGGTTGGGTGGCTCCACTGTCTATTGTGGCTGTGGGCAATTTTCGAGATTTGTTTTCCTCGATGATGGCAGAAAGCTAAGAGGGAAATACTCTCATGAGGTTAAAGAACCGTTGCTTGGTGTATCATCTCAGACCGGTTGGCAGTAACATTTGTGTAATTCACATGCATGTGTTTCGTGTTGAATGAATGTAGTACGCTCAAACCATGCAGCATTTACATTTGGCTAAAAACCCCTATGTTAACCATCGTGAAGGGACGATTTAACCGGATTACCATACTTTTACAGTGATTGACTTCCATCCCCTTCCGTCTTAAGATTTACATCGGTGTTTGTTTGTTTTTTTTTGTCTTCGGTAAAATATTATTGAAAGTTGATACTTTTCAAAGAGGTCTAGTGTACACGCAGTACCGTCTGGAAATTTCTAAGCATGACACTGTTCACATTAGAAAAGTGTTGAAATCAATTTTATAACAGTCCTGTATTCCGTTCTTCCTTTACTCCTCCTTGACTAAGAGATAGTGGCTTGATACTCTTGTAGTCTTTCAATCGTCTCGTTTCAAGAGTTTTTACATTTACTTATTGGCATAGGTTCCCATTTTCAGTTTGAAGTACCATTTTTATATTGGTGGCACAAAATCAGTGATGGAGCTTGAGAATGTAGTGTTGGGGTTATAGCTTACAGTCCTCATTAAGCAAGGTAAAAAAATATACGTGTCATGAAACATGGTCGCGTTTCAAATCGTTGAAAGTATAATTAATTACTGCGTCATTCTGAAACAGTTAAAAGCTGCCCTCTGGATATTTACAAGGCTTTTAACATTATTTTAAGAGGTATTGCGCTCACGACTAGGCGGTTGCCCGCTTGAACTCGGCAGTTACCCATTTGAAACTCGGCGGTTTCCCGTTTAGAATCGTTAAATTGTCCCCAGTAATTAGATTGGACTTGTTCACATTCTTGAGCGTGAACGTGACTTCTGAGCATCCACGCCGATGACTGAATGGGATCGAGAGCTTGAAACCACCAAGACAAAATCTAAGGTGGCAAGAACTGAAGTACAGCTCTAATTAATTAAATAGACGACGGAATCCATTAAAGAACACATCCAAACAATGCCGCAAGCTCTCACTTTATATACACCTGTGTATTTTGATCATTTAAGAGTCATCGATGCTCAGTAATTTAATAACCTCCGAATGAATGTGGCTCAGTGTCAACAATATTATAATTCTGAATATTTGTTCCTGCAGCCGCAGTCCTTTGCAATGATGTGCACCGCTGATTTGATGGGGACCACGTGACCTGGGTTGTTAAGGACTGAGTTGACTGGTGTGGAGGCAGACTGCTCAAGCTAATAGACGTAGATTGGTTGATGCATGAACAGGATGGATGTGTGGTCACCAGTTACATGTAGGCTTCGATTTCTACTTCTCACTGTACTGGAATTGTCTTTGTTGCAGTCTGTCATTACAGGTAAGGCGAGACTCTTCACTTTGATACTGAAATTATGTAATACCAAGTTTCTTTAATTTCTCAGTAATATACGGCGTATGGTAATCTGGCCTTGACGATGTTATACGCTCTTGACTGACATCGTTATCTCAATTAGTCTCAGAGAAAAATGTTTGATGTTTTTGCAAATTCAAATATGTTTTCAGGCTGTGGGAAAAAATGATACTTTTTCATACAGCGTATAGCGACGTTTAACTTCAATTGTAACAAGCTTTTAACATATGTAATTAAAATAACAATGAAAAGAGGGTCATTGCGTCTTCATCCTCAACCCTCTCTTTTTCTGGCATTGTGAATTCAGAAGCAATGGTGGGAAAGTAAAAGTTTATAGTTTCATTTATAACGAATTATTTACGGATTAAAATCACTTCTTTCCAGTCAGAAATTTACAAGATAGCTTATCCTCTTCTGTAACGCATTCTGTTTTTAGGAGAATTCCTGATAGTACATTTCTTCCCAAGCGTGACCAACTATCTTTGATCAAACTCCTTCGATTGATATTTGCCTGTGGCTTGTTTTCTGTTCTCTGTGTCATACCGACCTACTTCTATTTCATGGATTCTAGCGTTACGCCATCTTCGATAAGTCATGTGTTTAAAGTAACAAATTTAAGCCATTTCATTTTACAGTGGCCAACACGGTAAGCCTCCGAAACCTGCATGTTCCTTGACTTGTCACTTTTAGTCTTCCTGTCAGTTTAGCCATTTGAACAAAGTGATTTTGCTCAGAAAATCGTGTCTTTTCACGATCAGTGATATTATGAACCGTTAGTGTCGTATAGCGCAGTGGCTGTTGGCTTAAATGCAAATCATCGTAATAACTAAAACGTCAGTAATTATTATTGATGTGCAGTGGAACTGCAGAAAGTGACATACCACAGTAGCAAATTAATGTGTGATTAACTTATCCAGGAAGCAGTCAAAGGTACTACGTCGGCCAATAGAACTACGATGTGTTCCCAAATCTTCACTTTCCTTTCTTAGGCTAAACTTTCGCTTAGAGTATTCTGTGAAGTCGATTTCTAGCTAGAAGTATAGGCCCAAGGTGACATTATATTCGACAAGCAATCCGCCATGATGAGTCAGTGTAGTGTTTGGTTTCCTACTAGTGGTCTTGAAGATGACAGTCATTAGAATTGGTCTGCAGGCGTACATTCCCACGAACCTACAAGCACGCACAGCTGCCGTATCCCTGTATTTGTCAGTAACTTGGAACATGACTTTGGCATAATTTTACAGCAGCTATGTAGACAAGTATGTAGACAATAAAATCTAAAAATTGAAAAACGTGAGCTTTTGTCTTCGTTTTCCCTCAAACCCTTCACTCTCTTCTTCGATTATTTAACCGGAATATGTACTTAATGTTCTATTGATTCAACGCGTTGCTGGCTATCTAGTTACTCGAAGCAACGTGGTATTAGTCCACGGGCTTGATGAAATTCGATGCGTCTAGTGAAATGTTTATACCAGCTGAAATTACTAGAGTGATCATTACGATAAATGTCGCTCACAACGTTGAGGATGTCAAAATGCCTACAACATTGACGACTTGAACTTTACCATCGTAAAGCTACATTCTCTGTAAAAGCGCTTCATTTTATTTTAATATATTCAAACTTCAGCTGCATGCGTTCACTCTATGAAGACGGTTCAGAGTTGTTGCCGTGATTCTTGTTTATCTCAGTGCAGTCCACCCGCAAAACATTGGAATGGACCAACCAAACTGAGTAGTACTACCCTCCATATCGGATTTAACCCTGCGTCAGTTCCATTCTGTCTTGCTGACTTGTTATTTCCTCCCTCGATCTCGATCAAACCAAGTGATTTCCAATTCCTCTTACCCTCAAATTTCTCAATTCCCTCTCCACACCACATACTGTGAGGTGCTCCAGTCACTGGTCCATCGATAAAACAAGCGCCTCTTCAAATCTAGACGGCCATAACCGCACGTACGGCGGACCGTGGCTGTACGTCTTGGAGAGGTCGATATGGGCGAAGAAGCCTCTTGTGAGTGCGTGGCTGATCATGCTAACCTCGAGAAATGAGTACACACTGGCGATGGAAAAAATCCCTTTGGTGGTGTGGCCGCATAATTATGTCGATGCAAGAAATTAAGTTTGGTTGCCGTCACGAGAAGATCACGACGGAACGAATGATGTCTTATGTGCACGTGTACTTGTGCTTCTGCTTACTCCACTGGATTCATGTTGACCGTATGCTGATGATTCTTACATAACATATTAAGTCAAGCTATTAATTCACAAAGACGGTGATTAATAGAGTGAATGTATACACGCTCAAACGTCGAAAAGGGTACGCTGATTAAAGAAGCTTTCAAAACCACGCAAAGTTACGCGAGACTTCGTGGTGCTGCAAAACTATTCCACTAGTTTCTGTTTTGTTGAAAGTTTTCTTTCAGCTTCTCCATAAGCTTTGTCTCAATTCTCTTTCTCCAACCTTTTACCCACTTTTCTAAGGCAAAATCCCGCTGTAGCCATCACCTTCAGTAATAATGATGTTGCAGACTACCAATATCGGCGATAACATAGTCATATGAACTTGTATGCATTATTTTACTTCAACCTAATTTTTTTTTCCCCTGACAGTTCTACACGGTGGTGAAGGGAATGGATACGCCCTTCCACGTCCCTTCTCGGGCTGCACAGGTAAGGATTTGTATAAGGATGTCGAAGCATAAGGTGTGAGGTTTGTCTGTTTCTTTCTGTCTTTTCCCCATTCAGCCATATTCAATTCCGATGCATAGGCTTTTTTGGCACAAGAGTTTGTGAGAGGTGAATGCACATAAAACTTTGATGCTCATTGGGCCTCATGTCATCCAATTTTTGACTCTCCTTCAGAACACTGGGTTGATTTCCGTGTGCTTATTCGATACTCCAACATCACTGGAGAGACAGACATCTCGAAGGAGTTTAAGATTGGCTTAGACACCGTGGACGATAACACGATTTTGTTCGAGTTCTGCGTTCAAAACAACACGCTGGTGCAAGGTACCATGGACGATCCTGTGATAGAGTGGCCAGCGGGACAGTACTGCATACAAAGTGTGGGGCAATTCGTGAGAAATAACGGCAGATATGAGTGGGTGTTGGGAGATTGTCCGCAGGGATTCAAGTCGGGTAAGACATTTTGTGTTGAATATAATATGAAAATGCTGTCTGTTCAAAATGGGAATAGACGGATTTCCTCCACCTTCAACTGTAAGACAGTTTCTTCTGGTAGTCTAAAAAACCTCTCAACGTTCGACAGGCAGACTTGAATAACTTCACATTTGTCAAGCATGCCGTCATATAGGTCAAGCCTAGAGCCTATAGATACGCCTCTGGCGTAATTTACTTTTTAGTCGTTCGGTAAACACCTTTTTCCCGCAGTTAAAGCAATTATTTGTCTTAGGTTCTGTGGTTTGCTCACTTCCCTGCAGTGAGTCAACCATTTCATTTCTTTTGTTTGTTCGACAGTTGAATGGTTGATTGTTTGTCTATCTGGTTGTCTACTTGGCTTGTAGGATATTTCTCTGTGTCACAGTACCTTGTTCATGACAATTTCGCTTTGTTAATTTGTTCCATCCAGTGTGTTACGAAAAACTGTCTTGATTTTTTCCCCACATTTTTAGGGGTGACTGCATTACCCTTCACTACTTATCCAGGCCAACGCATGTCGGCTTCTACCTCGCCTCTGTCACTTACTTATCGCAACCGAACCCTCATCCATTACTGCTGCTCCACAAATGGTGACGTCAACACACCAATCGATCTGGGAATGGCGGCGCCCTTTTTCCTCCTGCCCTATGGAGAGCCGCGCTGTCAAAAAGTACACAACATGGATTCGGAGTTACAGTACATTGAGTGGCCAGCGGCTGTGCAGCAATGGACCGGAGTCCATCCGTACTCGGTCAGAGGAAGAAAATTCTTTTACTGCTACTATACACCTTTGGGTAAGTTTCGGTGCTCGATCCGACTACCCACTGCTGTTAACAAATGAAGCTTTTCAGAGAAATGCCCCTGTTTGGAACCGGACTGAAATATACATGTATTTATTATGGCATTACCTGAATGAAACAGCTTCATTGTGATTATGTAGGGTCCGGGGGAGACAAAAAACGGCCGAGCTTGCTTGTAGGCTTGAAGTTTGTTTGTTTGCCTGCACTCTCAACTTTTCTCCACAATGGGTAAAAATAGGCCTGAGAATTCCCGACCTTGTTTTCTATCCCATCCGACCCAGTTGACGTCACCGCAATCCCCTCCTACATTATCACTACCTGCAACTGCGATGTAGGTGACTAGGGGGCCATTTCCATTTCACTGATTATATTTAGATCTTGATTATTTGATAAGAAGGGCATTGGAGGCCCTTTCTGGTTATTCATGACTGAAGATAGTCGACAAAATTCTCAGCTTTTCAACAAGCCGCGAGCGAAGTACACGACAGTTGTGTGCCGCGGTTCACTGTGAATAACTTCGGGCGGGTGAAGAAAAGTCCATTGCGCATAATTCACACGGTGTCGAGAGATTTCCCGTGGATGAGACAGCTTCGATGCACGTTCGCAAAGGCTGAAGTACTTATCTATGGGACATGTACTATGTTCCTCAAGCTGAAAGGCGGAAAAGATTGCTCAACAGACTGAAGAAAAACACGAAATACATTCCTCGGGAGTCCAATGGCTTTGTTTTGGTAAAATGGTCTCATGATCAAAGAAGCGGCCAGAAAGCTGTACGAACAAACACTCGGATGTAAGATCATTCCGCTTTTAGAAACAAATTATATCTTTGCTAAGTGTAAATCAGCAAAATTCATCTGAGATCCAGTAACATCAAATTCACAGTGCAGGAAACCTTGGTTGACCCGTTCTAGAGTGTCATTATGGAAGCTAAGTTTCATGGCAGCTAGAAGTGCAAGATAACTATTTATTTTTTTTTAAAAAGGCAGTTTGCAGCACACGGTTCCCTAAAGGCGCCTTTCTATATGCACGTGGCGCCGATTTTGACGGCCGCACGCAACGCACACGTGCTATGTTAATGGAGTCGGATTTTTGTGTCCTTGAAAGTGAAACGCATGAATGCATCGTGTGCGCAATGCATACAAAAACATACATAGCGCCTTAAGAGCATTTCTTTCTTTTTCAGGTGATAGATTCTAGTCATAATGAATGAGCCTGGCTCTGTGCTGGGCTAATACCGGCATGAGGAATGCCGGTATTAAATCTGCAAAAGATTTTTCCTGAGGTGCGTCTCCAAACAGTCTGGTTAATCATCTCAAGCTGCTCTTTCATTTTCCTGAGAGATAAATTAAATCAAGACCACTACAGTTGCTATACATCTCGTCTTGACATTTTATTTCTGGATCATACGAAAAGGATTACTTATTTGTCTGATATATTTTTCAGGGCTTGGGATGGAACACGATATAATCCGTGCCACTTTTGCTGTTTCTCTTGGCACACCAACAGTAACTGTGATTATTATATGTTTGTGTAAACTACGCGCTAAGCTAATGGCACGGAGGAGGAATTTTAAAAGGTTGGTGAGCTGAATTGCGTGCTATAAAGCATTTGTTTAAATCTTTGCTATTACGTTTCCAAAGATTTAAACAAATTCTTTACAGCACTTTTCCCCAAAATAAAGTTCCATCAATTTTTATTCTTATTGGTTCTTTATTGCTTATCTTTCTGAACACCTTTTAGTGTTGTTTTTTACGAACGGAGAACTTATTACAGTTTTTGGTTTGTTGATACAACTCAATCGACTGGATTCAGTTTTCTCCCGCGTTTTTGTTTGTTACATGCCAAATCTGTCGCACCATGGGTGCCTTCCAACAGCAGATAATGGGACTAATATTACAAGAAAGCGACACACTCTCATGGTGAATTGAACCTAGTTATCCAACCTTGCACATGTCTCAGTCGATGCCATGCTGTGTAGACCACTAGCCCATCATTCTAGACACCTCTGTCAATAAAGGCTAAATAAAGATTTTATGTTGGTTTTATTGCGTCAGTTCAAAGAGCCTCGATTTTAAGACAACAAATAAATGTAATTAAATGCATACAGCATGGTAATATGATTGTAAATTTAAATAATTTCCCCGAGCGCTTTGAAAATGGACCTGCAACACCTTTGATCGTTTTCCACATTTAAGTTAAAAATGTTACTTTTATAAGCTATTCTTAATTTTAAAATAAACGTTCATTGGTTTATTTACGTCTGTATTTTGTGGGCTTATTTTGTTCAGGTTCCAGTCTGTCATGTGACATGGATGTCACATGACCACGATCTGGTTTCAGAATTTTGTAAGTATTAAGGGCTTTTTCGTGAAATTGAAAAAATCACCAGAGTCCAATCTCGCTCCAGGATTCGGCCAAATCCAGTGCCGTCCATTATTTCCTAGCTTCCATATTTGTCAAAGGAGGAAAATTTATTGTAGTTACTTCATGCGTGTATTTGAATGAAGATCGTCCTGCAGTAGGTTACCATCCTTTGTTTTATGGCTCTAATATTGAGCAAGATGAACTCTAAAACCCTCGAAAATGTAACTTCAAACGCGTTCTTGGACATTTTTCTTTCGTGTTGCAGGTTCTTGAGGGCGCACTAACACCCCAGTGGCATTCTGAGCATCGTTTTGTGTTGCCCAATATTATCATTGGATGAAGTCATCTACCAGCGACCAGGAGCTGAGATGAGATCACCGAGTCCCGAACCACAGATTCCTGACCTCAGTTCTTAAAAGCTCGCGAACGACGATGCCTTGTAGCATCGAATCATTGAAGGGAATGTTTACAACAGATCCACTTTTCGTGGACTCTGAATGTTATTAAAGCGCTTTTCAAACAGTGACAGTTTGAAGTTGCATATTCTTCAACTTTCTTGACGCTCTTTCTCAGAAGGGAACTCTCGCACACTTGTTATAATATAATACTTGTCAGGAATTTAAGGTACAAAGTCCAAATCCTTGTTGTCCGAACAAAAACAAATGAAATAGCTTACTAGTGATCTTTTTTTCCTTTTGGGGATGGGTTGCGAATAAATTAAACATCTGATTTTCATGTTTGAGTTTTACATTTAGTTGACCAATTTTATAGAAACTGTATACGGAAAGCAAAGAAATTTGATGATCTTAAAAGATTTTATTTCCATTTATAAAGAAAACAAATATTTTGAACTACTAGTTGAAAGTAATTTCATCTCATAGATATTACAGCTTCTTTGTTAATCAAACCAATCGCACTTTTTGATAAATGTAAAATTGGGTAAAAGGTGTATATTTAAAATGGTTTTAGCATACTGTAACCTATGTCGTTTTTTAATTACCTATACAATACAGATAAGAAGAGCACTGTAAATACAAGGTCACGTTTATAACAAGGATAGTTTTAGGTCCTAAGTCTTTTGTTTTTCTTTGTTTTCCATGACTTATGATACAAGGTAACTATTATAACAAGGTAATTCGTAAAGTCCGAAGGACCTTGTTATAACAGTGTTTCACTGTACATATTAAATTTAATCTGCAACCTCAAAATTTTAGGTACAGATGTACGTTAATGTTTATATAATTCATGAAAACATAATCTGTAAATGATACAGTTTATATTATGTTGGATATCATATAGGAATATCCAACAGCGATAGTTGCCTTCAGTGTGGATAAAATTAAAACTAAAAACGTTTGAAAAGAAATGAGTCATAATCTATCCCACCTATCCTCGGCCTTTACGACCCTTCCAGAGATTTTGACTCTACCTCCCACTCAGCGCTATTACCAATTATCCTCCCTGTGTCGAATCCAGGCTACATGCGTTTGAGCTCGAGTACGGTTATTGGGGGGGGGTTATAATTTCTCTATTTAGATTGTAATTTCAGTTATCTCGGCATGTACAAAACCGATTCACGTTGCATCCAGAATGTAACGAAGTTACTTGATATCCTAAGGCTTTATTCCATTCCAGCCTGGCGCACCCACTTTAAGGTATGCGCACATTTATGTCTCTACCAAATCACGCGTATCGGTGGCTTTGTTCTGGCTTGAGCAAAGAGATCCCAGATTTAAGCTCAGGTTTGTGTGCCAATACTAAATTCTATGACAATACAAAACGATACTTGATATATTCCAAATTCTACGGCCAACTTCAGAAGTGCCGGTGGCCTGGAGGAAAGGCACGCAACACCTGTCCCCTAGACCCAAATTTGAATCCCAGAGGGGATTTTTTTTCTTCAAATCTGTTAAGCCAAGTCTTTTAGATAAATATATTAAAAGTAGGTGCGTTCTTTGGGGACCCAAACTGGGGTGGCGGTAAAAAAGATATTGCCTCCCAAGTGGATGATCCCGGGTTCGAGTCACCAAGGTCAGCAATGACCGAAAGCAGGAAAGCCTGGCGTAGGTCGAAATCCCGTGGCGGTTGTCGAGGTTAACCAAATAAAATAAAATGGAAATTTTGCACTTTTATACTAGTAAATTAGAAGTAAAAATAGAAGTAAATTAACTTGTCCAAGGTAGGAATCGAACCCAAGACCTCCAACATGATCGTAAGACAGATTCCACATCCTAACCATTAGGCCAACACGCTCTCCTTAAACGTGTTTAACACTAATAAAGATTTCGCTTGAAACAACACAAACTTAAACTTAGTAAAATTGGCGCGCATGCGCTTTTCCTAAAGTCAGCTTCACGCTTGAGGCAAAGGCTGGGACAAGTTTGCGGGCATGCCCACTCGGTGTTTTGACGTAAAGCTCCTACTTAGCACGAAAGTTCTGATTATCAGGGAATTACTTATTCAGTAAACGTTGCTGATTGGAATAAACATACATTTAATTTCAAAATGATTTCAGGGGGAGGAAGGTTCATGACATTTTTGAATTCCGACTTTTCTCGACAGTTACTTTTTATAATTCATCGTTGGCTGAGTCGTCCCAAACCGGATGCAAACAGCACACAGTCAAACGTACATGGAGGCTGCAATTTGGGTGGGCCTACCTAGTCTGGCAAATATTCCAGCAATCAAGGGGTGCATCCAGTGATGGGGGATATAGGTTTAAGAGACGTTACAATGACACACAGCACCAGTCCAACATTTTCTTGGCAAAAATACAGTTTTAATCTCATTTATTTCTGTCAAGGTGGGATTCTGAACTATTCACATTATTTGTGGGAATCGTACATGAAATAAGCGTTCATAGATTTCGAACTTCGAAGCCTCTGTGCAAAAATTAAAAAGAAAAAAACAGGAACTTTGCGACAGGCATTTAGGTTTTCTTCAAACACAATAAAAATCTATGAGTTCTCCAGTAATTTTTGTAATAATTTTTTAAAAGCAGCAGCTTAATATTCCACTAGCAGTTCTAGATTCAACTGAATAATTAATGTTCATCTCTTGGAAATAAGACCATACTTAACACGTTAACAACGAATCAGTTCTAATTTTTTGGCCATATTCAAGGCAAAACCCATCTTTATACAAAGTACACTTACATATAGATTTCTGCCTGTTTCAAAACTTCAATTAACTAGGAAATTTGCATTGTAATGCACTAAACCACGAAGGTTGTCTTAGTCATTAAAGACAATATTTTACCCCATTCAGATATTTCAAATTTGAACATATTCCATCTAAGACTTTATAAATACAAAAATATTGGTTTTACCCTGTAATATCCTAAGAGATATGTCAAGCAATACCCAAAGTACAAAATGAAACATCTGAAAAGCATGTCCGTATTGGGACTAAGTACAGTGTACTTGTTGAAATTGGAAAAAGAGAACAAAAAACAGCTAATAAACCTTTAAATAAGATGTTCCAATTCTGCAGTATTAGTTTTATCTGCAATGGATAATAGACTAAAGTACGTGTCAGAAAACTCGGAGTTTCAAAAAAATTCATGTATTTCACGATAACTTGTTTGAAATTACTGGAATATTTCCTTTTTCTTACTATTTTTACTGAATTCTGCACTAAGTTTAGTTTACACCTCACTGTGGATTCTGTGCATGGCATCTGTGAATCTGACACACCATCCAGTTAAAATTGCCTGTTTAAAGTTTATTGGAGCATGAGATTGACAGTACACGTACATGTATTTAGGTAAAAACCGTATGCATGATGTTGACATTAAAGGCGATATACCTCATCTGAGCAAAACATAATCAGCTCCATGGTTGCTAAGACATTCCTGGATGGTTGCTATGACGGCTATGAGTCTACGATCCATTGCCTGAAGATGAAGCTCTGTCAAGATGGGAGCCAGAGGATCATGGGATAGCACTCTCCTCATCACATTGCTGAGGCGGCCATTTTGAAGAGAGAGGAGTTTATCCCAAGTAGCTTCTCGAATCCTAACAATCAGATCAGATTAAAAGAATGCTAAAGGTTTAAATGATGCCATTTTCAAAGCTACATTAATTTTTTGTTTTAAAAAAATTTTCAATTGTTTAGAAAATCACAGTGTTCAAAGTTTAGAAAATACACAAGTTCATTTCTGAAACACCTATTTGTCGTCAAGGAAACACAGAAACATTCCTAAAAGCTTATAAGATGAATTGAAAAAAGAGAAAGGCTTACTTGCAGCACTGATACAAGGGAGCTAGAATACTTCTCTCATCATGATGAGGATTACCAAAGCTGGGGAAAAAGAAAGTTACTATTGGTACAGACTAAACAAATCTTCAAACTTTCCCTCAAGAAACAAAATAATAACAATCAGCGTTGGCTGTTAGGGTAAATCTAGAAACTTTTTCAGATGCATATCTTACCGCCTTTCATAACACCTTCCAATTCTGCCCTCTTTTTGCCTTACCTTTTTGCACTGTCCATTAGAAGCAGCATAGCTTGCTGTCCATCTGCTTCAAAGGTTTCATACTGATGCCTATCTGCATTTCCTATCAGATAATCAAAGGCTGCAGTGTCAAGAATATCAACAATGTGTTGATGCTTTTCCAGTGGATACTTCTCAAGGACGCCTTTGCAGTAGTTGTCGTCGTATTCCCACCTGTGGCAAAAATAATAAAAACATTTCCCAACTTCAGGAATGATACAACTTACTGTGTCAGCTCTTAAATCTGCTCCTTGGCTCAGAAAGCACATCCTCCAGAAAACTACAGACTTGTCTAAACTATGAGAACAAAACCACACCATTGTAGGAGACTGCTACATGTACATAATGTCAATGCAATTTTCTCTATCTTTGAGCAAAGATCTCAATTTTCCACATCAACCCGTATGGCCATGTTGCCTGTTGGTTAGAGAACCAGTACAAGTTTCCAGAGCAGCTGAACTACACGTGGGTTTAGAGAAGAAGTCTCAACCTACTGTGCTTTCTTGTTTTCCTTGTAGGTCCTGGACCATGGATGATGCCACTTCTTGAGTTTCTTGTTTTTCGGCAACCACAAAGTCACTGACCCTTCCATTATGTCATTCTCATCGGCACAGGCTGGCTCCCCTGGATTGCAGTAGTAGCACTTACCATAGAAACAAGTCTGGTTTCCTGACAAAAAGAGAAGGGTACAAATGTGTCTCAATCCAGCTGGAATCTACAAGATTAACCAAGGTCATTTCTCCTATAGTATGATATTAATCAGAGCAATTATTGCTTCAAAGTTTTGCTGTTAGTGGATTCTATTGGAGTTAGAATCTATCTCTGCTCACCCTGATTCACAAATGTATCCAGCAGACTCTGTGATGCCACTGGCATAACTTCTGACCGTAGATTCACTCGTCTTCCCACGACAATGGGAGCTCTATGAAAACCTAAAACCCTGTTCAGAAAAACAGCAATCACATGACATCGAACTCAAAACATCGTTTCTATATAAAGTAACACACACAGTACTCCAGTCCTGGATCAATCAAATTCTATCAAAACCAGATGTTACACTTTGGTAGATTTTAAAAGTATACTATTTAAATCTATGCATAGGAGTATAAGTAATTATGCAACTCCCATTTTTCAATTGCTTGTTTGCAGGTCTCTTATATCCAAATCTTTAAGAATAACTCCCGATCTGTAAACTACATTATTGAATTGTCCATAGACCCCTTACCTATCTAGATGGAATGCTGCGATCTCGCCTGTGTGTCTATCATATCCTGCATATGGCGTCCCTTCGACAATATAATCTCTCTTGTATCTAATGGGACATTTTCAAAAGCACAAGGCAAATTTCAGAGCAGTTTTCAGAATGCAGAAATTTGATACATTTATAAATTTGAAAAGACAAAAAACTGTCATAAAATCAGGCACATGTATAAAGCAGACCGTTTCCAAGACTTTTGTGTCATCCATTGCTTCCCCTGCTTCAGTGTAGAGTCACATACTAACCTTCCTGGTTTGAAGACAACCCATTGTCTTCCAGATAACTCCAGTCGCGCCTTTAGCTGGGTGCCTTTATAGCCGATGTCGGCCTTAATGATAGGTCTAGTTGCTATAGCATTCATAACCACTCCCAAATCAGGATTGTCCGGAGGTGTAATTTGCCTGGAGTTTACCCAACTCCCAGCTAAGTTCCATAGCGCACCTGGGGTTCCGAAACCCTCTGCTAAGTCGTGAGGTATAAGATCTGACTCCAAATCTAACAATGCTTTAGTGTCAACATTTTGCCATCCAGAACATCAATCTGACTAAATGTTAGGTTTTTGGTTTCAATGAAACCTTTTCGTGCATCTCGAAGTTGCCTTTCAATCTTATTTTCTTCTTCATCTTCGGAGGGATTCTCGTTGACATCCACAATTTTAATTCTGGGTAGTTTGGACAAGTGCTTAGCCCCACTCGGGGCAAATTTCAGTTGATTGGCTCCGCGTTTGGAAGCATGGTAGCTATTTTTCTGACTTCCTGAAGGAGATGGGGTATACATGATAATCACCAGCCATGTCAAGATAAAGACAGAGGCTACTATGAAAATTCTCCTTCGTTTGAACCACATCCTGTGATCTAGCAGAACATCTTTCTTTCACTAATACTGGTTCCTCTTCACTAACGGTGTGGATTTACTGTGTTCACATTTCACCGTGGCTCTTTTAGTCTCAAGCTGTAACTGTCTTCACTAATCGCTATCTGAAAGAACGCAATGAACGAACCAGAAATTATTAATGCCATCATGCCTTTGGTTTATTTCCCACTTTGTAAATGAGTGTAAACAGATTAAAAATTCCCTCTTGCATTTCAGAAAAGAGATTCTTGAGTAGTCACATGTCAGATATCCATTCTTACGTATGTTAAAAATGACTGATTTTATTCTTTTTCAAGTGAGAGACATTCTTACTGTACAAAATCCAGCATTCACAATGCAATCAAAACGGTTATCAGGATAATTTGCAAATACAATGTAACGCAAAAAACATTAATAAATTCACAATTTTTCAGTATAAGCAGTATATTTGTGAAATTTCTAAAAAGAAAAACCATCAAAAGCAGGCAACACACAAAAAAAAAGAAAATAAAAAAGGAAAATGTACCTGCAACTGCACGAGCTTGAAATTTGCTAAATTAACGTTCGGCCCAACGACAAGCAGTGTGCATGATGCTCGTGACGAGGTGAACATCAAGTTGGTGAGCTTTGGTAGCGGATATCAACATAGAGCCAGCTCTACTTATTTCCACCAGTCCCTCCAATTATTCAACCACAGCACACATAGCTTTGGAATACGCAATTTTCCACAAAAGACTACTGAAACGACTTTGCAAAATATTGAAATAGTTCGCCATCACCGTTAGATCAAACCGTAGGCCAACACAACACTTTTTTGCAGTCACAACTGAACCGGTCAACTTCAACAGCGCCCTCAAGTCTTTCATAGGACGATCGACATCGCCATCTTATGATGGGAAAACGGACTTAAATTTAGTTTCAGTACCATTTCAATTTCAATTTCACTTTATTTCTTCACTACGAATACAAAAATAAACAAATACATGTAACATGTACAATGCACAGTTACAACAGTCAGGGGAAGTGCTATAAAGTTCCTTGTCGAGTGCGGGATACCTGGTAGCATAATTATCAACAAAACATGAAAAACCTTAGACTAAGATTAAACCTGTGAAGGAGGATGACAAATAAATCAGAATTATTTTCGTTATATATAAAATCAGAATTAAATAGAAATTTTGAGTACCAACTAGTGTAAATAATATTTAAATAACAAAGTAGATAATAATGGAGTGATGAGTGCAGAAATGAGATAAAACTAATGAACTAACAGGCATGATGGGTATACAATTTGTCACAACATTAAAAAAAGTTAATTAATTAACCAAAAAAAAAACTCAATCACAGAACGTAAGTCACTGTAACACCTGAATGGATGGTTTAATATATTACAGAAGAAGCAATCTGCGAATTTTCTTTTCGAATCACTCCTGTGGCTGTGACCGTATCGGATAGTCTTTGTCCGCCCCCTTCCTGTCCAAGCATTACACTGTTCATTAGTTCACAACCTCCATACAATGAGTTGTTTCAGTCTAGCTTCAGGCAGAAAGTCTTGCACCAACTGACCCCCGGACAAGCCTACATGAGTCGGAGGTAGGTAGTGAAACACCAAACCAATCCTGAAAAAAGGGAAAATCATCATGCCGTTTTGATAATGAGCACTTCCTCAGTAGGCCTACTGCCGTAAGGGAGGATTCCTTTATTCACTTGAGTACCGGGTATAACAAAATATAAAGAACTTTACCTATCTGTCCGAATGCCAAGTTCCTTTGACGTACATTCGAAGATGATTCCGGAGATTTGTTTGTTCTCAACATCATCAATGAATGCTCCGTGAAGCTGGATCAACATAATTGGATCTGAACGATTTATTCCCGGAACGGAAGCCGCTCCGTCACCAACGAACATCAGCACTCCTGTTTTCACCTTCATTGTCATTGGCTAGACAGAAATAAATAAGAAATCATAACATTAACTCAGTTAATTGTTGATTTCATCGGCCCGACGTTATGTTCATGTTCGGGTCTACTAATTTTGACAAACTAGCACATTATAGTACGTCACGTTTCATGACAGGAGTTTTCCCGCCTTGCCATATCTATCTTTCTTATGAGCACGGCTAGGCTAGATCCTCAGTTTGACCTACCTTTCCAATCTGATGTGATATAATTCCACGAAGTTGAAGCACAAACTCTTTATTAATATCTGTCATGTTGGTTTGTATGTCACACAGCAGCATCATGTCCTATTTGAAGTCACTGATCAATTTGAATATTCTTGACTTAATTTTATAAACAAAGTGAAAAACTCGGAAAGAGGTTTCAATTATGTTACTGAAAAAAAATTAAGCTACACCATCCGTCACAATGAAAGCGCGATAAAGATATGAATTGGTTTGTAAATTCTGCGGGTAGTAGGCCCGGGCTTTTCGCCGACTCGGAATGCTTGTGAATGGAGCATCCATCAAAATCAACATTAGAGATGTTCTCTAACTTTGTAGACAAGAAAAGGCACACCGGTCATTTAGTCGAGCGCCCTCAACAAAAATTAAGTCTGGCACCCTGTTCAGCAGAATCATGTAACGTAAATCCATCTGAGTTTTACCCAACTACCGAAATGGGCTAAAGAAATGAGTGGATTCGGTGAGTGAAATATTGGAAAAGTTACAATTTCTTCTTCTTGAGTCTTTCTTTTTCTGCCCCGAATGGTGAGGATATATCACACAGGCTTATAGTATCCCTAGGTGAACAGACTTAAAGACATGGCGGCGTATATCCGTGTCGTTGAGGACGAGTCCGATCCTGAAGTGATAGAGTTACCGGTTGAGCCGGACGGCACAATGTTGCTGAGTACGCTGACCGCGCAGTTTCCGTGCGCCTCCGGGCTGAAGTACCGTAACCCAGGCACACGAAGTCTGAGAGGACTACGGGTCGTGGAAGGAAGAATACAACCACCGGATGATGTATGGGGAGACCATCTTTACATAGCAGTCTTCCCTAAAGGTAATGCTCTACTCTCCAAAGCTCAATTGACAACCGTCGTGTCCGTGTAAATAATTGAAACATTTAAAATAAGAAAACTGAAATCAGTATAGAAGGTTCAAGAAGGGCCTACCACTATATATATGTAGGCCAGTGCCTAGCCTAAACTTTGAACATGTTTTATACTCTTGAGTTGAAGAATAAAGTTGTCAACTATATACATTTATGTATGCATGTCAGTATCAATACTGATTTTAGTTATTATGTAATACAATAGCAATGTTTAATATTGATTTGCACCAGGCATGCTGAGTGTTACAACAAAATTATTTGTATATTTCATAAAGGGTCACAGGTCTTAAATTTTAATATGCAATATAGAGAACTGCCGTTGTTTATTTAGTTTACAGGCATGACAGGCTAACAACATTCAAAATCCAAATTTAATTCTGAATTCTGTTTTTGCATTTTCGAATTCTCTTTCTTTTACTCACAGATAACAAGCGCAAAGGAGATGACAGTAGTGAGAACAATTCTGCTAAAACCCGTCGTGTAGAAAATAAAACTGTTGACCTCATTGTACTAGGCTTAGCATGGAAGACAACAGTAGCTAGCATGAGGGAATACTTTGAGAAGAATTTTGGTGAAGTTCTCATGTGTGAGGTATGTAAAATGAAAAACTACATAATGGATACATTTGATGCCAAGGACAGGGGAAAAGAGGTTTGGAGCATTAGCCTAAACTAAGTACCAATCCCTACAATGTACCGAACCTTTCACCATGCACACTGTTGTGTTTTTCTGCTGAAGTCTGCGGATTCAGTCAGTGTCAGACCAACCAATTGCTTATGCATGTACTTGATCTGTTTACGCTGCAAGGATTCCTACACAAGTAAGCAATGTATCTATTTTTTCCTTGTTTTATGTTTTATTCCAGATCAAAAAGAACTTGGAAAACCAATCCAAAGGCTTTGGTTTTGTGAGATTCAAAGATTACAAAGTACAGTGCTCAGTGGTATCCCAGAGACACAACATTGATGGCAGATACTGTGATGTCAAAATACCTGATTCAAAGGTAATTAATGAATTGGAAGAATTCAGTGCTGACATGTATGCACATTTACTTGAGTAGTCTCTATACCTGTGTAACCTGTCGCATATTTTAGCCGATAATAAAATCGATACAAGTCAATGCAGATTAAAGTTCTTAAGTTTCTTGTGAACATGGATGTTATGTTCATTACGAAGATCACCATCAACTCTTTCGCACATGTGCTGTGCATCTCTTCACTATCACCAATATTATCATCACAACTATGACTTAAATCATTTCTGATTATTGCTGCCACTTCCTTTAACAGATATGCATGACAAAGTCTTGGCATTGTTGTCATTGTAGAATTCCCAAGACTCCAAAAAGATGTTTGTGGGTCGTATGCCACAAGACATGACCAAAGAGGACTTGTACAACTACTTCTCTAAGTACGGTGAAGTTACAGATGTCTACATTCCAAAGCCCTATCGCTGTTTTGGCTTTGTGACATTCTTGAGGTCTGATGTAGCATCGGTTGTTGCCAGTGAAGACCACATTTATAAGGTATGTGGACATTCATTTCTACTCTTATTCTACTTATTGTGACATGCACTCTTAGAAGTATCCCGATTTGGGTAAGTTTCATGCTGTTGCTAATAAAAACAGTTTGCCTAGCACAGTACTATTTGGCTTAGCAAAAACTAGTTACCATCAACAATGTCACAATGATGTTCGTTAACCTTTTCCGTCCCTTGCTGTTGCATTTTGTAGGGTGCAAGTCTACAAGTGAATCGCGCTGAGCCTAAGAATCCCAAGATTAGAATGCAAGGAGACGACCATTATTCTGGCTATGGGTACGGAGGAGGGGGAGGTAAGTAACCAGCTGGGTACCCCATAGCACCTTATGGGCTCTACCCATGTTAAGGGTAACGTAAGGGGAAAGGTACATGTAGGTAAACCCACAGGTTACCTGAATACAGCTTATGGAATGTACTCACGGACTGGTACATTACACAGAGGTACCAACAGGGTGTACCCCTTTGTGCAGTCACAGCACTTGGTGTACTGAGGATACGGGTGTGCCTAGGAGGGCATAGCAGGTCTTGTACCCAGAATCATCCACTTCCAAGGTGGTTGTACTCCCTTAATGTTTTAGGTTTTTTTGGTTTTTAGAAGCTCCTGTAATTTGGGATCTCTTTTGTTTTTTCTTGTCAAGGCTATTCAGACCAAGGCAGATACTACTCCCGAGGGGATTACTCACAGAGTGGGCGTGGTCGAGGACGAGGGGGCGGCAAAATTGGAACGAGAGGAGGAGACGGGTACCGAGACAGAGACCAAGGTAGTATAGGGGGACCAGGGAATCAGGTAAATACATGTACGTCCAACGTTGGTGGGGGGATGGGTGGGGGTATGGGCGGGGGTATGGGAGGTGGTATGGGGGGCGGTATGGGAGGTGGTATGGGCGGTAACCCAGGCGGGCAGGGTCCTGGACAGATGGGGAATTTCCCCTGGAACCAAGCAATGCTTGCGGCGCTCAGCCAAGCAGGCTGGGGCATGATGAGCAACATGCTGGCTCAAGGCATGCAGCAGGGCATACAGCAACAGCAGCAGCAACAGCAGCAACAGCAGCAGCAAGGCAACCAGCAACCTCAGCAGCAACCCCAGCAGCAATCGCAGCAGTCACAGGTGGCTATGTCACAAGGCAGTCAATCATCGCAGGTGTCTAACCCAGTCATGCAGACACCAAACAGTAGCGGGGGATATGGATCAGGGCAGCAATCCTTAGGATGGGGGTCTGGCCAGTCTAGTGTAGGGGAAACAGGAAGTCCTGGGTATCTAATGGGAGAGAGTAAAAGTGGAGGCAGTGGCTGGTAGCATGTAGAGTTGTACTCTACTGTCCAAAGTAGACATCTCACTAGATCTCTCAACTTCAGTGGTTATCTTCCTTTGATGTTTTGTGCTCAGCCAATTTGAAATCGATGGAATATTACATCAAGCATGAACTGTGCTCTGCTGTTTATTGAAGATAATGGATTTCACCTGTCAGTATTTCTCCAAGCTTGTTGCTGTCGCATTATTCTTTTTACCAACTTTCATGGACTGCTATGAAGTGTGCTTTTCCAATTCAAATAACAGATCATCACCATGAACAAAGGTCAGCATTACACTACTTTACATCAGTAATCATCAATCAGTGTCAGACTTGACATCTTAATTGTTAACACAGGTGCAAATATATATAATAGCCAAAATGGAGTATTTTACCTTGGCCTTTTTTTTAATACGATGTGTGTGTATGTTGGGGGGGGTTGTGGCATAGTTGGGGTGGGGGGATTTGGGGGATTTGATTCAGGCAAAGCCTATGTGAGACAATTGTGTATATACACACTGGGATGTGCGTATACACAACAGACTGTTTTTCTGAATTGATATCAGTGTGATAGGATTGTGTGCTATCATGTAGATGGCTGTTGACCAGTTTTGAAATAGAGGATAAATGTTGTGGCACTGATGCGCTCATGCAGGAGAAAGTGCTGATTAAAATGCTGATTAAAAAGCTCTAGAACTGGATGAATCTTTAAGGATCAGAAGTAAGAGGGATATTTAAAAGCAACGTGAGGCATTAGAAATGGACATAAGATGTTACAGATGTGAAGGATCAGAAATTATGGATGAGATTATGAAAGGCTGATCAGTGAAACGGTAAGCATGGATTGAAGATTTTTATTGAGAGATTGGAGAACTATTCATTGGGGATTGAAATAGTTCTGATAAGGGATAGAAGAATTTTATTAGTCTGAACTTTGGAATTTGTTTTCAAATGTGTGAGCCTCATTTTAGTTCAGTTTGTATGTAATTGGCACAAAGTGCAAAGTGGTCATGACCTGCACAGTGACAATAATGTGAAATGCTGATCAGACGAAATCAGTGCATTGCCTTCAAATAAGGCTGCAAAATGAATGGGTGCTTTGGACGTAGGTTTTGTATATACACTGTACATGTATTCAGTCAAAAAAGGATTTTTATGTGACCTCTCCGATGTCAGTATTTGGTCACCCTCCGGAGTTTGGGAAAGAGCCCAAGTGTGAGGTATATTGTAGATTGTTTGTGCTCATTAAGTATTAGCTGTGAGAAAAGGTTGTCAGAATTTAAAGTAGATCTAGATAATGCTGTTTAAAACCACATTCATGTTGCAAAAAATGAAATGGATGTGAGCTCAAACCAAAAAAGATGCCTCAGTGGTCAAAGGATGAACTAAAGGACTTTTGAAAGTAAATCTGAAACCTTTTAGCATGCACCAGACTGGTAAATGTTGACAAATCAATGTGAAGGACTGTGTGCAGAGAATAAAGCTTGTACTTTATGCCTTGTCTTAGCCATTGCCTCAAGTATGCGTGTAAAACCATCACCACAGAGCAAGTTTTTCAAGTCCACTCATGAATACCCTTTTATTACGATGTATTTTTTGTTGTTCTGGCTTGCTCAAATCACTTTATTAGCTCGTGTGTCACCACATGGTATACAGCTAACTGGACTGCATGAAGTTATTGAATTTGTATGTCTTAACCACTTGCTGCCGGGGAGCTTGGTTTCTAACTTGTATTCTTTATATGCACAGCTAGGGTGTCCGAAATCAGACAATGGGAACTGGGCCTTGTAACAAAAGACTGTATTCATAACAAAAGACCAGGCAGCTGGGCATTACTTACGTTTGTTCATTGTCAATGGTGGAGATAATCCGGCGGTGTTTTGAAACAGTATACTACTGTTTGTGGCATTCAGTGCGAGCGGATTACCACTGAGGACAAGAGCCCTCCAGCACTGTAGTGATGAGCCACACAGTACCGCCGCATGCTAATTTGGTCCCTATTGAAACTGTGCCAGTTTCGGGAACAAAAGAAAATTACGTAACAGCACACAATCTGGGCTCTTTTTACAAGGCGGCAGGCCTGGCTGAAGTACTCAGTACGTCAATACATGTTGTCTATCGGATTAGAGTAGAAACCCAGACAGTCCTTTGTGTGGGTGTAAGTGTCCAGTAAATGAAGGTATGAATTTTTAAAGAATTTTGAAAGCAGAAAAAATGATAATTATCCCGTTCCAGCATCACCAACATTGATAACTGCCCCCAGCCCGAAGTGGTTAATGAAATTGGTCATCTAAATTTTAGGAAACAAACCCAAAATGTGCTTCATTGAGCAGTGTTTATTATGTGATGTTCCCAAGCAGAAATATTAAGGAAAGGACTGAATGATGTGAGAGAAAAGCTGTGAGTTGGAATCTTCCAAGGATTTGTGCAGCAGGATATTTGGAATCTCAGACAATGTTTTAAAAATCATGTGAACAGTTCTGACAAGGACATTCTGTGGTGTAGTATGAAATTTTAACTACAGTTTAATTTAAAGTCTGTGTATGAACTTGTCAATACATATTAGTGTTTGCACAGCTTGCCTAGCGACAGAGAAGTTTGTAGTCCTGCTTTCATGCCGGTATGTTGAAAGGTAAAGGCTGTGATGTCAGTGTTGATGACCAATAAAATCAGTGTGATGTCATGTGATCATTTAAAGTATGTTATGAGCCTGTGTTATTAGAGTGTGATAGTTTACACCTTGTACTGTCTGGATTTGAGGTGATAGATTATCATGAGTGTAACAGAATAGACCAGTTGGGATTTGAGGTTGTGCATGAGGAAACACTTCTGTCTGCTGTGGAATCTTGTGACTAGGAACTGTTTCACAAGCTGTGGCTTTCTGAGGGCAGCGATTGAGTTACAGTTTGACGTTTTGGAGATTGTGCCCATGCCGTCATCAGGTCATTGAGCTCTGCTGATTGCAAATGTACATGTTATTTTTAACATACTTTATTTTTACACTTTGGACAACCCGTTCTGTTTTTCAGATGGCAAATAGCAGGTAAGTTCATTCACTTTTTAAGATTTTTAGTTAGTGTCAAAATTGTGTGGTTGGTCTTTTAGGGTTCATTCAAGCAAAGATTGTTTTTTAAATTTTCAATATCCTCAAAAATTGGTCACATTTAACCCAAGAAATCACAAAAAACTTGTTTACTTAAAAATGCTTAATGAGATGAGAAATATGAATCTGAAACAAATATTTATCCTAGCTGTGCTTAGGATTGACTCTAAATTTAGGTGTACTCTCGTTAGTGCTTCAGGATTGGAAGGGCTCAAATGGAAGAATAAAATCTTTTTAAACTGAGATGTTTTGGTTTCCTTTTTTGTAACTGATTGTAGTTGTGCTTAGATTGAGTTTCCTAGGTTGAAAAAAAAATTAGAATAGTAGACTTTGAGGGAAGTTATGACCCGTTAAAGCAAACAACTGGATATACCAGCCATTCGAACCTTGTTCTCTTCAACTTAATTTCAACTCTCCTCCATGACACCTGCTGCATAATACACTAGTCTGTGCATAAAAAAGGTCAAAAAAGAGGCTCATAACAATGGAACTGCGTTAACACTACATGTCCAGAACCCAGTTGAATGCAACGGATTTGTAGAATTACTGAAACACGCACTATACCAGGAAGTGTGTTGAACCAGTGGAGAGTGTTACCTGTTGAAAAAACTTAATTTATTCACACAAAGAAGTCATTCATTTTCATTACCCTACTTGACTCTTTATTTCTCTGCATTTACCAATATCATTACTTAAAATAAATGGATATAGCTAGCAGTACACAGATTATGCTCGACTTTACAGGCATTGGAAGTGGAGCATAGAATACTTGTAATTCTCCAACAATCCAAGTTGTCCCTAAATAAATGAATAAGTTGAGTCAGCTGTATTAATGATAGAAAAGTTAAATATGACCCATGGAGGAAGGAATGGACCAGAATTTGTCCGAAATAAAATTGTTTAACATTAATAGCCTCACCCTATATATAATATCCAGAAAGTATTTTTTACATTTGTCCACAGCTTTTGTCATACACATTTTCCTAATCAACTTCCAATGCCTGTAATTTTTAATACACTGAAAATAAAAGTTAAGAAGTACAGTATGTAGTATGTGAGCCACGACACTGAGAGGGATACTTTCACAGTTGTGACAAGCCTGCTCTTGAGTGAATTGTATCAATACCAAGTTATTAGTTCCCTAATTTCAATATAGGTAGAGGTTTCATAATGATTGCAGTTGATGATTGCTGACACCTTGTACCCTCTCCAACTACTATCAGGACATCAGCTACTCTAACTTTCAAAAACAGCATTTTTAATACATTCAAATATACTCTAAAAATAACTTCTCATTTACCTTTAAGCCCCCTTACCACTTTGATTATATATTTTCATGTATAAATAATGGTTAAAACTGTTACAGGTTCACAAATGTTATTCTGATTAATTGGATCAGATTGTACAAAATGGGTGTTGATAGTCGTTTGGATTCTTGGTATGAATGAAGGGAGTTGGAACTACCTGCTCAGTTTGACATTTTATCCTCCCTTTGTCTCAATCACCTATATCCTTTCATCAAATCTTGTTCAACTGTTTCGTACTCAAAACTAGAACCTCTTACTCATTTTATAGGATTTAGTCCCCATCTAAATGTATCGTCCATTACTATATGATAAATACACCAAAATGTTCAGTTAAAAATCTTTCAGTTATTTTTGTATGTAATAAAATAAGATATTTAAAAAATCAACAAAAGATTTACAAAGGAAGTAATCCAGTTGCATTATCACTAACACAGGAGGCAGCTGCACACGGATCCTTGAATTTGATTTGACACTACCTCCAATCAATGAGCAGAGTGTTTTGTTAAAAATTAAACAAAGGCATTTCATTGAGTACAGCAAATCTGCAATTTTAGATTATAAACAGAGTAAAAATTTAAACTTGAATGTTGTCAAAAAGAACAAAACCGGATAAAGCACCTTTGTTACTCTTTGCATAGAGGAATCAAAAATTAAAATTATAAAACTATTAGCAAGATGTAAGTCTTAAATATACGTAAATATCTCAAAAGATTTTTTCCCAATTACCTAGACCTCAAACTGTTCACATTTCTGTATATAACAATAATTGTGAAGTACATGTACTTCTGAAACTTTCGCATTTAAGACAACCATTTTAAAGGCATTATGTAAATATTGAATCACATGCAGGTAATAACATTACTAACTGGCACCACATTTAAAACAAAACAAAGTTGCAGAATAAAAGTACGAGTGGTTTTTATGTCTGTAACATTCATGTTTTATAAAAATATTTTGCATATTTACATTAACATCAAGGTCACATTTCCGCACCTTGTTCCTCATGCTAATAGTTCTCACAAGTGGTGTTTTTCAATCCTGAAAATAAGTTCCTCGCAGATAACTAAATACTGTTTAAGAAATATATGTATCAGTTTGGTAATGCTTGCATAGATATTTACAAACACTTTTACTTTATTGAAAAGACAAACTATTTTCATCCTATAAAACAACTCATTTCAACGTTTAAATATGCCCTACACCAAACTTCTAATACAAAATATTCCTAAATCTCACCTGTAAAAGTAAACTCTCTGCAGTTGCTTATAAAAATACATTTTTAGGATAAAAAATGCACTATACACATGTAAGTTGTCATTACCCTTAAGACATGAAAACTGAATGCAGTAGCTCGAGTAGTTCGGATGTTAACAAACTTAAATTTATTCTAAATGTTACATTTAAACTTTTTCTTTGACAGCCAAACTTTGGCAGTCCTTTGCAAAATGCAAACTCAAAACTAAGGTCAAATAATGTTCTGCTAAAATTCGCACAATTTTCTAATCATGCCTTGTCTGTGTCTTAGGATCTCCATGTTGCAGCAAGATGTAGTAGCAAGAACTCATAAAGAATTATTTACTCAAGAAGCAATGTCTTTAGAAGTCACTCTTAAGGTAGCAAAACCTGAATTCAAGTTTCAAACCGCCATTTTTTATTTAAACAATCAACAGTTAACCATATTGCTTCATAGGAGCATGCAAGAAACACCTGAAAAACAGTTCTTATTGTCCATTTAAAAGTGTCCAAACTCAAAGAGTTCTTGTCCTGCAGATAAGTCTGGGTCTGACTTTGATAGTCTGCTGTACTGAGACAGATGCGTGTGGCTGATTTCCTGCTTCTCCACCAGCTTGGCATACCTGATCTCTGCAGATAGTGCTGGCATGGCTCCTGCATCTACCATCAGGTGTTCAGGGGAGGGATGTATTCTGCTGCTTTGCTGCTTGGTGTAAGGGTAAGCAGTGGAATAAGAGGGTGGTGTTGTGAAAGGCTCACTACTGGTTGTTGACCTGCGGAGATCAGGCTCAGATTGGGAAAGCCGATTGTTGTATCTGTCTCTTTGCCAGTTGCTGTCATCTGTGCTCATTCTGTAACCGGTGAGACGAGGTCTATCAGGGAGCACAACTTCAGACATGCTCAACTCTTCTCTGACCCGTTGACGGTCGATTTTGATGACGGAGCGTCTTTTACGGGGAGGTTCACCAGGCATCCAGGAAGCATCCCTTTGAGGTCTGGTTTGCTTGGAAGGCGCAAAGAATGGTAGATCAAATGAGTAGACGTCACAGTCCCCATACACTGTGACATCATCATCAGAGCTAACATCGGAGTTTGTAGAGGATGTGGCAAAGTCTGTGGGGCCCCCTTGCCAGAAGTTTGGATTCTCATGCAGGAATGGATCAGTGAAGTCCATCACAGCATTGAAAGATTCAGTGTCTGTATCTGAATCAGTTGTGTCTACTTCAGACTCGGGGTCCTTGAATGTCAATGGCAGCTCGCTCTGTGCTGACCATTTGGGTGGTTGGCTCAGTTCACGATGTTTCTCAATCATCTCTGACAATCTGCTGATGGGCAGCACAGATTCATCATCACTTGGGATCCCATCGGAGAGTAAGTCAGAGAGACGAGTAACCATGCCTCGTGGTATCGGCAGCAGCTCCATCGAATGGCCATGCTCAGAGGTCAAGAAAACTGGCGACATCCTACCGGGTGTGTGTGACGGAGACTGTGATGGAGACAGTGAATGGACGATGCGTGCACCAGGTCTTGGTGAGCCCTTCTTGTCATATGGAACATTCAGTCGATAGGCGGAGGTCTCTCTCTTAAACCATTCACTTTCTTCGATTGGTGCAGGGAATGTATCATTAGAATCATCCAGTATCACATCAGGGATACTTTCTGTTGGTGTGTGCTCAAGATTCATGAAATGCTGACGACCTCTAAGGGGGCTCTGCATAGTATAGTTTGAAGTTGACCGACTGGTGTATTCATATCTAGAGGACGTTTGAGTATATTCTGGGGTGCTGAATGGTGAACTGTCAGGCAGGTCTGGTGTCTTAGTTTCATCATCCCGGTTAACAAAATAGCCCACCAAAGTAGCCTGATCATCTGTCAATATCACTTTAGATAGCCGGAGATCCCTTCGAATCTTCTCAAGTTCTGACAGTTCTGGTAAACTGTCAGATTCAGTGTCTGAAAAGATGGGGGATGTGCCATCTGTAGAAGATTCTGTAGGCATTACTTGTTCCATAATGCTCATGCGAGACAAGTGTAATGTTGAAGGCACTACAGAGTGAGTTGTAGGTGTTGATGTTCTGAATGCACTGGTGTAGGTTGTACCAGCTGCAGTTGTTTGAAGCAGAATCATCTCACATCGTGGTGGCATGGATTGTAAGACTTCTCTGGTGAAGTGACTACTTGATTCATACTTGGAGTCAAAAGAGCCCATGTATGATGAGGTCTGTGATGTAATTGGTTGGAAAGGATACAGATCAGTTGACTTGAGGGGGACATAGTCCAGCCTTGCAATTTGCGGTTCCAGAGGACTCTTGGCGTGATCAGTGGAGCTTGGTCGATTGCTGTAGCTGTATGTAAATTTGAGACTTGAAATGTCAGATGTTGTAGGAGAGGTGAGCTGTGGTGGTATATATTCTACCGGTTGAACCTTTTCTCCTGTTACAATTTCTTTAATGTATGTACTTTCTATAGGTGCCTCTTGTGATCGGACAGGGTAAGGTGGCACATGAACTGGACCTTGGCTTTGAGGACTTATTATTTCAAATGTTAGGAAAGACAGTGGCGAGTTGGCCTGCTCTCTGACTACAGGTCGAGCCTGAATTCTTCTGTCTGTGACATCCATGCTTCCCTCATGTTGTACTGAACTGTCTTCTTGTTTGACAGGGATCTTCTCAACGAATTCATGTTGATCAAGGAGCTCTACCTGTGCTGAATAATCACCTGTCTCGTGAGGTTGAGTGGAAGTGCTCTTATCAAAGGTGACAGGCTTGACTTGAAGTGTAGTGTCTCTGTAAAACACAGGTTCAGACTGACAAACAGCATCCATTTGATTAGTGATAGTTTGTGTATTTTCAGATCTTTGGAGGGGATTCTCTGTCTGGACATATGTCTGGTGGATCTGTGGGACTTCCATCAATGTTCCTTGTTCTGCAGTTTCTGGTTGCACTTGGCATGGAGCTCCCACTGTCTGAGGATTGTGGGAAAACTGCACAGACACATCTGATTGGCTTGGTTTGGCCTCAAACTGATCACCCTTATCTGTCTTCTGCACCACCACTTGAACTCCAGACTCACGATTTGGTTTTGCAGTTGGTGTGGTACCACGATGAATCATGCTGGGTTTAGCTTGTACAGGGACATCTGAGGTGCATATCTTATCAGATGTAGTTCCTCTCTCCACTGAGTATACCTGGGTTTGTGTCATTCCATCCAAGGGCCTTGGTGTGTCATACTGTGAAGATTTGTCTGTGGTAGCTGTGCTTGCTTGTGTGGGAGCATCACGCAGATATTTCACGGCTGGAGAGGTTCCACGGTCTAGCATGAGGGGTTTCATTGGTTCTGGCTTATACTCAGAGGGCTGGTACATCACTGGTGCCTCAGCTCTCACCTCATAGATTGTTTCCTTTACATACTCTTGTTCAATCTCTCTGCGAATAATCGGCTCCAAATCACGTCTTACTTTGGGCTCAATTTCTCTTCGGATCTTGAACTCAAGGTCATCTCTTGTGCGCTCTTCAAATTCATGTCTGATTCTTGACTCAAATTCAACCTTGAGTTCCTCTTTTATCTCCATCATTATCTCCTCTTTGTACTCCTCTATGAACTCCTCCCGTATCTCTTCACGAAGTGTGATCTCCAGCTCTGTTCTCAGTTCATCATGCACTTGTGTCTCAATTTGTGAATTAAAGTTGTGTTGGACTTCATTGAGAAGTTCCTCTCGTAACTCTTCCCGTATTTCATGCATTACCTCAATTCTTATTTCGTCACGGATTTCTTGACGTAGGTAAGAGCTATCCAATTGATTGAAAGGTTCCAGTTGTGTAGGAGATGCTGAAACCTGCTGGATCACAGCTGGTTGGATTGGAGATTCAGTAATTGGCATTTTATCCTTTTGAATCTCCTCAAATGCTATGTGTATGGGTGAGCTGGCCCGATCAAGGCAAGCAGGTTTGAAATCCACAGACTGAGTAGAGGAGTCAAGGTGTTGAGCGCGATACTGTACCATGAAGTCAACTGTTCTGACACTTTGCTCATATTGTGTAGTCTCATGGCGCTGAGTTGGAATGACATAAATTGATACGTCCTTGTTCTCCGGCTTTGTTGATGTACCCTTTTCACGAGACTCTGGACTCATCTGGACAATCGCATCAGTAGAGCTTACCCTTTCATACTGAGTTGGGATATGATGTCGGTCAACCTGTGCTTGAACAGCCACCTGGTTCTTTCTTATCGTCAGTGGTGAAGTGTTTTTGGCCACTGAAGCTGGCTTTGCCTGAGTTTGCATATCTGAAGTTGGTGTTGACTGTTTCGGAGTTGATGTTCCTTGCTCCAGTGTTTCAGGTTTAGCTTGAGTGGAAATAGGTGTGCTGTCCACCCTCCAAGTCATGCCAGCATCCATCATCAAAGGTTCAACTTGAGCAGAGATATTTTGGCCAAGTGTATAATGCTGCGTCGCTGCATCACTAGTCAGTACCTCATTGGTGGCAAAGTCTGCTTGTGATGAGACATCCTTGTTTGACACATGGTCAGTGTAGCATGATTCACTAGCAGTGATTGGGCCGGCTTGGACATTGGTATCAGCATGGCCAATCTGTGCATCAAACTGGCTCTCTGCTTCCTTCATAGGAGGAAACAGGGGTGATGTGCTTCTCTCCTTGGTTCGGATATCACCAGTCTGAACAGCAGAATCAATGTAATACTTGGGAGCTGACATTGCTTGGTTGGTCTCGTCCTTCGTGATAGGTTCTTCCATCTCGAAGGTTCTTTGATCTGACGTAAACAGCTTATCAATGATATCTATGCTTTCAGTCATTTCAGCATCATACAGGCGGCTGGAAAAATCTTCAGAATAATCCCACACTGGCGAGGAGCTTTCCTGACGGGGCTGAAATTGGGATGATGTCTTAATTCTTTCAATGGGATGCTCAACAAAGACAGGAACTTGTTCATCATGGGCAAGGTACTCACAAAGTCTGTCTGAATAATCATGCATGAAGTCACTTTCGACATTTGGTTTGAAGGGTTGATGTGGTACGTATTTGACGAGATCTCCAATGGAGCTGTCTAGTTCCCCTGGTACAGCATCTGTCTGAGATGATGCATTGCCGACCTCTTTCCTTTTGAAAATGGGAGAGTTTGCTTGCTCTCTGATGACAGGTTTGACTTGGACTGAGTTGTCTGCAACAAACAGTTTTTCATATTGAGAGGTGTTATGCACTAGTGTTGCATAATCACACTGTGAGCCCTCATTCTTTTTGGGAAGGAACGTTTGGGTTTCAAATGCTCGAACGTTGGGTCTTGTTGTTGTAGATTGATCATGGGATTCGGGCTTAATAGCAGCATGAGTCAGCTCGGATTTGGTGTTTGGTTTAGACTGTATACCAACATCCGATTTCAATAAGATGGTCTGTGTTGAAGACTGGGATGTATCATACTGAGCTGATGTTCCTTTGTCATTTGTTTGTGGGACAACTCTTGGAGAGGATGGCCTTTTGTCTGTCGGTGCTATGTACTGTACTGATACCTCGGTTCTCTGTAATGGAACTGTTGATGTTCCTTCATCTACAGTCAGAGGATGGATTTGTGTGAAGGCGTCTACTGGCTTGAACACCATATCATGCTGCACTGCTGTTTCATGGGTTATGACTGAGGGGTTTCCTATGTCCACCTGAATTTCAACCTGAGAATGCTTAGTGATTTCTGTTGTTGTGGCTTGATCGATGGTCAGAGGCTGTGACTGGTTTGCAGAGTCGATTCCAGTTGACACGGTCTCAGTTGTTGAGTCCTCGGTAACTGGGTTGTACTGCATCTGAGCATCTTGGTACTGCACTGTTGGCAGTGGAGCCACATGCTGTTCTTCAGTGAAAACTTGGGCACTGATGAAATCTTCCTTAACTGACTCCATTCGGAACGATTCCTCACTAAAGTAGGACATAACAGCCTGGACTTCAGCTGTTGAGGTTTCTTGGGATGTAGTCTGAAATCCCATGTCACAGGTATCTGCTTGTGTCTGGGAAGAGCCATCATTGTAGACAGGACCAACTGGAGAGGATGCCCTCTCTGCGACGTCAATACTGGTCTGCACAGTCTGACTGTCGTACGAAGGTTGATGTTGGATGGACCTGTCTGTTGTCATGGTTTCAGGGAATGGAATAGGAGCGTGCTGTATCTTAGTGACCACGGAATGAACAAATTCATCAATTTCTGGGGGTAAATCGGCTTGGTTTCCCTTGTCTTTTGTGTCAAATTCAGTCCACACCCCTGCTTCAGTTGAAATTGGCTTAACCTGTGCTATTTTGTCTTGTGTGTCCTTTTCCTCTGCATGTTGAGTGGAGACATCAATTGTTGATGGTTTTGTACCATCTAAGTTGACTTGAATTGGCTGATCAATTTGTCTTGATTGTGTTGTTTCCGATATGTCATCCACCATCACTGGCTTGATTTGCAGACCCTTGTCTGCCAAGTCTGGTAGATCATCATGTTGGACGCATGCATCGTAGCATTTCATCTCCGCTTGAGTGGTGATGTTTCTTGAGTGCTTGGGTATAGTTAGGGTAGCTCTTGCTTGTGTCTGTGGTTTGATGGCAACTTGAACCATAGCTTGCTTCATATTCATAGGTTCAGTGTTACTGTGAGAGCTTACTGTCCTAGCCTTGCTTGTCCAAGTAGTCTGATCAATCTTTAGAGGCCTGAACTGCATTCCTACATCCATCATCTGTGGTTTTTCTTCACGGATGACAACCGTTTGAATACCAGTTGTCATTACGCTCACTTCCTCTACTGTCTTAGCTTGTACTCCAGCATCTTTTTTCTCTGTTGTTGCTTGTGAGCTTTCCTGTCGGACATCAATGGAGGTGTATGTACTGTGTTCTTTTTGATGGGTGAAAGTCTGGTTAATAGCATTTTGTACATAAATCTCATGCTGTGCAGCAGTGTCTTCTGTCTTGAGTTCTGTCTGGGTCCATGCTGGAAGTGGTTCTAGTGGCATCATAGTCAGCATTCCGTGATCACTCACTGTTGGACGAGCTTGTGTGCCTGTATCAAGTAGCATCGGTCCAAGTTCCAAATAGGATGGCCCTTCAAATTGTGGGTCAGTGGCGGACATGCCATGATCAGTCGTCCTCGGTTCTACTTGTGTGCCAGTATCCATCAAAATTGGCCCCAAGTCAAGGAAAGGTGTTTGCTGCACAGGAACCTGACTAACCCTGATGATTTCTTCCATTGGTTCCTCTGCAAAGTCTGTTTGCACCTCAGTGCTAGTCAAGATTGCCTCCTCGGTAGCTGTTGAGCAGTCATCGTGACCTGGCTGCACCTGGACTGGTACGTTGTTTACCTGTGGTTTGACTTGAGTAGGTGTGTCAACAAAATGCTTGTTGGTCAACTTTTCTTCCTCAGGGTATGCAGTTGATTCCAGATGACTGATAAAGTGTTTCTTTTGTGGCATCATCGAATATTCACTTCGCACTGTCGGGGTCACTTCTCCCTTCACCACTCTTGTAGAATAGATGTTAAACTGTGTGGCTTCGCTGTCATGCTGCATTGACCTGTCATCAGTCTTCACATCAGCCTGGATGGAGGCATCAAGTAGCTTTGGTTTGTATTCAGGCAGAGTGAGTGGGGCGTGCACTGGTTGCAGATGGATCGGAGAGATGTGTTCATCCACAACACGAACAGGAATGCCATCTGTTTGCACAGACATGCTCATGGACTTCATTGGTTCGGTGACAGTTCCCTCATTCCAAGTGTTCTTTCTCAGTGTTTGGGTTGTTCCAACTTTCAATCTTTTTACAGGTGCATCAGTGCCACTCTGCATGATGTCTGGACCCTCAGTTTGAGCACCAACACTGATAACATCATCAATTGTCTGTGCAAAGGCTTCTACAGCTTCAGGAGATGGAGTGATAAATTGGATTTCCTCAACTTCATCAGTTTGTGTTTCTCCATGCTGTAGTTCAGTCTCCTCAGTCTGGGAGTATCCCATAAGAACCACTGCAACATGCTGCATTGACCTGTCAACGATCTCAGGCTTGGTTTCCAAGAAAGTCTGAAGACAAACATCTTGTGAGATCGTCTGATCGGTGGCTGTACTCATGTTGACAGTGACTGTACTTTCTGTCTGAGTTTTCTTCGGTGCTGCATTTGACTCATACTGAGTATCTCTCGTCCGGCGGACTGGAGTAACAGTCTGTGACTCGGCCACAGCATAACTGATTCCTGGTGAAGAGGGTCTGTCTGTTGTGAAGACTCTAGTTGTCTGTGAGTCTTCATGTATTACTTCCGCACTTGCTTGTACACCAGTATCTGTGACTTCTGCTTCAGGAGCTGAGAATACCATTTGTGAATCAACTGGTTGGAGATTGGCAACATGAATAATCTCTGGCTCAATCACTGGCATTTCATCAGTTTGTGTTGTTGAAGTCTTAACCTGGCTTTCTAACGCACGTGTCCCTTGTTCCTTAGTCAGTTTAACAGGTGTTTGAGTGTAAATGTCTTCGTTGGTCAAGTATGGAACTGGTTCAAACTGGAATCCCTTGTTTTCGGTCTTTGTAGGGAAAGTTTGAGAAGAGATGGGTCTGACAGTTCGGGTAGTTGTAACAGTACCAGCATAAGATACTTGCTTTGGCTCTGTCTGAACTGTTTTTGCAATCAGATGCTGGAAAGTTTGTGAAGGTGTGTCATTTACCTCCTTCCTGCTCTCAACTTGGATATCGGCATCAATCATGTCGACTGGACATGTCTGACTGTCTTCATCCATCAACTCTATCTCGGAATCAAAGTCAGAGAGAATTGTAACCGGATCTGTTTGAACGTCAGTGTCAATTCCACTGTCAAGCCATGATTCCTTTTCATCGTCAGGTTCGGCAGATTTAATGATGACAGGATCAGTTTGTATTTCAGCTGTATTTGTTTCTTTGAATGATCTCATCTCTAGTCTGACTTCCCTCTTCTCTATTGGCTTCAGCAAGGCTTGGATTTCTTCTTTTATGATGTACTCCGTTTGAGACGTGGCATCATCAAGAACTGGTCTGACCTGGATAGGAACATCCGCCCAGAGGATTTCTCTCTGAGTCCACCTGGAGATGGTTTCAGGGCCTGATGTCTGAGTGCCTCTTTTGTCGTACTGCTGCAATACTGGAGTTGTTCCTTTGTCCATACTCTTGGGACATGCTTGCATTGTTTTCGATGCAAGTGAAATGGACCAGGTATTTGTGGAATTGTGCTGGTATTCTGTCTGGTCTGTAATTGACCCTGCGTCGTTGACTTCAGGAGTAAACTGTGTAGGTTTGTCTTTGCCGTAGAGGGAAGCGTACTGAATCGCGGCATCGTGAACGTTGACTACAAAAGTTTCCATTTCTTTATCAATTACATCAGGTTTCACTTGCACGCCCAAATCCTTCAGCTCTGCTTCATACTGAGTAATTACATGCTTCACTTCCTGGAGAATGGGGGATGTGCTTCTTTGGATTGTTTCCAGGAAGGTTTGTATGCCAGATTCCTCAGTATCAACTAGGAAGCTAAGTGGTGATTCTACAGGATTGACTTTGTCAGGAATGATGATCTCCTGCACGGTGGGTTTTTCTTCCAGTTTCTTCTTGAGAGTTGCTAGCATTTCTTCTAGGTCCTCTATAGTCAGTTCTGATTGGCAGTCAGACTCTTGCATCTCAAAAGCAGTAAATGAAGCTTGTTCTCGTGTATCGGGAGATGTCTGTGATTCAAAATTGTTAGATTCCATAATGTGCTGTGTTCCAGCCTCAATCATTTCCTGGAAGACTAAGTCGGAGGAGGTTGAGGCATCATGGGATTGTGGAGCTGCCTGTGATGACACATGCACAAAGGCAGTTTCATACTGGGAAGCTTGATGAGTGATGTCTGGATTCTCCGTCAATGTAGTTCCCTCTTTGACATCAGGTGAAGTTTGCATCACTTGAGACAGTGTCTCAGGTTCATTTTGTACAGCGATTTGAGCATACAGCTTTACGGGTGTCATTGTGTCAGTATCCTGCATTCGTGGACCAACTTGAGCATAGGCACTAAATACCTTTGGTAGCTGCATGGAAGTACTTTGATCAGTTAGTACCACATTGTCAGTTTGAGATTCGGCTACCTGCGTCTCAGGAAGCAGTGGAGGTGGAGCAAAGAGAACTGGCTCAGTCCTCATTGGTGCAATAAGCGGTTCTGGTTCTGGCATAGGATTGGTTTGTGAGGCATTATCCTTGCCATGATGAGCTACAGTCTGGCTTGATGAAGGTTGTACCCTGATGATAGGTGTGGTTGTTTCTTGGGTTCTGTTTTGTACAACGGCACTTACGTGCTGATGCATTGTAGGTATTTCAACCTGTGTGGATGTACTGTAGAAGTACATGGGCTCATACTGCACAAAAGAATCTTTAAGGACTGGAACAAAGTCAATGATTGTTACTGGGTTTGTCTGGACTTCCATATCAGAGACTTCAACTGTCTCCTCTGTCTGGAAACCTGTTGCTGTCTGCTCAAGACCAGTGTACTGTGAACTGGTGTTTGCCGTAGAAATTGAAGCTTGCATAGTCTTGTGTTCAGCCCTGAGTGGTCCACGTGGTTGTATACCCACCAAGTCACCCGCATGCTCAATAGGCTTGTAGTTCTTCTCTTTCAGAGGGACATAGCTTCTGCTTGTGACCAGATACTGTTGAGTCTGAATTCCGGAATTTTTCATACGAACCTTTTCCTCTACATCCGTTTGAGATGAGATTGTTGCATGTCTAACAGTTGCTTGTGCATAGGCAGTTGCATGGTGTACTGACATCTGAGATGTAACTTCACGTGTTTCAGGGAGAACAAGGATGCCTCGCTCTGCTGTTTCTTTAAGAGCTTCTATCGCAACACTTGATATTTTGGGCTCAACTTGGACATCCGCATTTTGTGTTTCAACAGGCAGCTGTGGTGTGCTTTCAACCACAGAATCTATCTGAGGAGCAATAATTTCTTTAACAGGCTCATCATCTGTCATGCTCCAGTGATCTCTGACCGTGGGCTCCATCATCTGGCTAAATGACATTGTTGAAGGTTGGGCTTGTGTTGGTTTTGTTGTTAAGTGAATCTTCAAAGTGGTGGTGCCTTGGGACACCAGTTGTGGTCGATGCATCGTCATCTGCTGACCGACAGATGCCATTTTAGGAACATTCTGGACATAAGCTTGAGTATACTTCCTAACAAGAGTGGTGGTTGTTTTCTCCTGCTGATCTGGTCTTGTGAGGATAGCTTGATCAGTCATAATTGGTTCAGCTTGCGTCTCTGAATCAACAAGCTCCACTGAAGAGAATTCAGGCATAAATTCAATAACTGGGGCTTGTTCGACAGTAATGAATTCGTCAAGTTGGATGGGTTCTTCATGTTCTTCTGTCTGCATGCTACTGTCTTTTGTGACTGCCATCTGATACTGTGTTGATGATGCCTTCACATCAGCTTTCTCAGGTGACACTCCAATTGTTTTCAGGGATAGCTTTTCTGTTGAAGATGCTGTGTGACGTGTTGGAATAGATGTTTGGGATGACACAGCTGTCCTGAAGCGTTCAGGCTCATACTGAACTACAGATTCTTTAAGCTGTGGTCCCAATGTTGACGTAAATTTGGACTCGAGCTTCAGCTGTGTAGTTTGAACATCTGAGGTTTTCATAACCTTCTGCTTCTCTGGCTCTGTAAGGATTGCTCGATCAGTTGTAATAAGTTCAGCTTGTGTTTCGGCATTAACCAGCTCAACAGGAATGGATGCAGGCATGATTTCCACAACTGGGGCTTGCTCAACAGTAATGAATTCTTCAATCTGAATAGATTCTTCTTCTTCTTCCGTCTGCATGCTGTTGTCTTTTGTGACTGCCATCTGATATTGTGTTGATGAAGCCTTTACATCAGCTTTCTCAGGTGACACGCCAGTTGTTTTCAGGGATAGCTTTTCTGTTGAAGATGATGTGTGACGTGTTGGAATAGATGTTTGGGATGACACAGCTGTCCTGAAGCGTTCAGGCTCATACTGAACTACAGATTCTTTAAGCTGTGGTCCCAATGTTGACGTAAATTTGGACTCGAGCTTCAGCTGTGTAGTTTGAACGTCTGAAGTTTTCATAACCTTCTGCTTCTCTGGCTCTGTAAGGATTGCTCGATCAGTTGTAACAAGTTCGGCTTGTGTTTCAGCATCAACCAGCTCAACAGGAATGGATACAGGCATGATTTCCACAACTGGGGCTTGCTCAACAGTAATGAATTCTTCAAACTTAATAGATTCTTCTTGTTCTTCTGTCTGCATGCTGTTGTCTTTTGTGACTGCCATCTGATATTGTGTTGATGAAGCCTTTACGTCAGTTTTATCAGGCGACACTCCAGTTGTCTTCAGAGTTGCCTTTTCTGTGGAGGATCCTGTTGTACTGGTTGGAATTGATGTTTGGGATGCAACAGCTGTCCTGAAGCGTTCGGGCTCATATTGGACTATCGACTCCTGTACCTGCGGCCCAGTTGTTGATGTTGATTTGGACTCGAGTTTGACGTGGATAGTTTGAACAACAGATGTTTTAATGTTGGGTTCATGTTGAGAAGCAACATCACTCATTATTGGCTGTACTTCATTTTCAGTTTGTGTCTCTGTATTTGACATTTCCATCTCGGGGAGTACAGGAGCAGACTCGAGTACTTCGATCTCTTCCACTGTCACTATTTCCTCCCCAAACACTTTCGGTTGCTCCTGTTCTTCAGTCTGGATGCTGTGGTCTTGAAGAACAGTCTTCTGATATTGAGTTGATGAAGTCCTGACATTTGCTTTCTCTGGAGAAATGCCAGTCGATTTCAACACGATCTGTTCGGGAGAGAATCCTGTGCTGCTCGTATGAACAGCTGTTTGATTTGAAACAGACGATCGAAACAGGTCTGGTTCATACTGAGCAAACGACGTCTTGAACTGGGTAACATCAGTTGATAGACTAACAGTCTCCCTCTTGACAGGTAGTGTTTGGACTGTAGTGTCAATTACAAGGAACTCCATCTGAGTACTGCTGTTTGTGACATCAAGTTGAACATCTGTCTGAGTTGACAAGTCATCATTATTAATATCATACTGAGTAGCAGTTTGAGTCTGAGATATCTCTGTCGATGAGAACGCATCCCTTTGGCTGGGTGAAAGCATCTGCGTTGTTTTATCCAGAAGTTCTGCTTTTAGGATGGGGATGGAAGCCACAACTGGTTCTTCTACTTGTGGAATGATAAGCTCGATGACATTTTTCTCTAGTGTTTTATCTGTCATGCTCCACTGCTCCCTGACTTCTGGTTTGGATGTCTGACCCTGTGTGCTAGTTGCTGGTGATGCCTGGACTGACATGGCTTTGACTGCAGTCTGGTCGGTCAGTGTACCTTCTGATGTAAGGTTGGATGCAGGTTGGATTTGGGCAAAAGCATCTTTACAAGGAGGTTTCACATAAGGCTTTGGGAACAGGTTTGCCATGCTACTTCGTTCGTTGGACCCACGTATCACTGTTGTCATTCCACGGTCTGTAGTTTGGGGCTTAACTTGGGCAGCATGCACACTGTAAGCTGTTGTAACTGCCAAAGTACCAGTCGATGTCACAAGTGGATCAGCCTGGACACTGCTGTCTCTGAGATTTGTCAATTCAACATGCTGCACCACTGCATCAGAAGTCTTCATGCCCTCTGGGGATGTTCCTTGGTGTTTGGTCTCTTCTGGTACAGTTTGTGTATCCACATTGGATGTTTGAACATTCCGATTCATCAGTGCAACGGATTCTTCAGGAGCTCGTAACACTTCTTGGATAATTGCTGGCTCAACTGTGATTTCGCAATCTGCCTGAGTGCCAACGTCAAGTTGAAGTTTGATTTCCATTGCTGTACCATCTTCAATCATCTCAGGCTCCACACTGACTCCAATTTCATTGCTTTCAATGATGTACTGCATCCCTATGTCAATACAATAGGCTTTAGATTCTGAATATTCTGTTGCTTTGTCTACAGTGCGTGGACGAACTTGAACTGGAACCGTCTTACTCAAAATATCCAGAGGTTGTGTGAAAGAATCTGTGCTATTTTGAGAAACCTGCAGCCCAAAGTTGCTTCCATCTATTTTCTTTTCTGTGAATTTTTCCAGTGTTTGAGGCTTAACTTGACCTGAGAACTCCACTGTTTGTGGTGCAGTCTGCATGGCAGAATCTGTTACATCAGGAGGTGTAGACAACGATGGCATTGAGTACTGTTCGCCTTGTACCACTGCTTTGACAATAGCTGGCTCTGTCTCAATTTCCATAGTGACCTGAACTGACACTTCTTGCTTAGCAACAGAAACAGACTGAGTCGACGTCTCGGTCGTTGGGAGCTCTTTTCCTGTTGAAGCATCTGTTAGCAGAGCATGTGCCTGGACTTGGCGGCTTAACGTTGACATGGCCACCTGTGAACTGTTGTCTGCGTAGTTTACCACCGGAGTACCAGTACCAACATCAGCCACATGAGCATTAACTTGAATAAACTTGTCACCCTGTTCGACTGTGAGAGGTGTCAGTTGAGTGAAGGCATCAGTCAGCTTTGGGGTATCCATGCTTGTGAATGTTACATTGATGCTTGGTACGGCTTGAACAGAAGATTCATCAGTCTCAGCCTGTTCTTGGGTCGGTTCATCAACCTGAGCGAATGCATCCAAGAATTTCTTCACGTTAGTAGCAGCAACCCTGTTTTTAACATCCGGTTTGACTAGGATGGCGAAGTCCCGTACTTCCTTCACATTGGTAGTTTCTGTTGACTTGTCCGTTGATTTCACTTGCCGGTTATCTGTTCCGGCATCTTTCATTCTGATCACTACGGATGAGTGACCATCTGTGACATCTGGCTGTACCTGGGCACCGAAGGTTTCTTGGTTTGGCTGTGGACTACCAACCTGCACAAAGGTTTCCACATACTTTTTGGTCTCAGTACTTGAGGCCTTGCTGTTCTTTTCTGGCACGACTTGAACAGTAACGTCGATCTTCTCCAGCTCTGGCTCTTTGAATGTTATGGGTGCATGAACTGGTTGTACAATTGTCGGTGCAATGTGAGGAATCTCGTGAAGTGGTTTAACTTGTACGCCAAAGTCGGAGGCTGGCGATGGGTCTGTGAGTATATCACGATCCTTAGTTGAAGGACAAGTTTGGATACCGGCTTCTTGCAGAGAAGATTTCTGGGGTGTTGTTGCTGTTGTGGTTTTTGATGGTGAAGCTTGGGTTTCCTGTGAGGATAATTCTGGCTTGAAAATTTGGAAGAAATCGGAAGACTCGGTGGCTTCTGTAACAGTGTATTTTATTGCCGTTGTGGGTTCAACTTGGACGTCTTCATTAACACTAGGTCTAAGGTCACATGATGTGCTCTGTTCAGTAACTTGCGGTTGAATATTGGCTTCAGTGGACACTGAGGAACTCCGAACAACTGCACTTTGGGAGGCCTTTGAGGAAGTTGTGGCTTGAGAAGCTTGAGTCATCGTATCAGCTGTAGCAGGCTTTTTCTGTAGTGCCATCTCTACTATTTGTTGGGTCTGTTGAACAATTTCGGGCTCCACGGCAATCGGCTTTACTGCCTTCAATGACAGTCTCCTCTCCACATTTTCTTCAATGTCACTCAGCAGCGTCAACCAAGGCTTTGTCGGTTCAGTGAACGTGTCGTGAACAACTGGTTTCTTCACCTTCATCTGCTTGGGTCCCTTCAGCTTGAAGATTCCCAAACGAGTTGGGCCCTTAGGCCCCTCTTTGGGTCTTTCAGCCAGTTGAGATTCAAGCTCTCTGATTGTGACTCGGTACTCGTTTTCAACAGAACTGCGAATATCTTTCACGACCTGTCCCCATGGTCTTTCTGGTACAGTTCCCTGTTCTCCAGTGTGAGGTGCGTCAATTTGTGTGTACATACTGACTGTTTGCACTTTGGGTATTTCAGGGGTACTGAGCTTGAAATAGGCCATTGTTTTCCCAGAGTCTGTTTCATCTCTTCCATTTAACTGGTCTTCCAGCTCTCGGATTGTACGTCTGTATTCATTCTCAAGAATTTTCCTCACATCAGTGAGGATGCTCGTCCAGGGCCTGTCTGGTGCAGTTTCTTGCTCAGCTGTGTGTGGTGCAGCTTGTGTCTTCTCACTCACCATTGTTGGCTTTTCGGGCTCTGGTTGTACATCCGGTCCCTTCAGTTTAAAGACGGCAACAGTCGGAACGACTGCCTCAGCAGCAGGCTCATCTTTAGGTGACGACATCAATCGAGTTTCCAGCTCAGTGATGGTGCGTCTGTACTCATTTTCCAAAATCCTGCGTACATTGTGTAGAACATCAGACCAAGGTCGGGTTGGTTCCGTTACCTGATCAGTCATGAGAGGTTTTGGCTTGATCAAATCGCACTGTGTAATGTTATCCCACTTCTCTGGTGCAGGCATGGTCTTAGGGCCTTTGAGTTTGATGACGCTTACTGAAGGAGCTTGTGTTGTGGGGACTTGCTGAACAACTTCCTTTGGTTGGAATCGTCGCATGTGCTTCTTGTATTCCTCAATGGCCTCGTCTTCTATCTCTTCCTTGAGCTCCCGCCACGGAAGATCAGGTTGAACTCCACGGTTTATTACTGTCGGTTTCTGAGCCTCGGGACCCTTCTTAAGCTTGATCACACTGACGGCTTGCACTGGTTCTGACACTTCTTGAAAAACCGCGGGGCGATTTAACAGGCTCAATGTTCTCTTGAACTCTCTGAGAGCTTCCTCCTCTATTTCTTCTCTGATTTCCTCGAATGTCTTGACTGGTCCGGTACTTTTCTCGTACATGTGTGGCCCAGATATCTGAGTGACAGAATCTCGCACCAGCTTCTCTTGTGCGGGTTCTTTCTTGAGCTTGATTACACTGACAGAGCGAACTGGCTCGTGCAAATCCTGTTGTTCAGCTGGTCGGTCCAGTTGTTTCAGAGTTCTCTTGAATTTCTGAACAGCCTCTTCTTCTACTTCTTCAACGAGTTCTTGGAAGCTCCATGCAGGCCCCGTGCTCTTCTCGTAGGTATGTGGGCCTGAAATCTGGGTGAAACTGTCCCTGATGATCTTTTCTGGGGCTGCTTTCAACTGGATAATTCCAAGTTTCTGGACAGACTTGGAAACCTCGAAGTTATCTTTTGGAGTAGGGGCTGACATTCGCTTGTACCGACTTTCAATCTGGTCTTCCACTTCGTGGATCAAGTGAGACCAAGTGAAGGTTGGCATTGTTTCCTCATCTCTCATCTCGGCACTACTCTGAGTTGAGCGATCCATCTGACTAAATGGGACTTGATGTTGTACTTGTTCTTCCTCGCGCTTCAGTTTGATAATGCTGATTGTGCGAGGTAGAGCATCAGTTTCATCAGTTGATTGGTCATGCTGCTGTTTCCTACTGGTCTTTCGCAGGATTTCACTCTCAACCATACTGTGCATCTCACGTAGCAACTGGGCCCATGTATTAGCAGGTTGAGTTCCTCTATCTACTACTGACACAGGGATCCTTGTGGTGGGCTCCCGCCTTGAATTTGGCTTCAATAATTTGATGATCCCGATAGTTGGCATGTCAGAAACAGGGGTATCTCTGGGGGTTGCTACTTGCTGAGTTGTTTCTTCTGTAGTTTCAAAGTACTCTTCCGTTCTTGAACCTGTCATTGGTCTGACATCACTAACTGTTGATCTGGGACGCACCAACCTCACAACTCCAATAGTTGGTATGTTATCAGTGTCCTGATCGAATCGACTTTGAGACTGCCGAGATGAAGCTCTTTCGTGGACACTTTCTTGAAGGATCTGCTGAGCCAAGCGCACAATAGGAACCTCATGCTGTGTCCACTTGTCAGTCTTCTGTCCTCTTGGTCTGTCTTCTGGTGCCGAGTCTTCGCCACTTGCAATCTCACTTTCCACGCCTGATGATTCTGAGGCAGTGTCTTGACGAACAAGCCGAATAACTCCGATCGTGGGGACTTCTTTAAAAGGATGCCTGTCGTCCTCTGGGATATGTGCATGCTCACTTCTAGCTGGGGCTGATCGTGCGCGGCGAGGTCTTGGGGAGCTACGATCAGTTGACCGGCTTGTTGAGCGGTAGGTGACATCTTCGAGAGAAGCCGAGGTGAGATCCTCTTCACTGAAAGTTATGGTTGAAGACTCAGTTTGGTCCTCCCTGATTCTTACATGCTTAGATGACTTGGGATGCATCAATCGGATAACACCTGTAAACCAATTCATAAAAAACATACCTTCAATATCACGCTAATGCTTAGTAGTGTATTTTCTCACTTATAACGTCTTATAATCATGTGCGCATTATTAAATATTTTGTGCAATTAATCAGGTTGTTGAAATAGAAAAGTTTGAGTTCACGTTCAAATATTTACAATAGAACGGCAAACGGACCATTTTCCTGACTTTTGAAATACGTAATTGCTACAAAACAAGGTTGTTAAAATCAACGAAATCGGATTGTGTTTTTGATTTAAATCATTTTTAAAAATTTACATCAATTTTTAATTGTATCTTCGTACGAGTGTCAAAAATGTTTGGTCTTCAATTTAAATGCACAATTTCAAATCTCGTCTCATCATGGACCACTGACGTGAGAAAAAGACCCAATATGGAACCTTTTTTTCATTTTTTTTCGCAAAGAGCTTCTTTTTAGTTGTATGACCCTCTGTTGTCTATTCCCTAAAGGTCTTTCCCACAAGTCTTGCACATTGCCTAACATCCATTTGCCCTGGCACATTTATTTTCATCCCAAAGTGTCACCAAATCGAATTTCTTTTTCGGGGACACTTCTTTTACAAATTTAAGGCAAACTCTTACTGTACACACCTGTGTGCACCGGCTTTTTCAGCCACCGTTTTGAAGACCATTAACAACATACAAACTATGACAGCCCTTGGAGATACTGAAATGTCCACTCTGATGCATGTCAAAATACACTGTTATCTCATAGGCCTTATTCTTAAATTAGCCATTTTAATCGAAATTGGGGCGATCCCTGTCTAAATTTTCCAACTTTGATTAGTATCCTTGTGCTCCAATGGGTAATTGAAAAAGTCGTGTCACCTTTATATACCAAATAAAATATAAAGTAAGACAAGAAGACAAGAACTTCATGAAATGAGCCTGGTATAATACTTTCAAACTCACCGATAGTAGGAATATCATCCACGGTGTTCATCTCGAGGTTGTAAGATGTTCTATCTTTCAAGATACTCGTCCTCTCCTGAGTCACTCCTGGTTGAGAAATGCCTGGCCTGTCACCTTTAGGGCTCATTCCACACTGCAATCCAGCGTCTGCAACCTCGATGTATGTCTCGCGACGATGCCTGATGTAAGAATCTTGCGAGAATCCTCCTGGAGCATGAGTCTGAATTGTGATCGGTTGTCCGGTGGAATTAACTGGATACAGTCGTACTGTGTTTGGACTGTCAGGATCCCTTGTGGGCATGACTCGGTATTCTTGTCCCTCACTACTGCCATCTGTATCAGAGTCAGGTTTGACAAGCTTGATGTAACCAATGACTGGTGTCTTGTCGTCTTGATCTTCTGTCGGCCCTTCTTCATGGAGGATTTGTTCGCGGGCATGGGCTGCAGCAGCTGCACGCATGGCAATCAGTTTGGCTTTGTTGAGTCCGGTGCTATAACGGTACCTGCTGTTGAAGAGTTCAGTCGGAGTTTCTTCTTCTGAAGAGCCATGGTCTAGAGGGATACCACCGACGGTTGCTCGGAATGTTCCGTGACCGATTTTGCCAGGTTCTGAGTGCTTCTGCATGTTCTGGAAATGCTGCTGTCCCTCGATGCTGTCTCCGTAGTCATAAAGGTCATCATCACTGCTGTCTGAGCGAGATGTGGAGGGTGTGGCACGAAGGATGAAGTTGCCCGAGGGATCATAACTGGTTCCTGGGGAGTCACTGTGGATTTCTGCTTCAGTGTATTGTTGCCGTTTGGTTGAGGTTGGTTTGCCGATTGTAAAATTGTCATCGATACTGATTCGTGTTTCAGGCTTGGCTTCCTCCTCATCCATATCCAAAACCACCTCATCAGGGGCTCGCAGCTTTCGCCAGGTCACCCTATCTCCTTTAATCTCCATCTCATCTCCAGGGTCTGTTGTTACAGTAGCAACCTCACGCCGTACTTTGCCCCCAAAACCAGTTGTATAGGTGTAGGTTGTTACTTCCCCATCGTCCTCGTGGATGTCGATGCTCTTCCGACCAAAGCCATCCCTGTACTTTGACGATGTAAAGTTCACGTGGCCAACTCCCTGCGGAGTTTGCAGGATTGGATATTCATCAGCATCCATATACAGGGACTCGAGGCTGTTTGTGTTGCCCTTGCCACTGAGGATGTTTGGAACACGAGACCCCCATCCAGCATTATAGGTGAACATGCTGTCCACGCCATAGTCTGGCTCGTAGTCATGGTAACCGTTCATGATGGCATTACCAGTGTCCCGATCTTTGGTGATTGGGTTGCGGTAGAGTGCAGGCACATACAGCATGTTGTCTTTAGTTTCGCTGATGCTGAATATAGATGCCCTCTTTTTCTCCTTTGCTTCCCTAAGTGATCGCTCTTGAGCATCGGAATCGCTCTCATAGGCAAGATTCTCCTTCACGACCAGTTCCTCATCGGGTGAGACCATGAAGCGATGGGCAACCTTCTGCGGCTTTTCTCGGTCTCGGCAGTATTTCCGGTAGCATAAGATAGCAAGAGCTTCGATGATTAAAGTCCCCACGAGAACGGCCACGCAGGCACCAATGAGAACTCCAACACTGACTGTGTTTTGGGAGCAATCACAGGGTGGGCACCCGTCTCCTTGCTGTGCCGCTGGTGGTACAACAAGAGCAAGAAGGAGAACCACCACACATACCAGTGGCGTGGCATTGCCGATTGACGTCATCTTGGAAGTCGATTATTACAACCACGTGAAGTTGAAGCGTCACTGGTTTGGAGATGAAGTCATATTACCGTAGCAGATACAAGGAGCAGCTGACAATCTTTTTACCATTGATGGGGATCTGGGAAGCAGAATAAGGAAAACTACATAAATTACATGTACATGCATTGAGAAGTTGACGACATGACAAGCACTGAATCTTGAAGAATAAAAGGACTCCAAAGAAGTACAATTTGTGGTACAATATATAATTTTTACTGAGATTTTGTCCTACAGAAATATACATGTAAACAATAATAGTCAACCAACACATTTGTTCCCCAAAGGTTACACATGTGCACGTTGCGCATTTCAGTTACACAGGCTTTCATAAGTGTTTGCGGAGCCGCATTGTTGGAGAAGTTCTTGATGGTTTAATATGTCAGGTCCACTTTTAGGTTTGCAACACTTAAACTGGCATTCTAGTAGAGGCAGTACAGATGGTGAGTTCTTAATACATGAAAATGATTCCAAAAGGTTTATGTAGCTGAGTACATTAGCTCGAGTACAAACATCCGTCACAGGTCTTTTTAACAAAGTCTTAATCTAGTTCCCTGGTACATTTTTCATTTTGATTTGAAAAAAAAATAATCTCGATGGTTGGCATTATCTAACATTCACCTTGATCTTGACAGTTGGATATAATCTTGTTTAAGTTATTCTTCAAAAATGGATGAATGTATCGACAAACTTTTTGAAGGCGTTTTCCAAGGGTGGTAGCCTTTTCTCATGGGGTAGTGCTTACTTGATTCACTCGTAAACACGTTTGTTGTTTTGATGTTGGAGGCCATTCTTCATTCTTGTCACGTTTTAGGCATACATGGAAGTGCTTTCGAACAGAATTTTTCTCATTCAAATATAAGGCCCAGAGTTTAGCCCGAGGGCGAAAATTTGTTATTGTTGTACTAGTTGTTGGCGAGCTAATTCAACCGAGTGTGGTTTCTCCTGTGAAAGTTTGTTGTGCCTTGGTAGGCTCATAAAGAACGGGCGTGAAACCAAATACACGTCGCCATGAAAAAGAACGATTGAGGTATTGTTAGTGTCTGCTTCAAAACGGTCAGACACTTGTTTGAATTTAAGGAACAAGGGCAGAGTTTAATTTTATCTGCTTCCTGTTCACAAAAGGCTTCTTGCTCTTTGAAAATTCATAGACGGTTTAGATTCATCTCAGCCCAATCTTTGTTGCGGTACTATAAATGCAAGATCGGTATAGCATGGTGTCTAAATGCACCTGTTGAAACAGAATCTTGGCGTACATGTACATGTATCAGGTCATTTATCAGAACTTCTTTCTTTTGTAAGCCCCTATGTATCAACAGGAACGGATCGCTTTAAATTTCAATGTATGACATAATTTTTTTCTATCTTCCACACGATGTATTATGGACTACTCATTTTCAGTCGTTTTATTGAAAATGAAAAGGGGATGCGCTGGAAACCGGACATACTTCTTGTCTTAAGCTTGCATCAAAGAAATTGAAAAAAGTACGAAACTTTACAATAACGGTCCATAGCGACTTCAACATTCCACACAAATCAAGTCCAATGAATGTAAAATGACAAAGTAGCCAATGTGAAATTCACCAAAATTGACCCGCGGACTTGCCCTTCTTAAATGCGGCCACACCTCTTGTGGAAGAATAATTGAATTCTGACGAATCATTTTACAATATCGAATCAGATTGGCACAACACTCAATTGCACAATCCGCTTGGAAAATTTGCGCCCCTGGTGTTCCGCGTTTTCGCTGAGACCTTTAGTAAAGTGACCATAGAGTCGACCTCATTAAATCGCTCAGGCAGCAAATAATTCAAAGGACGGTAGCCATCAACAACAAATGAATTGGCCAAGGGCCGGTTGGGGTTTCCAGTTCTGCGAGAAGAGCAGCTATTAAGTCACGATGCATTAATACCTCAGGTGAGTGGACTACTGGCAAAAGGACCACTGACTAAATACACTTTGGCTAGTGCAACAAATAATTCAACGCTTAGGCAACAAAATTCAAAGCATTGGAGTCACCAACAACAATATCGGTCGAGGGCTGGTTGGAGTTTTATAAGAGCTTATTACACACAGCATATTATACATCTGGTGAACGTGGTGGGGGGGCACTGACCAAATGTACTTTTGGGGTTTCGGTACTTGTCTACCTAACTACATGTGATGCTGGCTTGAATCAATACTTAACGGTAGGGATATACTTTTAGTGAAAGAGAAAGGTTAATATGCATTCTTAAAACTATATAAACTTAATCCAAACACAAATCATCTTTTACATATGAAACTTGCCGTAAGGCTCACGTAAGAAACTGTGTTGTATGACCCCGAATTTTCAAGAAAATCTTAACTTTCCGAGGGAAACATGTTGGACTTTGAAAGATCGGCTTTACGTGATATTTAAAGACTCAACATAACACACTGATAATGAAAATAAACTGCTTTGAAACAAACTATAATTTACCAGACGAGTTTTAATATTTCATGAAGATTTTGGTTATGGATCGCTAGTCACGTACATGTACATGTATTTAGTGCATGTTGGAGCCCCTGTCGAATCGTAAACTTTGCTCACTGAAAAAGCAGCGTTTCCACGTACATGTACACTAAAGTTTAAAAGGCTAAAGAGACCTGTACGTTTTCCATATTTTAGTTCGGTACAGCTTTTATGGCAGGTTTTATATTTTTACCTTACGGGGGCCCCAGTGACATGGTAAAGAAGAGGGACAGCTAGTGAATTCTTTTGATCCGCAAACTGTCAAGAGAGTTAACGTTGCGTGAAAGATAAATGCAAGGATTTCTCCAGTTGGAATGCCGATGTCTTTTTGTCATTGAAAAAGGCCAAGGGGCCTGGAACCGTACAGAAGTAAGAAATGTTGACCACTGAAGCGTATTCACCTTTTGGTATTTGAATTCGATCCATAGTTTACAAGTTTATTGTCGCGGAAATGGTGACAGGTTTTATGTATGTTTGCACCTCACCACAATGGGTGATGGGGCTAACTTGACAAGAGGCCAATTGGAGATGGGGCCGAGGCCTGTGGTCTTCTAATGGCGCTGAGGATCTAGTGCCGGAAACGTGAATAGTTTGTCATTTAATTCCACAATCAAAATTGGAAGTTGCGTTATCTCTTATGGGAGTGCCAAGCACATGTGAAAACCATCACTTCTTTATTCCAGCGCATATGAATATTGCATTTTGGCTTCATAATTTCAACTGGAACTAGTCAAGAAATAGTTATGGAATAACTCATTGTGAAAAAATATAAAGCTTGTACATGTAGAGAACTTGTACGATTTTAGGTTTGAAACTTTCACAAGGCAAACCAAAATGCTTGTCTACGTGTACACGAGTGACGTTTGGATACATACACCCGTTCGTACCTACTGCAGGTACTGTGATTTTGATGACTGAAATTTACTACTTGATGCTAGCTTAATGGAATTGTTTTTACCGTAACTGACTTCGCTTACATCGTTGGGGCAGTTGCGTATCCATGTCTTCGGTCGATGGGAAAGGCTGAATGGATTTTTCCCACGTGAGGATTTTTCATCCTCAAAATAACCTTTAAGCCCTCCCAAAGAAAGATAGTAGTACCGTTTTATGACTGCTGGTGCTTTGAATTAAAATAAAAGTGGCAACATATTTCCATGTGGAAATTTATCCCCCTCCGACTCGATACGCCACTGCCTCGGGCAAAATGAAAGTATCATTATCAAGAATTAAATGCCAATAAGAAATGCACAACACATCGGCCCGTTTATGCCAGGTTCACACAAATCCCGATTTTTACGCCCAATCGTTTAGAATGGCGATTTTTTTTTTTTTTTAGTAAAGTGGGAATAGTTCTTATGTGCTTTTAGCAGTTCAGTTAAAGATCGGGAAGTGCCCCAATAATTTTTTCATACTCAAAGTTGTCGTAATGAAATTGGCATAATTCTAAGTCATTCAATATTCTTGACATAATAGCTCCATACTCTAAATCGCAATCGATTGGCTTGATTCGTTCCAAGTCCGATTTCGTTCTTGATTATTTTTGTTTTATTCTTAAGTTTTATAAACAGTGAATTAGGGCTGGTGCCCTTGCATGAATTTCACTTGAAATAGTATCGTCCCTCAGTCAGAGGAGTTAAGTTTTCACTCTAGAATTTAAAGAGTAGACTATTCAAGTCTTGTGAGAGGTTTTGTGAGGGCTAAGATCGGATATGCAACCACACGAAAAAGTGTGCATTTATGTGTGCTATGGTGTGTACCATCCGATACATTGATGACTTAGGTTTTGGGCAAGAAAAGGGCAGGTTGTAAAAGTTCTTCTCATCGGTGCATCTGTGATGCAGTTGCGGATCAAGAGCAACTTTAAATCTGTTAAACATGTATACCTTAGAATAACTAGGGAGAATACATCAAAGAACACACCAATACACTTTCTGGACTCAGTTGTGGCTGTTCGTCATGCATTGTTACTGTTTAATATTTGTCTCTGGCCTAATGAATTTTAGGAGTACGTGATGTGCAACAAGAAATACACCGATAGTGGAAAGCCACGTTTGTCTAGAAACGGAAGCAGATAACAGAAAATCCGTTTAACCTGCTTATCGAAATTTAGAAAGCTGACTAAAAGTCGGAGCCTGGCGTTTCGATCGAAAGAATCTGTTACAAGTTGCCATGACATTTGAGTTCATTTCTGAATGAAATCTCAAAAGGGAAGGATTCTGCTGGGATCGGAGCAGCACGTCGGCAAGCCTTTGTCTATCCCTGTCAACTTCATGATCAGAAAATGAACGTGGATTAAATTACTCGACAACAGTTATCATAGAGCCTAACAACCACAATATCGGAAACTGTGGTGCATTTGAAAAGCTGTGGGGATGGATTATATCGCTTATAAGTTCCGGGCGTAACAAGCAACATGATAACTTACCGGAACAGCAACTAGTGTCCGCTAGAGAAACAACTAATCTGGAAGTATATTATCCGTAAAGGTTAATAGACACCATATCATCCACGACTTTGCTAATGCTAGGTCGAATTGCCGGATCCATGCAACACTGGCACCAGTAAAGCAAGCAAACATGTCCACGGTCTCTGCTGTGCCGAACCCACCTAACGTTGGAGCTCGAAAGCCTCAGTTCTTTAAAACCGGTATGCACATAATTATAGCTCATACGTTGCACACTAACTACCAACAAGAGACCTCAGCACAAGCAGTTACGGACCAGTGGAGAGGCACAATGGTCCCTTCGATCCGACTACCAATGAATTCTTTCGATTCTTTTCTTTTTCTTCCACAGTAAAATCTCCTGTGAGGTATTTACGTCTGGGTAAATTTACAACAATAATGGAATTTAAATCCGCACTCTATCACCAGCCGTGTACACAGCGTAGGCCTACATGTAAATGTCATGAGCGAGAACACTTGGAATTGCGTAATATAATGCATAAATCACACACTGGCTTCAAAGTTATATAAACTCGTGGAAGTTAGAAAACGTAAATTGCTTTCATCACCTTCTTAATTCAGTAGCAAATATTGACAAACTAACAAGTAAACAGAGGGTAGCTGTTACAGTCTATAATGACCGAACGGGCTTTGAGATGTACGATTTTGAGGTTATGTATATAACAATTATTAAGGGAAGGCCGTGCTTACGGAACAAACTGCGCGTTTTATTTTTTTGTGTTTTACTTTGCCGCATCTTCATTGCACAGTATGCAATGAACGACTTTAAAAAACTTTAATTGACATGAATGAATTACTTATATATACAATATATAATATATATACAATATTACAAAAGAGTGAAAAAATCTAAAGACCTGGATTTTTAAACTGCTAACTTTGATCGTCAGCTGATAATCGACAGAATTCTCAAGAAAATTTAGCATGATGTTTGCTCACATCATAATGTTTGAATATAGGAGCCCATGGCATTGTCATTTCATGCCATTCTTGTTTTGTTTTGTTTTGTTTCGTTTGTTTGTAAACTTTCGACCATGTTTAGTTTGAATCAACATACAAATGGGGTACTTGTGCGCGTGAAAATTGAACTGTAGGTTAAACAATCACGCCTGAGTATTCATCGAGGCATAATTTTGTCAACAGCAAAGAATTTCACAAATTTCATCCTGAGTTTCTCCAACCTCGGAAGGAGACGACGCGCAGAAGTTAAACTGTACAATGAAAACAAGACTATTATACGTATAAATCAAAGGTGTTTACGGACAGCAAATTAGGCACTCGATAAAACTCCCAGCCAATGAAAATAAAGTTTTATGCATGTTTTCCATTCAGTCAACCAAGAAACAAACTATCGTCTGTTCCCCGACTCTTATGATAACGCTTCGCATATTTCTCCAAACAACTCCGGCTCCTGCTAAATAAACCACAAAAGACCTCCAAACTTCACGATGGTTACCATGACGAAACGGGAACGTGGTCGCAGAAATTTATTGTTCGCTCACTCAAAGACCCGCCCAGGATTAGTTCCACGTTGACGGTCATGGGAACAAAACATTGCAAAGTGAAATGAAACCCTCAGCATAATACGCCTTCAGAATACAAGGCCAAGAACAATCCACAGTAAACGCTCAGGTGTCAAAGGAGTCAGAGAGTCGCTTACAAGTCCGAAGGCTACAGGAATATCGAGTGAATCATAAACTCCAACACTGTGGGAAAATTTTCTCTTTAGACAAAAGGACAACTTTCATGTTGACATATCTCACTTACAAGTCAACTTGGAATGTAACTTTTCTGTTTTTGTGTCAACATTTTGCGAACGCACAACGATTGCAAAATTACTGAACACTGATCATTGTACATGCATTCAAATTAAGAACATATATTCAAAATAAGGTTAGGGAGTGGCTAAAGGGGGTTATGCTTTTTTCATAACGTACTGTGTTCTCAAGTTAACTGGTGAATCTAATCATTTTAACCGATGAGTCGGAATAATTTAACATATGAGACGGGTTTGTATAATTATTGGGGTTTGTCGGTTTAAATGAAGCGCAATGTTGGAGAGCATCTTAACTAATCTTACATCAAAGACCGTAAAATTATAGCACTGTAGCTGAATTTACACAGGGAAAACTGCTTTGTTTGTTACTTGTGTTAATTTTTGAAGGTCATTGCCCATCTTCCAAAAATTCAAGGTAAATCGTTTCTCGCTTCAGATATCCCCTAAGAGAAACTGAGAAAGACAGACGCTTGCATGCCCGGAAAATAATCAGTTTTGGTTTCAAGGCTATCCCGCTTCTAACAATTTCCCAATGAGGCCTCTTTAACTTGTACTTCAATTGAACATCGAACAATGAAGTGCCCTACCTCTTTCCACGCATGCCAAGTATTCACTTGATATGGACAATAATACACTCTCTTGTTGCCTTGTAAATACCACCAACTTATACAGTAGTTTTCAAAGTTTTTCAGCAATTCGTGATCAATCACGTCATGCTGTCTGTGTGGGCTTACTCTCAGCTTTGCAGTTGGAGAACTTTATCCTGTCAAATAAGAAGCAATCTCAATCGCTTTCTGTGCAAGTTTGCGTGGTTCTGGTCCAACCCTCCACTTTCCATTCTTCACAAAATTTGGATACACAAGTGATTATTCTCTCCTAGTGATGTAGGTCTCGAGGCAGGTCTCGGTGTCGAGATCCGTCGGTCTATCTCTCTCTCTCTCTTCCCCTCCCACCCAGTCTTTTGAAATGCAAATCTTACTTTTAAATAAAGCAAGTAGAAAAATCAGAAGAAGGCCTTTACTTCATACCTAACAGGTTACTTTGGATCTTGATCAAAGTTTTAAGACCAATGCACCACCCAATGGTTTTAGTGGTTTTACACCTGTAGAATGTTCTTGTAATTGATTCAATCCCGCTCGTCAAGCACGCTAAAGTGATCAATACAGTTTTTGCTCGCTCCGATATTACCAAGTTGACCCCGTAATCTTTCCTCAAAACTTTTATAGCTCAATGTATGCGATCCTTTTCAATTCGAACTGCGTCACAGACTGCAATGAAAATCAGTCTTTATTTTCAAAGAGGTAGACCATTGCGTTTGTATTAAAGGGAACTTTAGGCATACCATAAGTGTAGCCTGTATGTAACATAGAGAAACATGAGATATAGACATTTTTAATTGCCTCTTTAAGAGCAAGAATGAATTTGACGAAAAAATGGAATGAAGAAAAAAATGGAGATTTAGTTAAGCGGAAGATACACGGAAACGAAGCTGCTGTGTTTGTCTTTTAGATCGCAATATTGACCTTCAGCTAAATTGTGTGCTTTAATTCTCAGTAAAGGAAAATAACGTTCCTTGTCAGCTTTTGTAATGCATAAAGTTTGGCTACATCAATCTGCAGGATGAACTTCATATGCTTGTGTTTTTTTCTTTGGCGTGAATTTTGCGGAATCGACACTGGCTGCCTGAAACTGCAGTCTGTTTTACTGTTGGCCGGTCAGGACTTGCCATCATATTTTTTGGAGGTGGGGGGGTCTGTAAATAATGGCAGACGTGGGAGTCAATCTTTTTAGCACTTGGTCTCAAAAGTAGCTTTATTTCTGTCAAACAGCAATAGTACTTACCTATAACGTCGCTTGTAATTACTGACGACAGTTCCAAAAGAGAGATTCGGGAGTGACTTTCTCGCCAATCAGCGCAGGATACTGATGCCCAAGCCTCCACAAGACGGTCGGGTCGGCTGGAGAAAATGTTCAGATGTCCATCGCTGGCTTGAGCGTCCAAGCTGCTCACCGGTGACGGCCAGCTACCCGAATTGGTTCCTGGATAGCGATTGGAAGGCCTTGGTTCACTGGCTGTTGCACCAGCCGCTCCACTAGCTGACTTGCCCGACACTGTTTTACTAACGCCCTCGTCGCGTGGTAATATTTGACAGGGAAAGGACAAACATTGGTACAATACCTGGCTTGATAAAAGAAACATAATCAACTCAGTCGAGTGAAATCGCTGTGATCACTATCGGCAGGAATGGATTTCGAACCCATCACAAGCATAGATATGTCGAGCTCATGTACGTAAAGTGAACGAGTAAAATACAAATTTCTTACACGTAGACGACTCGATCAGCCGTAAAACTGCATTGCGAGGGGACATCCCTTAGAAGGGGGGAGGACTTCGTTGACTGAACGCAGCACTGGCCATGGATTCAACAGAAAACTAGGCAACATTTTGTTCTCATTGGGTCCCCGGTATAAAGATTTAATTGCTAATTTAGTATGCAGGGGTAAAAGGAGTTATCGCTATTGACGCAATGCACGATGCGAAAATCACATCAATCAGTGATATCAATCATTGATATACGGCAATTATTGTCAGCCTACTATGAGTTGAGCTGTGACGTGTTTCCTTGTGAATTGCACCAACCAGCCATGGAACCAGAACGGAGGCGTTTCTATTGTAGTCATAATATAAATATGTGCTACAGATGCTTCAGGGACTTTGCATTCATCCATGTGTAAACACGAATGCAAAGGAATGCAATTTTCAGTATTGGTATCTCTTTTGAGGCCGTACCAAATGTGGATTTCCCAAAAAAATGTCAGAAATCGTTTTGGAGCAACGCAAGGTCGCCCCGGCTTATAGTTCCTGACTTGAAAAGGGGCCTTTCAAATAAAAATCTCGGTTTTTTGTGAAAATTGTACATCGAATGATCAATCCAGCCACAGAATCTCGACTGGACCTGTGACTTTTCATCGCACCAAGCACTTGTGCTTGCAGTACTGTTTTAACTTTTGTTTGTGTGCGGGGGGGGGCACGAGGGGGATGCCACTTTGCTGGCCGAGGCATTCTTTGTTAGAGGGCAATAAGTAATGCGATGTGGTTAGCCGCTTCTAAATACAAGAGATTTAAAACAGTAATACCTCTGCGAAACACATTTTCATAAACCGTTGCTGGTTTTGTTCTTTCAAAATGTGCGGAAAACTGAAGTGAACTTGTCAGTGCACTACAGGGTCTACACAGCGGCTGGCTGGCCCGCTCAGGAAACTAAGTGCAGCATCGAAGAATACCTTATCAAAAACGACCTTCACTTTTATAATGTCGCGTTAGATCATTTGTGACGGTTGCAATTGATAGAGTGGGGCTTTTTTCTGTGTTTACCAAAGTATCGGTAGTCCTTGTTGAAATTTGCTGTATGCGGAACTTTATGATCATGCACATATTCGAGCGCCAACCTTTTAAAACAGCTACTATTTGCTTGCTCATTAATGGGAAAACGAATGCAATACCCAGATAACCCCCTCCTTCAAAAGTTAAATAGTTTAATACACAAGATCACATAGTTTTACACATAAATCCATTTCAACAAGGAATTGAAATACTCATGGAGGTCAGCTCCGTCTGTGACTCGACTGAAACACTGTACTAATAGCAAAACAGCCGTCGGTTGTTTCCCATGATTCTCAGGTACATTGCCAACATGGCGGGGTTACAAACCGACGTGAACGTAAACGGATAACAAATGACATTGACCATAACGAAAGCTACACGGAAAAAATCAATATGGATTCTGTAGTTGGTGATGACCCTACATTACCAGTAGACTTTGAGGAGAGGTAAGTCACATTTACGGTTATTTATCATTCTATAAGCAGATGGTTTTTCTGTATTTTCTGAGCGTTAAATGTGACGTTGGGGGTCTGAAGGCATCAGACTATTTCGTTTGCAAAGGTGTACTTCAATGTATGTGTGAATTAAGTCTGACACCCTGAGCGTCATCTGTGTGCGAGACGTTCCTAAAATTTAATTCATTAGGTAGACCTGGCCCTAGGCCTACATCATGTAGGTACGGTGTCCAGCACTTTTCAGGTTTTTTGTTTGACCGCTACAAATTTAGTACCATTTCAAAGTGAATTCTGAAAGAAATTGAATGGTATGAAATTTACCGGTAGCTCAGTGGGTCTAGCTCTTCTTCTTAGTGGGGCTTAGTGAAGTTTGGATAAAACGTAGGCCCTGTGCTTTTTTGTTATTAAAAATAGGGCTAGGTGTAATTACTCTATCAGTACTTTTTGGGGGTGGACAAAAATTTTATTTTCATCAATGTATTTGAGCCACATGGAGCCTTGTTCCTCGTTAGTTCCACTTCCAGACATGCCAGATTTGAACAAAGCTCTGTAATTAAGTCACGGAGGAAGTGGAAAATAGGCAACATCTTTATGGAGAACTTTATCAATACTAAACATACAAGATACATACAGGAACAGAACAGTTGAGTTGGGCTCAAAAGTTTTTGTGATGTGTGAAAGATCACTGAAGCATACATGTAGTTTTGATGTGGTATTTTTTCATCAATATGGCCGCACACAATGTTTTGACGTACATTATGCAGTGTTAAGTGGCTCTGATCTTATATTATTTTCATCTTACTTTACGCCCAAAACTCAACATAAACAGACATAATAAATGGTACTAACACAAATTTCGGTTCTTCGACAATACAACTGCTTTTTAAAGTACAGAATTTGGTGCACAAAAAGGGCAGAAATTGTTGATTGAAAACAAACACTTTTACACGCTTTCAGATATAAAATTGAAGGTGCAATTTCACTGGACTCTCTAGCTTAGGCCCCAGGCCTACAGTATTTATGAAGTAGAAAACTGGACATCTTCCCAATTCCCTTAATTTTTTAAGGAGCTGCTATAAGCAATTTGACAGTAGGCTTTGTTGCACAGAATAACAGAATGGGCCTGAGTAGGCTTACATGTATGTTGGAAATGACAATCATTCATGACAACATGGACAATGAATGATGACCACCCAACCATGCCCACCATTGTTTTTTAATTTAATGTTCATTTGAATAAAATGACATGCACAACAAGGTACGTCGTGTCATGTTTATGGTTAGAAAATACAGGATTTTATTGAAAATGAGAAGAAAACACACACACATTTCAATTCCGTGTCTCCTTTCAGCACAGCTTGCATGAAGCTACAATGTACACGTACAGTACAATACCACAACCACAGAATTTGGAAGTCACATTAAATATAGCCGCACTGTTACGTGCAATGAAACTAATATTGTACTGTAAACTTTGCACCGTAATGATAAGTGTCAGTATTAGGCCTACTGACTGACCTGAATGATTGTAAAGTCTAGTGGTAAGCATGGGGGGTTTCCTTGTGACAGTTTTTCCTGATCCTAGTTCTTTCCCCTAAAATTTCCAATGTTATCCTTTCTAAAAATAAAATTCTACTTGTAGTACAGGAAATTGCAGGGTATTTCATGATTCATTGCTCGGGAGAATTTTGTGTAAATAAAGGAAATACCATGTTGGTCTAAAATCTTAAATGTGTGTTTAAGCACGACATGTAACGGTCTAAAAGTGTGTAACTGTAAGCTTGTAACCAGACACAGATTGGTTTTGGTTAAAGGTTTCATGTCCCCAAAAGTACTGGTACTCATTGTGAATGTTCAGGGAATTGTGCAAGTCCAATTGCCCGGGACAAGTAATCTCTTCTTTCCGGCAAGTAAAAATTAGGGACAAATGGACAGTTACAGGTACCTCTTTTCTTGAAATATAAGTGTCCATTTTGTGTAGCCAAAACAGCAGTCAGTAAATATACCTTGATTTGTTTTTTCCTCTTCACAAAAGCTTAAAAAAAGTGGTACAAAGGTAAACAGCTACGTGATGTACAATGACTTTTTGCATTGTTAGGTAATCGCATGTATAAAGCATGCTGTACATTAGCGGGGCACCTTTCCGTGCACGGAAATTGCGTACACAAATGAACTGTAAAATACCCTTTTCTTGGTAACAAACTTCATTGGTTAATGTACGTGCGGCACATTGGAACTTTGACAGCTGGAAGCTTGAAGACTGTATTGCATGTAGCTGTGACTTCAACATTAGTGAATAAGTGAATTTTGCCTGGTACGTGTGTGTGTACCAGGCAAAATCGTCGAGAGGTTAAGAAATAGCCATTGCTTGAACTTGTATGAATGATGCATCAGAGTCCTGGGCACTCTCTGCATACATGTGCTTAGTTGGGGGAGTGATTCATGTCATAGTTTTGGCATAGCAATTTCATCAATGGTGATTTGTTAAAAGAAGTAACTTACTGTCCCGGGGAAGAAATAAGCAACTTTTTGCACAAGTAAAATCTTACCTGGGACAAGTCAATTTTCAGTGCTACTTGCCCAATGGATCCACTGTCATTTGAATGTACAGAATTTATCAGTAGTTTATGCTCACTCTTGACATCTTGTCAATGGGCAATATATTGTACAATGTTGTTGGGTCATGGTGGAGGATGCACGCCACATGTACATTGTATATGTATATGTTAGTTGTATTTTAAAATGTTGAAGAAAGCTCAAGAGTTCATTCTGCCCTTTCATGTTAATTTCTTACCTGGTATTGGATGGTTCAAAAGTTTGAAAGTTAAATTTTTCTTGTCTTATAGGAAGAAGACCCTTGTAATTCCCCAAATAGGACGCTGAGCACAGAGTTTGGACATGATCACTCCCCATGTACATGTACAACAATAATTGCTACATAGAAGTATGTGCCCGAAATCAGACCCATGTGACTTTGTCGCAAAGGCGGACACGCCATGATTTGCACGCTCCCATTGGACGATCGCTGAAGTTGCGCGTTAACTTCTGCTTCCATGGTTCCATGTAAACAGGGATCAATGCATGTAATTCTATGCAGTGCATTTGCTGTGGGCGTAGTTTAAACTGAAGTGACGTCACACTTACGAACCAGATATTTATGTACTGCCATTGATGTAGGACATGATCCATGTACATATATACGTGTATGGTTGACTGTATCACCAACGTGTATACTGATGTGCATGTGCAGTAATCAATAAAACTACTCATGGTATTATAGAACAAACCTTTGAGGCATTTACTTTATTGATTGGTCAGTAGGACAATTTCTGCAGCGTGAACAAGTTATACTGAATGATGATTAACATCAAGCTCTCTCATATCTGTGGTAAATAGAGGGTACACATGTACATGTATGTATGGTAAATGTACAGTACATGTATGTTTTGGGCAATCCCTGTCATATGACACATGATGTTGTAAATTTGGAACACGTTCTTTAATTTTCAAGAGTGAATAAGTAACGCAGATTACCTACCAAATAAATAAAAATACATGTACATGTACATTTACTTTGAAGTCAACTTTGAAGAAGTTTCCATGTCAAATTACACAGTGAAGGTGTAACAGAGACACAGAATGACACATGTACATGTACATAAATGTGTAACAGTACCTGCACCAACACTTTGCACAAATTCATATACCGTATGTATTTGTGTTTTACATAAACTTTTTTCCCTCCTTTGGCCCATTGATGATAATTTTGTATACAGTGTATGTAGTTAATGTATTGGAGCAATCTAACACAGATAGATGCATGTAGCTACCCTACCATCTCACTTGTGCCTACAACAGCAAATTAAGAGGCCTACAACCCTCAGCAAATTAAGAGGCGTTTGGTTCATTTAACAGCCTTGACCTCTCTGCTGCAACCATTGGCCTTTTGTTGTACTCGACTTCTTTTCCCCATGTTCAGATATAGTTGGCCGACCAGTTGTAACCATCGGGACTGCAGTTTCTTTTCTATTTTTCATGGTTCCAGTAGCTCTCTCATTGTAATCCAGTAGTTGACACCAATATTCATTAGTTTGTTTTTCTGTTTACAGTGCCAACATGGCTGGCTTGCCAGACGTAACCACTGGTCCAGATATTACTACTGCTAATTTCAGTGAGCACTTCCCTGATGGTAACATGCCAGGTATGCATTGGACGTGACTATCAACTCGTAATCTCATTTGAGGGTCATTCCAGAAATTGGGGGTCCAGTTTTTTGGTGTCCCTGTCACACCTGACCTATGATTTTGTAAGTTCAGAACACATTTTCTGATGCCCAAGAGTGATAAAATAATGCAAATTACAGGGATGTAGGATTTCTGGAAATTTCCAGATTTCTGGAAATGACATGAAAAGTTACCATTCTCTGGAAATGACAAAACGTTTGTTTTCCAATTTGATAATGTACAGTTATACGTACATGATCCATGCGGGCACGCGCAGGCAGCCTGCGTTTCGATCTTCACAAACACAGCAGGTCAGGTATTAGCGCATGCACGGCCTATGCTATTCACCAACTAGCACGTGCCCAGGCTACACCTTCATATGCACTTATCACATGTACATGTATTATTCCGAGTTCATACTGCTGACACGTACTGTTCATCATTGTAGGAACAAGGTTAGTGCAACCTTTGACCTTTCCTTGGTTTAATGGTTGATCCCATCACTGGTAATGGAGTTGCCAATGCGATACCACCGGGAACCGCTGATTAATCGGGTGTCGAGTCAATGGCAACGTATTTTCCATACGTGTGTTGTGAATTGTGCGAACGATCATGTGCGAAGTTTTCAATGACAAGTGACCGCGTGTTTGGATTGCATTTTTTGATCAACATGGAAGTTGACCATAAAGCGGATAGCAAAGATATTTACAAGGGAATGAAAAATAAATTCAAGTGGGCATGGCTCGAGGAAAAGGACCAGGATGGATATTTGCGTCAGACTACGTGCCCAAGCTTAATAATAAGTAACGGTGTCAAGCCAAATGCATCATCCTTAACTACATGTATGTAGTACATAATTAACTATTCGTCAATGGGAAAGAAGGCAGTAATTGGACATGGTAACTCTGAAACCCACCTGTGATGGAGGAAGGACAGAGATTCAAACCAAACATTACCAAGTATGTTCAAGTCCCAGCTAGAAATCATTGTTATTACATGTATATCCATGACACGTCACATCCTCATTAAGGTACCTGTTTGATTTTATGTCAAGTGCGGTAGGTATCCCAAACTCTTCATTTGTATCTGTTAAAACCCTAAAACTGAAGGGTGTTTGGACCCCTGCCATTAGTCTCTTGGTCGCACAAGCCCTCCCTCACAGTTTCACACAATTTATTGGCTTTTCAGTGATTTTCAGGAAATGACTTCGTTGGTCACTTACATCCCTGAAATTACCTGCCATAGAAATAGTAATAGTTTAAAGTCAATTCCGGTGATATTTCCATGTCGAATCGCAAAGGTCAGATGTAACAGGGACACAAAAATGTACCACTTTTGGACCCCTGAGGCCTGTAATTATCCTTGACGCGGTCAAAAATAGCACAGATTTTATAGTGCACCACAGTCATGACAGTACTTAGAAGTAGCAGGTGTGAATTCAATTTAATTTCATGCTTGTTCAATCTAAAATAATTTAAATTACATTTAAATTTGTCAGCATTATTTTATGAATGTCTAATCTGTTGTGATTCTTTTCTGCAGCAATACAAAAAATCAGCAGTGGCAGAATGTCTCCCATTAGAGCCCACACTATGAAGGATTATGAACAGGTTAGTGATCAGATCAGACTGGTTTGAACTAGATCTTACCAGAGCTGACTAAATCCAGTCATAACACTCTCCATGAAGGATCATGGGAAGGTTAATAACTGCATGTACATGCAGATCAGACTACTTTTGAATCTTTGGCATAGATCCAGCCAGATCTGGCTAGATTTTCGTACATGAAAATCCTTCATTGAAATAAAAGCATTTTTATATATATCCCCGGAATCTTGATTTATTTTTTGTTTGTTTCAATAGCAAATCTCAGAGCTGAAGAAGGAAAATTTCAGTTTGAAGTTAAGAATCTACTTTATGGAAGAGAGAATTGAGCAGAATTTTGATGATGACACTAAGACGGTGAGCCAGCATAAACTTATATTTCTCCTTTTTGTGCATTTCTAAATTGCCTCATTTTTCTCAGGAAATCAAATAAATTGAATTTTCAGAAGCACAACTTCAAAAGACACTTTTGACATTGTGTACATTGCTTTTTTTTTAGAACATTGAGCTTAAAGTAGAGATCGAAAGTTTGAAGAAAGACCTGATGGAGAAACAGCAGCTTCTCATCAAAGCATCGTAAGTGTTAAATTTGTTTTGGGTTCAAGTTGTCAACAAGAATCATCTTTATAGGAGTAAATATTGGGAGCTACAGGTAAAAACCTGTTCAACCTGTTAATTGGTGTTGACATCACTTGAGATATCAGATACAAAACATCACTGAAATGGTTCTTTTTAAAATATGTAAAAATTGATATAAATTCTGCTGTGATTGACAGAATTGTTTCTACCTTTTGTGGACAGGAATGCAGTGGAGAGTCTTGCACATGAGAAGGAGGCACTGAACAACAGGCTGAGACAAGAAAACAACCAGGCATTAACTCATCAAAGGGAACGCTTGGAGCTGGCATTAAAACAATCACAACAGGTCAGTAGATACCCTTAGATAGGGATTTTGTAGGCCATATTAATTAAAAAAATGTCCATTGTGAGAATTTTTTTTAACTGGTTTGTTTAGCCGTATTTGTTGGACTATGACATTGTTTACTGGCAGGTTAAAGAATTCTGTCTGATAGTAGGGAAACTTTGATAAATGAGGCATGTTTGGACCTTGATGTGTTGCAGGAGTGTGAGTCCGTGAAGCGAGCCAATGAAATCCTTCAGAAGCGTCTGGCAGAGACCAAGCAGCAGCCAAGTCAAGAAGATAAAGGCCAAGATGATAGTGCAATGCAGGCCACACATCAGCAGGCCACTCATCAGCAGGCCATGGAGGGGAAGGAGAGGTACACTCACTAATTATAACTGGTAGTTAATGGTATTACATTTGGGCCCTCTATGCCTGAGTAGTGACGGCAGTGTGATATCTAACTCATTCATTGCAGTCTGATATTAACGTGTTGTCGGCTGCCCACTTTGAAACTGATACAGCTTCTGAAACCACAGTAATTTACAATTGCTCATGTCAGAAGTCAGAAGACTTCCCATTTGATGTCATAGATTTTTAAGTGTGTTCATATTTGATGCCCTAGGCAAATTGATGATCTGAATGGTGCTCTGAAGATGAAAGAAGCGCTGATCACGCAGCTTGAGGCGGAGAAAGAGTATGCAGTTGATGAGAAGATAGAGCCACTACAACAAGAGGTCCAACAGCTGAAGAGGGCACTAGACCATAAGAATAATCAAGTACAGGTTAGGAAAGAATGTGAATAGAATAGTTGGAACAGCTGTTTGCATGTCACATGAGACCCCAGTGTGGGAAGAATGAAACTTGTAAAAGTGGTGGGGACACATCAATCAGTTGACAGCATACATTTGTAATTTTGGGGGGTTTTATGACAGTGTAAGTGTTTTTATGATTCCGTCATGCTGCAGGCCGTCAAAGAAGAGTTGGATAAAGAAAAAGTGGAAGGAAGAAACAGGGATAGACAGTATGAGGTGAGGAGACTGTTTGCTTTCAAGATGGAAGCTTCCTACATGCACCTGTTTTTAGATGGGGAACTGCATGCCAATGTTCCAAACCTGGAGAGAGTTTGTGTAGTGTCGTAAGTAGTTTTTGTGTGTGTTTGCAGGAAGCATTCAAGGAACAGGAACGGCGACTGAAGGACCTTGAAACTTCCTCAGAAAATATGCAACAAGAGCTCAAGAACAAAGACAAAGAGATCAAGGTAGGGTGTCAAAGGATCTCCTTGAAATTATCATCAGGGAAGTTTTATTTCTGTTTTTTAAAATTGTTAAGTACATGTAATTGACCCTGTATCACATGTAGTTCTTATGTGTTTTTAGTTTAATTTCAGCTTGTGTTACGTGCCAAGTTAATGGGCCAAACTCTCACATTTTATTATTATTATTATTATTATTTTGACCATCACAAGGACAAACAAAGCATAATTGAACCAAAAGTATATAAAAAACAACAAAAGCACACAAGTAAATATAAGCAGTAGCAGGGACCAGGGACGAAAATCCAAATACATAACAAGACAAATAACAGATATGTGGGTCAGGGACTGCAACAGTAAAATAAACTACCATTACCCTCAGGTATGCAGCCCTGCACATAAAATTAACAAGACAAATTATACAGAACAAAGAAAACAACAGTTCCCAGACAGGTGATCAAAATGACAGCCAGAAAAAAAAAGAATAGGTTGAATTATGTGTCCTATAAGAAAGCCTGCTTGAGGGCCCTAAGGAATCGAGGAAGGGAGTCAGAAACAGCTGAGTCTTTACTATTTATGTGGATGAATACTTAGATTTGGTAGGATTGTACTGTTCATAAATTGTTGGGCTGGTGTGTTTCAAGGGTCACTATTTGTTTGTTGCAGGATTTGCATAATACTCTCAAGAAAGCTGAGAAAGAAAAAAAGGTAAAAATTTCAGTTTTTAAAAAATATGATTTTTACAGAATTTTAAACGTTCCAGGTCTGTCTGTGCTACTGTTTTGTAGCTTGAACAAATTTAAAAATATTTAGTGTGAAAATGGCTGAAAGTCAAATCAGTAAATTTTCTAGCAAAACCGTAACACTTCCCATGATAACTGCTAAAGTTAAAAGGTCTTTTGTCTTGACTTGTTTGATTGTCGAGAAGTCAAAGAAATAAAATCAAGGAAGTATTGAATAAATGGATTAGAATCTCAGAGGACTAGGCCTTGTCTGCCCAGAAATGGGAATAATTCATCATGTGGTTTGTATACTATTGGTGCCATTTGTTTTTCCTCCAGGACTTGGAACAAGATTTTGATGAGAAGAACAAGGAAGTGAAAACCTTAGAGAGTAACACAGTAAAGCGTGACAAAGCAATCCAGGGTCTTGCTGAAACCATCAGGGCAAAGGATAAAGAGGTTTGTTTCATGATCACCATTGTATGTCTTAACATTGGTTTATTTTGTCAGGACTGAACTTAAATTCGGCCACTGTCCTTTCTTTTATTGAAATGGTAGTTATTTCTGTGGGGTAGGCCTGTTCCATGAAATTTGTATTGAAGTTTTTGTTTCAGCACTAACCTTATAAAGTTGGATCTGGAAATATCGGATGTCTGTTTTTAATACCAGAAATTAAGATTTCCTTTACTCTACACTTTTCAGTCTGAGGAAGCCCTTCCCCTTGAAAAAGGGCTGCTGGTAGCTTAATGGATTCTTTTACAGCAGTTTGGAAATCCAGAATAAGTCAGTGCAAAAGTGACAAACTTGTCACATGTTACTGTAACGTTTTTACATGTAGTTTGTGCTGTGTATTGTAGATTCGTTTACTGTGTGATCAAGCTGACGAACGCGAGAATGCCCTCACTCAGGCACGCGAGGCCATGCACAAAGCACAAAGGAACAAATATGAGGTGGGTAGATTCAGACAAACTACTAGTAAAAAAGAAATCAACTTGTGAAATTTGAGCATCGCTGAATTGAACCATGCTAGATCTTTCTGGGATGTGCAAAACACGGTCTTCTAGAATGACACAAAATAAATATGTTGTCCTTTTTCAAATGACATTACCACTGATACTTTTTTGTCATCTTCATTGAAAAGTCTTTGAATTTTCTTTTCATCAAAGAGCACTTGATTTACTGTCCTTTCACGAACGAACAATGTGGATTTTTAGTTCTAACAATAAATTCCATAAAACCCAATGTGCTCTTTTTATTATATTTTATATTTTGTCATTCAGTCTTTTCGTTAGATACTTCACTCAGAATACTTCCTCTGCATGTGATATTTTTGTTTAACAACATCATTGTAGTGGGTGGCTGTGGAAGTTTTTGTTTTACTCTGTTAGGGTATGGAGCAGTACCAGGCTTCCATGGTTGATATGGAAGGGAAGTTGGCTGAACAGAAAGCAAATCTGCATAGCAAGCAATTAGAAAATGAGGTAATGTCATTGTGATCTCCTGGCTAAGCTTTTTTTGGCCAAGACACTGTTCTCTAAACTAGGCATGGCGTAGTATCATGCTGTATTCAGAATGGACAGGGTTATTGCAGTCATTTGCAAAAGTTTAAGACCACCTGGAATTTTATTGGTATTTCTGTCACTGGGCCTGCATTACATTGTCGCATTGAATGATTACTTCACATATTTTACAGTGGTGCATAACATCAGTGTAGTGCTATATGCCCATTTGAATGAAAATTTTGCAAAAGCTGGTCTTGTATGACATTTTGTCTGCAAGGCAGCACGGGTAAAAAACCAGTCTAAGTAATCAGAAATATAGGAGGGCACTAAATATTAGCATTTCAAATCATGGAAATGTAGTCAAATAGCCGTTTAACCAAGACACGAAGGTTACACACTGAAAATAAACATATAAGTTGCCATGATTGATTATTTTAAGTTTGGTCTTTCTTCACGTTAATGCATTTTTGTATGGGTGGTCCTAAACTTTTGCAAATGCCTGTTCTAGCATGGGGTGACTTTCAACAGTAAGCATTCAGGAGCATACCACAGTGCTTCATCATATCAATTCTGTAATTCAGATCTTGATACATGTACATTATACACTACCACGTTAGAAATCACTTTTGAAGGATTCAAAAACTTCTGCCTGCTAAAACCTAGTCATAGGGACAAGTTCTGAAAGCAGGTACCGATAGTGATTGATTGTTACCCCTGTGACAAACATTAATTTAAATGAAAATATGCCACTACCTAGGCTTGAATTTGCATCATTTGTTAGAGTTGCCCACGTCCTCAATGAGTTACACCCTTGTTGTATCTTGAGTTTTGACATTAGTTTCACACCCATAAGTGCGTATTGTCTCTATCAAAGTTATGTTATTTGGGTTTTTTCGTAGCGACTGCAAAAATCCCTTGCAAGGAAGCAACAGGAGCTAGAAAGACTGAGGCATGATGGGAATGAAGCAGAGCAACATTTGAATGACCTGTTGGAGCAACGAGAACTGACCGTCAGGGTATGTATATTGCGTGAATGCAACTTTTCCTCGGAGCAGCTGACTTCCTCCTTTTTTCACTTTACACTCATGACATTTGAAACTGACAACGCTTTACAAAGTCTTGCAAAGATTGAAATTTCTTCTTTTTTGGTCAAATTCCAAGTTGCATGCCTGACATTGAGATGGCACTTCACGCGCTAAGAATTTCCAAAGGCAACAGGAATCACTCTATTGAAATTTACGAAGCAGATATATTACTGGCCTTTGATCCCTTGACCTTTGACCTTCTGTCAGGAGTTGAAAGGTCAGCTGCAGGATGCTAAGCTGAACACTGATGAAAAAGTAGATGCCATAGAGCAGCATTACCAGGTGAGTCTGTCTGATCAAATAGACCAGCATTGTTTCTAATTAGGAGGCAGTCATTTAGACCTTTTAGCGACCTTTCAGGAGTTTGTCTTGTCTGATATTTTTGTCCATTCACTCAATACTCAACTCAACATGGATTGTTATTCTTTGTCAGTTTTCTTTTCATTGTTTGGCTGTGAGTTAGCATGATATCTAAACCTTGATAAAAAGCACCGAGACACTCGAGAAATCCATATATTGTTAGTGTCGAATACAATCAGCTAATCTTTCTAATTAACCAGTTTCCAAATTTAAAACAAATCAGGCAGAATCTTTGCAGAAGTACACAGAAGTAATATTTGTGTAAGAATCATTTATAGTGGCTGAATAAATCTGAAGAGCTAATTGTGAATTTGTGATTGATGTGACTGTGACTGGCTGGCAGGGATTGTTAGAAGATGCCCAACAACAGCTTCAGAATAAAGACAAGATCATCCAACGATTGACCAAAGGAATCCAGGACAAAGATAGACTGGTCAAGGTTGGTACCATCTCAGACATAGAACTCTTGGTTTTAACTCCTGAATGGTTATAATCTTCCTTAATTTCTTAAACCTTACTTCTTCCTGCTCTTATGCACTGAGAATGTAACATTCCCCATGACGCTATCACCAGTAATGTCTGGAACCTGTCTTTTTTATTTTACTCTTTGCAATGCTTGTCCCAAGCTTCCCCCCCCATATGCCAATCCCAATTAAAAAATTTCACCACATCTTGTAGTACTTGCTTGCTAATGAATAGCTCTTGAAGACTTTTGATATGTATTTCAAAGCCATTGCATTATACTGTTGAGTTTGAATGGCTTTTTCTGTACAGTCAAATGTTGCTCAACATTTTTATAACATCTATGACTGACTTTGATTTGTCTAACACTGCATGTTTGCATTATGCTAACCAAATGATATCTGCATATTGACAGGAATATATGGAACTATCCCGAGATGCTAACAAACCAACTCATGTAAGTGTGTCATGTGACCAGTGTCATGTGATCAGAGTTAGCCCTAATCTAAGATTTCCAGAAAATGTTCAAACATCCAATTGCCTCTCTTAGATGCAGTGCGATGACCTATCTTGCTATTAAAAGAAGCATATCGTATACATTACTTTCCATTGTCTTTAGTAGTCATCCACCACATCCCTTCCTACTCCACCCTACCCCCCCTTGCTTTCCATTTTGTGGCTTTAAAACCCAAGAAACTTTAGGACAGAGCACTCAAGCATGGGGCCCAGTCATGGATGATTATAAGTTAGGAGTAGCACTGTAGAGTTTGAATTGTTCTGGTTTGTTTGTGCTGCATGTTCTTTATTCTTGCATATGCGAGTCTGGTACCACAGGACACTAAAAACATTTGAATAAATGTGTTTTCAGAATTTGTTTCCCTTTTGTATCACAGAGTACAGTTTGTTAATTCAATGAACAGATTTCTTATTGGATAAAAGCAAACATTTTTAAAAGTTGATACAACTCCTGTTTTTGTATGTGTAAATAGCCTTTCTGTTTAAAAGTGAAATGTTCTGGTGTTGTCATACAGTCTGTGTACAGTGCATATTTAACTGAATAGTTTATGATTTTTAAGTTTCTAAAACCTTGCTGCTTTTCGTGTAAATTGAATATTTGATACAATATTCTTTTATTTAGGATGACAATGGTGGAAACAGCGCTTTGATTCAGACATTGCGAGAGCGACTGAAACAACGAGATAAAGCTGTGGAGGTAATTTGAATGAATTCTCATTGAAGTTTGTATTATATTTGTATTTGAATTTTGAATTTTTCACTGTCCAGAAATGTCAGTGTTTCATTTATTTCTCTTTTTTAATGTCCAAAATAGCACCATTTCAAAAAGAATCTTTCCGACCTTCATCCTTTGACCTTTAACCTTGCTGCAGGAAGCACTGGAAGAGAAGTTACAAGCTGTAGAAGCTAAGGAGGGTGAGATACGTCAGCTGAGGGCATCACTACGAGACAGAGATAGGGAATTGGAGAGAGCAAATAATGACAGCTTAGCCAACCAAGATAAAATCAATGTAAGATCTTCAGTAGAGACATAATATGATTGTCATAAATGGGTCATACCTTGGTCAATTAACAGGTTCTCATCTTTCTAATGATTGTACTGTACTGTGTTTTCTTAGAGTTGCTTTCTTTGTCCATCTGATTGCAGCAACTGCAGAGCAATTTGAAAGAGAAAGAAGCAAAGGCTAGACAACTAGAAGAAGCTGTGGATGCACAGAAGCAAGCTACCAGGGTGAGGAAACAGAGACTAGGGGCAAGTCCGGGCACAAACTATAGTTTGACCAGCAGTCAGAACCTTTTTAACAATGCACATGCACAGTTTAGTAACACTCAAGCGACCTTAGTCAGCCTATTTTTAAAATGTCATGGTTACTCATATTTCACCATTTGCTGCAAATGTCGCAGCGTATACATGGGCATTGAAATCTCGTACCATTATTTTCATGTGAATGGTTCCCTCTGTAATGATAAATGAAATCAGTTATTGATAACCAGCGTTGCGACCATGCCCTTGGGCCTAGTTCCAAATGGTTGATGAAACTATCCATCGTTCGGGCAGTGCTAGTCAAACTATAGTTAACTGTAGTCGTCATTCAAACTTGCCCTAGTCAGATAGGACGGAATGTGAGTCAGAATGCTCAGATGAAGAAGCATTACTTCTCACATATTGGCTTCAGTTTTCTCTTGCATTTTGGACCGTTCCTCTGGGAAAGCAACAGACAAGTTTCCTAAACAGATTTTCATTAAAATGGTGGAGATTTGAATGATGACTTGACATCTGGACATTATCTACTTCTTGCTAGGATTCTGAAGATAACCAACGCCGTGCCAATTCTGAGAGGGACAGCATCATCAAGAAACTGAGACAGTCTCTGGATGCCAAAGAGACTATGCTGAATGAGATGCAGGTTGCTAAGCAACACAAAGATGGAGAGGCTGCTAAGGAGAGAGATGATGTCATGGAACAACTTAAGATGAGACTCCGAGACAAGGATAAAATGTTAGAGGTGTGTTGGTAGAATAACTAGTCAGTTTTTACTAATTGAAGTTTCAACTTTTCAAACACATTCACATTTGTAACTGTTGGACAACAAGTTTTTCCAGGTAGACATATTTGTTGTCTTTGAGAAGAGCAATTTTATTTTACTCTCACATCTGCAAAAACAAGGATTTGTATTTTGTGTGTCCCAGGATTTCTGAATTGAACTGTCTGTCTATTTGGGGTGTGTAGGAGGTCCTAGCAGAGAGGTCACAGGTGGCTTCAGCCAATGAGAGAGCAGCTCAGGATCTGCTGGATACCATCAAGGATAAGGACAACCAAATCAAGGTAGAAAACAAATAGACAGTACCCTCCTGAAGGATGGTAAGAATTTTCGGGAAGATTTAGGAAGGTTCAGCTTAGTTTCTAGATTAACCTTGGTACTGCTGAGTTTTGGGGTTTAGATTTATCTTGTACACATTTCAAGTCATTAATTTTTTAATTGTAATTAGGAACTTCATGACAGGCAGAACCGTCTAACTGCCAACAAGAACAACGTCATCAAGGAACTGCAGAAAGAACTGAATGATAAGGAATACACTGTACAGGTCAGTATCTGACATTTTTATGTGAGTCTATTCATATGAGATTTACATGCACTTCTTCAAACTGTCTAGAATAACGAATGTACAACTTCTAGCTTGAATACTCACTTAAAAAGACTGATATCGATGGACTGTTCTCTATGTTGAATGTAGCATTTGTCCTCATGTTTTTTCTCTTTAGGCAGCAGAAGAGACTTTGTGTCGAGCTGAACAAGAGCAAGCCGTGTTACTCAATAAGATGAGGGCAGCCATGGCGGATAAAGACAAAACTATCCAGGTACACATTGTAACATTTTACTCGCAGTAAGGCCACATCACACTTTCAGTTAGTAATCCACTTGGTTTCTTTGGCAAGACTGCCACCACTGGAAACTGGCTGAATACACCAGAGGTTCCTAACTAGGAACATTGTTGTATTTGTTTTCAAGCTGGCATAGTTGGAACATACTAGCAATAAGGAACATGCTAGAACTTGACTTTTTTATCCATAAAACATGTCATGTTCCAAAGAGAGCATTTAGATTGCAATATGTAGTAAGCTTTGTCTGAATGTTGTGCCTGTGACTGGCAGTAAGGCATGTGGCTGTGGAAGTTGTTTGTTAGAGGCTACGGCTACATAATTCCCATTTCCATGTGTGTTGCCTCTATCCATAGCCATTTGATTTATACAAAGTCTGACTAGGCTTCAAGGAATAGACAGCGCAAACACCTGCTTATGGGATCACTGTCTGTACTGCAGGCAACATCTAAGGGTAATCCTTTGTTCTCAGAAACTGATTGAGAGTGGTCGTGAGAAGGATCGTTTGTTCCATGAGGTTCAGCAGTCGTCTGCCAGACAGAGTCCTAGCCCAACCATGATGGCTGAACTGGCAGCTCTCAGAGATAAGAATAACGAGCTCAAGAAAACACTCCGAGAAAAAGAAGGTACAACAACATCTGATATCGCCCAGCTGTATCAACCTTTGACTTTCTTATCTGTATCTGTGAGGTTTGGTACATATCTGCGGATTCTGCACTCAAAAGATTTTGAAGAACATGTGTGAAGTGTTATGCCACTTAGATCTGTGGCTTAATTCAGTTTGTTATCATGTACATTCTTGTTTTATCCACTTGATTTTCCAAGGAAAAGAATAAAGAAATCCTCCGGATTTTTGCTGAGTTATATTGACCATCTTGACAATCGTGAAGCAGCTTAATATTCTTAGAATTATTGGCACTCTTAAAATAGTTGTTAAACATATAATTTTGAGGATTCAATGACATTCTTTATTCTTCCCTCTTTTGGTAGTTGCATTGCATGAATTACAGACTGATCAACCTGATGGTGGATTTGTGGACTCACTCAGGTCAGAACTGGACAAGAAGAACAAACTCCTGGCTAAGGCAAAGTAAGAACCCATGTATGAACTGTACAGAGAGATTGGCATCAGATCAACTGGCTGTGGCTTGGAGTTGTGTATGTGTCTATGGGAAATGGTTGCAGCGGCTAGCCAGTGGCTTTCACAAGCTCTAGTGTTATTATCACCCTCAGCCGTAACTTTTGAGCACAGCTTCACAAGCGCCATAGAAGGGAACATCAGGTTGGAACCCTGGCTGCCAGAGAATTGTGTCTTAGTCTCGGAATGACATGCTGTGACATACACAAGCCGCTAATCAGTTTCCACATCAACCATATCTGCTCATTTTTCAAAATAGCCACACCATAGGGAAAACTGCCCGAACCATCTTATAGCATAAGAAGTAGTGACTTTGGCAGGTGTGGATAGGTTGATCTGAATTCTGTTGATTTCATTTCAGAGACACCATTGATGCTCTGCAGAGGGATCAAGAAGCAGGGAAACAAATCAAACAAGATATGGTACGCATTATGCTATGTCTGAATTATTTGGCTGCGGCTTGGAAATTATACACGACTCTATGTGGAGTGGCTACAGCCATTACCATAGACTCGTGCATAGTTTCAAGCTGAAGCCAAGTTATTCAGACATAGCCTTTAACTGGTTCCTAAGCAGGTAACAATCTGATTCAAAATGATGTATAGATATGTAATTTTGTCATTCCAAAAGCTTTTGAAATCTGCAGGCTTTTAGGTTTAATAGTCCAATGCCTTGTAAAGCTACCATGAAATAAATATGGTGTGGGTATTTCTCTTGTTAGAATCGAAGAATAGCGAACGCAGGTCATTACAACATGAGCATTGCAGTTGGCTGATTGAGTGCAACAATCGACTTCTGTGATTTTTGTTCTCAGAGCAAGCTGCGTCGTCAGATTATTGAGCTGGAGAGTGAATTACAGGCCAAGCAAGATCACATTGATGCATTGATACACGCAGGCAAAGTCAAGGACAACATAATAAAGGTAATGTAGAATCGCCACACTGTACCAGCTTCTAATAATTTAGCTGAAATTTGCTGTTTTCCCCCAACTTTATGAAAAAGCCCTCCAACTGAAATGGCTGAAAAGGAGAGTAACTTTATTTTTTATTTTAGGAAATTCGTTTGGAGCAAGCCAGTGTTCCTGTCAGAACTGCAGCCATGGGTGGTGAAAACAGTGACAATCAAGTGAGTTGTCTTCAAAGCTATTAACTATTACCTACCACCATAAAGAGGCCGGAGCAGATTATCTTGATTTTGAAATTTTGCTCTATCAAAAAGTTGTGTTTGAGTGCTAGAACTAACCTAGGGAACATTTTTGGCATGGCAAAATTTGGCAGTTGTATGCCACAATGTAACCCTTAATAACTTAGTTCGCTTTATTATTAACTTAGGCTTATTTGAGGATCGGCAGTCACATGTCGCATTGTTAGTTTTAACAATAAACGCATATGTTGCCTTGTCTGACAGTGATTTGGGTACCATGTTCCAAATATAATTGTATCCACCTTTGACCACAGCCAGTGCAATTCCTTTTTACTTATCAGCTTCAGCAGATCCTGCAGGATCAGATGCGTGAGCTGGGCAGACTAAGTGATGCCCTTCGTGCCGAGAGGCAACTCTACGTCAACATCACTCAGAGTGGTAGCGGGGATCGAGAGGAAAGTCCTAGACATCGCTCAGCTGATAGTCTGACTATTGAGTTAGCCGCTGTGCAGGCTCTACGGAGACAACTTGAAGATGGGATCAAGAGAAATGATGCTATGAGGGAACAGTTGGAGAAGCAAATGAAACAAGCTGACCAGAGAGGTAAGAGTAACATGATAAAAGATGGCAGCATCGTGGCTCAGTTCCACTCAGTCATTATCTTTCCCTGAATCCTCTCTGTCATTGCCTTCTAAATTTTGTTGTCTTGTAGTTCTTGGCTACTAAAGATTTTTAAAATGAAAACTGCATAACTGATTTGACTGTTTAAAATTTCCAGAGGAGCTTACTTTACTCAATATAATGCCATTCTCAAGAGAAAACAAGCCCAATTGTAATCTTTTTCAGTTTTCGAATCTGAAGGTCTGGAGTATGATTTGATGAACATAGAGGTTATCATTTTTTGTCTTGCAGATATGTCTCCTAGTACTGCAGCTCAGCAATCAAAAGAGATGCAGACACTTCGTCATCAATTAGAAGACAGTAGCCGATGGAATGCATCCTTACAGTCACGTTTAGATGAGATGAGACAGAGGGTTGGAGGGGTTGGTCGGGACTTGGAGCCTGATCAGGCCTCAGGTAATGATGATCAGACGTCTTCCTTGTCACAGACAAGTGATTCAGGACAGTTCTCCAGACAGACAGTCCCTGAGCTCCAGCGGGAGGTTGCAAGGTTGAAGACGCAGCTTCAAGGAGCTGAGGAGCGAAGAAGGTCTCTTGAGGATGCCCTGGATCAGCAGGATGTTGAGAGCCTCCGAAGCATCCCTGGTCAAGAGGAGGACTCACCGACGGTAGCTCAAACTAACGCCTACCAGAAACGAATCCAGGAGTTGGAGAGGAAACTAGCCGAGAGTGAGCAGCTCAAGCAAGCAGCTAAGCAGCAGTTGGAAGCATCGTTACTGAATCAATCCAGAGGAGATGAAGAGGAAGGGCCAGTGATTGCCATCTTGAAGCAGCAACTGGACCAAGCCAAGACCCTCCTTAGAGAGAAGGACCAGCAACTCCAGCAGAAGGAGCAACAGAATCAAACTCTGAGACATCATCTTGGTATTGGCCCTGACTCTCCTATCCATCCAGGCCGGAGCATGCTGGCTACGCTGCATCAAGAGAACTCCAGGCTGCAACAGGAAGGGCAGGACCTGATAGAGAAGAATCAAACATTAGCTCGTCAGCTACAGTCATTGCAAGCACATTTCAACAAACTCCAACAAGTCAATTCTGCATTACAGCAACAGTTAGAAAATACCCCAGATGTTAGGTCTACGCAGGAAGACCATTTGGTTCCTGTCCTCAAAAACCAGCTTGATCAAGCAAAGGCTCTGATTCAAGAGAAGGATCGGCAGAACCAAATCCTGAGAGAGATTCTGAGAATCAGTCCTGACACGCCTGTCGAGGAAGGCAAAGATTTCATTGAGAAGTTGCAAAAACGGAACCAGCACTTGAAGTCCAAGTTGAACCAGGCCCTGCAAGGAATTGAAGATATGAAAGCCGAACTGGATTCAGTTAACAAGGAGCTTGAGCATTTGAAGCAAGCCACTCCTAGGAGTATCAATCCAGAGATTGGCAGACTCCAGAAGCAGCTGAGAAATGCACAGAATCTGAACGAACTCTTGAAGAAGCATATTGACTTGAATAGTTCTCAGGATGCAGATCAGCCCCGCTTCAATCCAGAGCTGATAGTAGACATGGCAAAGGAGATTGAACGTCTCCAGGATCAGCTCAGTGAAGCCCAAGACAAGCTTCGAGTTGTTGGACCTCAGACAGGACAGACACAAGTAGACAGCAGGAGGAGTCCATTAAAGGTTTCTTCAGGTGATGTCAGTGCTCTCACAGCCTTGCGACAGGAGCTTCACCGGTCACAGGCAGAACTTGATGACCTGAAACGTAAATACCGAACACTTCAAGTTAAACTCCAGGCTACTGAGGGAACAGTACATCACCAAGCTGCCCGCATTAACCGTTATCGTAGAGAGATGCATAACGCTGGTTTGGCTCCCCCGTCAACTCCAAAGAGAGTTCACAGCGACTCAAATTTATTACACAGCAGTACTTCCTTGGGTGGTCCACGTGGATTGTCAGGTATTACCCTTGGAATGTTTGAAGAAGGTGACAGCTCTGCATCCAGTCCCTGTCCATCAGAGAGAGGTCTGGATGAGGAGTCATTTAGTGAATTCGGAAATACTAACAATGTGGAGGACCTGAAAGAGCAAATAACGTTGCTGAAAAACCAAGTTGACCGATACAAGCGCATCATCAGACACCTCCAGAGACGTCTTCGGAGTGAGGAGCGGTCGCGGAGTCCCAACAGAGCTCCAAGTCCCATGAGTGAAAGCAGCTCAAGTGGATGGTTTGAACTTACAGCCAATCAAGATGCCTTTGAGCGGCTCAAGCAGGAGGTTGAAAACTTGCAGGCACAGCTTCAGGAAACAAATGATGTCAATGCAACCCTCAAGACGATGAACAGTCAGCTGCAAGAACAGCTCCAGGTTGTTGATGCTGCTGCAGCCTCCAGGGGGCGCTGCATCAGCGATGAAATGCTGAAAGCTCAAGGAGAGGAGACAGAGCTGCTTAAAAAGCAGTTGCATGAATCTCAAGGAGTGTGTGAGATGCTGAAGTCCATGCTGAATGAGGCCATGACAGCAATGGAGGAAGTGATGGAGAAACATGGAAAAGATTCTGAGAAGGGAAGTAACATCTCACCGAGCAAGATCAGCCATGTGCAGTATAAGATGCAGAAGAGCAGAGACCTGGCAGAGAAACTCAATCAAGTTCTAGAAGGTCAGTTTGTATGGTTTTATTGTTTGAAAGGTGTGATTGGGAAAGTTAAGGCACATTGGGATACAAGTATTGCAAATCAGAAACATTTATTTCAAAGAAAAAATACAGTAGAAAAATGAGGGGAAAGATATTTGGTTATGTCACTGAAACTCAAATATTTACCAGATGCTTTGTCCTGTGTTTGTCATTAATTTCAGAGCCTGTACACCCTGCAAAAACTAAATTTGTCGATGTTAGTACCAGACCACTTTACTCTGACAGGTAATTTCCCAGTTTTTATTTTGTTCCATCCAAATGAGATGATAGCATGGTTTTGCTCAAATTAAATGATTTTTTATGTGTTAAAAAAATAATGGGGAATAAAATCCCAAAGTTGAGACAAACAATGCCACATTTTCCTGTCTCTGTTAGTTAGTTTTTTTTTTTTTTTTTTGTTAAACAGCCTTGAAGCTAAAGACAAAGAGATCACGCGATTGAAGAAGGAACTGAAGGACCGGAAGCAGTTGAACCACAAACTAAGAGATTTAGTGACAGACAACCAAAGAGTTGCAGAGGAGACGAGACAAGACCTGCACAGGTAGCAATTCCATTCATTCATCATTATTGTTAGATAAGACTTTTTCTTCAGCTAACTTCAGTCATGAAGCATATCTGATTCAATGGTAAATTGGCATATATGCCATTAAAATTTGAACTTCCTGAGAATGGCAAAATACATTATCAGCATGACTTGATTTTACAGAAATATTGTTGAGGTCTTTTTGTTTTGTCAGGTTGTCCAAAGAGGTTGAAGAGAAAAATGAAAAAATCTCTGAGCTTCACAGTCAGCTGCGAGAATCCATGAGGGCCTCTGCTAGAAGGGCTCCCTCTAGTGATGCACAGCATTCCACAGAGACATTAGACCCAAGATGCAGTGGACCTAGACAGGGATTGTTTGAGTTTGATGATGGTGATGTTGACTTCCCTGATTTCGGACAGCTGAGTGGTCCAAGGGAACATGAGACACGGGGATCAGCAGCAGGCCAATCAGAACCTTTCACATCCACTCAGAGAACCCCTGCAATATCCAAGACCAAAACGGTGTCGACTCAAACTATGCCTTATCAACCAGTCACCTATCAGGACACAACATCAGAGCTAACACAAATGCGATCAAAATTGCTAGATGTTAACAGACTCAACTCAGCTCTGCGAGCTGAGCTGGAAATTTACAAGTCAGCCATTGGGGATGGAGAGATTGTGAAAAGTACCGGACAAGGAGATGGTAAGCAGGATCCTAATGATGTCTTGAAGGAACATCTTGAGGAGCTGAGACAGCTCAGGAAGAAACTAGAAGAATCCATTAGGGTGAATGATCGACTGAGAGAGCAGTTAGAAGCCAAGTTGGCTGGCATGGGACAGCAACAAGGTAGGTCACTCCTCTCACTCAAGCAAAGAATTCATCAAATCAGTTCTTCAACTTGATGCACTGGTTTCCCTGAACACTTCAGTGGACTACATTAAGCTCTCCTTGTTTGTGAAAGCTGTTGGAAGTGCATTCAGAAATTTATACATAGTAGACCACAGGCTAGTCTTGTTCAAATTGGAATGCTCTTTCTGGAACTTGGGGTATACCACTAGGAATATGATGTATCTAAATGCATTTCAAAATACAATTGGTCTTTGGGATTTGAATAGTCCTGATGAAAATTCCTGTTTTATGGGATGTCAATAAATCACATTTTACCTGGATATTTGATTTTGCCAGTGCTTGTTGAACTTATGCTTTGGTTTATTTACTGTGAATTGATTCTTTGTCAGAGGGAGCCACTATCATTCATCTGGAACAAACAAACATAGAACTGACAGAACACAACAGCTCACTGAAGATGAAGCTAGCTGAGAAGGAACATACCGTTAAGGAATTGAGGGGTGAGCTACAGAAGACAGCTTCACTCAGGATAGAACTTAATGAGAAGGATCGTACTATTCAGGACTTGAGGAGTGACCTTCAGCATGTCAACTCACTAAAGACTGAAATCACAGAGAAGGATCGTACCATTTTTGAACTGAGGGATGAATTGCGACAGACTGGCTTGCTAAAGGTGGAGCTGTCAGAGAAGGATCGTACCATTGAGGACTTAAGGGAGGAACTTTATCAGATTCGTTCATCAAGAGTCAAAGATCTTGAGAAAGACAGTACCATTACAGACCTGAGGAGTGACCTTAGGTTAGCCAAGAGAGAAGCAGAAAGGTGACAGTAAACATCAGTGACTTTTTCATTTGTTCTAGTTTGGTTTAAATTGTGTCCCTATCAGACGATTGTTTTACATATTTCAAAATAAATTATCACTTGCCTAGTTTATTGACATCACAAGTTTGTGAGATGCCTCTTGATGCCTGACTTGTGCTATTTTAAAACTGAATTGATTCACTTTTCATAGATACCAAGCTGAGAATCAAAGGCTGAAGGATCAGATTGAAGAGAATACTCATCTAGCTGAGTCACTGAGATTTGAGTTGAGTGTCTATGAGCACCTGCATACCAAAGGTTAGAATTTACCAGCTGTGGATTTTTCTTTATCTGCTGAGATTGAAAGAATCTAAAAGAATTTGTCCTTGGTTGAACTTTTTGTTGAGGTCATTTAGGATAAATGAATTTATACTTTTAAAGTGAACCTTGTGTTCAAAAGAGTCTTTTAAATATCTGACTTTCACCAGATGATTCAACCAAGACAAGTCTTGGAGGGACAAGCCCCAGACTACACATGATGACAGACCGGACCACAGGACTTGATCTGTCTGAGCTCCTGAAAGAGATGAGACATCTACGCATTCAGCTAGAATGCAGCATCAGCACTAATAATGCTTTGAGATTGAGACTAGAAGAGATGATGAAGACCACATCACCAAAAGATACTCAAAAGACATCGCTAACGACTGTTACCATGACAACCACATCAAACAGAGATTCTTGGACATCAGTGGATGGGGTTGGCAGGATGCAGACTGGAAGGACATTTACTCCTAGACAGCTCTTTAAAGGTTTGTTGCATTTTGTGTCAACTGAAATACCTTACATTTTCCTGTCTGGTCTTTAAGCAAGAAATGCAAAACACTTTACCCTTTGCTTACAGTTGTACAGCCATCTTGATAACATCATTCAACTTATGATTTTCGACATGGCCTTAATTAAAGAGTGACCTGTGACAGATTAATATTATCAAGTAAGGATAGAAGCATTCTTTGTCTTCCTACTAACAAAACTTGAGAAATACATTTACAAATTCTGTCCTTGCATCCATCGCAGGTGATGTTTTAAAACATCATGTAGCCTGTCAGACATCAAGTCAAGCTACCTCCTACCTCTGTCTGAGTGATGGTATGCTACAAGATGAAGAGTATTACTCAATACCAGGTTGGTGTTTGAAAACATTGTTTGTGAGAAGCAGCACTTTGCAAGTATGATTATGTATGGGGGTCAGTTTTATGGCAGTTTGCACAGTTCAACAGAAATTAAATTTTGTAGACTGAAACTAGTCAGTGCAGAGCAACTGACTGAAGAGCAAAAGGCAAAGAGATTCTGATTTGTTCCCATTTGCAGGTGTGACACCCTTACGTAATGCCACCGGCATACAGAATGGTGATAAGGCCCATCCTGCTGAGGGTAGTGAGGGCGATATTCATGCTATTGGTACTTTGCCAACTTACGAGGCACTACGAGAGAACCTCCACAGAGGAAGAATCCTTGTCAACCTGATTGATACACGACTAACGGAACTGATCAGGTTGCATCCAGAGGTAAATCTATTAGCTCCGTGCACAACCTAATGAGGGCAGTGTATCATCAACTCATGCAAATCATCTAAGAGAACACTGCAGTACATGATAATTGGAAAAGTGAATGCACAGTCATTCTTGGGGGTTACTTTATGTTTACTCCTAGCCCTAACCTCACTGAAACCTACAAAATACTACCTCGTAGTAAAATGTAGCATACAGCGCTGTGGCTTGTATGAGTACATGACCTTGTTCTTTGAAGCCATAAATTACTAACAATGTTCCATACAGTACTGTGGTACGTTGAATACGTGACATTGTTCTGTGTACAAGTACCAATGGAAGTGCCCAGCCGAAGTGGTCATTTATAGAGCTAGGTCCTTCAGCCTCATGGTACTATGCACTATTTTGTAGTACTGAGTACAGGGGGGGCTAGCCAGAGCGATATATTAAGAGGAGAATGCACTGCAAAAGCACTGGCTACTGTTTGTGTTCCAAATGGGAATGCTTCATATTTCGTTTGGTACTCAGATTAGAATGTCTAACTGAATTCTGATCCAGTCCTTTTGTCTGTTTCTGTCAATGTTGTGTTACTTCTATTCGCTCTCCTGCAGTCCTCCAAGGACCTGAAAGATCTAGCCAAGGAAGTCCATAGCCTCAAATCTCATCTGGATCAGTGTAACAATCAGCTGGCCAGGTTTTGGAAGGGTCGTCTACCTCAGGGTGATCAGGTAGCTAGGCTGAGGCGACGACTCAGGGCACAGGATGATTTGATGAAGGAGGCCCTCCAGAGGCTGTCGACATCCAATCGACTCAAGGAGGACATGGAACTGGCTCTCATTCAGCAATGTAAGTGCTGATTGCTGCAATGACATCGAACATTATTCCATCCTCTCCTGTCCTCATGAAAGCTCTACATGTTATTGTCACCAAATTTCAGAGGCAGAATTTTCAAAGGCCATTACACATTAACTGTATTACACATCTCCTTTACAGGGTTTTGTTAGCTTAGGTAGAGCTGTGTCTAGTGAGTATGGTTAAAAATAGACAAGCCTGCCTGCTGGTTAGCATGTAACACATGCCACTAGTACTTTCTAGTATAGACATGCAGTGTTTTGGCATGTGGTCTTACTCTGTGGAAAATTGATCAGAAAAACTGGTTAAATTATTGTAACACAAGAACACTTGGTCAAATGTGCTTTTTTGAAAATTCCAGAGTGGCAGTAGCTTAGTGATCTTGTCGCCCATGTTTAATGCTGTGTAAATAAACTGATTTTTCCCAATTCTGTAGTGTCCCAGACACATGATGTGTTGCGGCAAGCAAGAGGAAATCTTGAGGTGAGCATGTTTCCTTCTCTGAAAAGCAAATAATATATTTGCCCACCAGAGAACCTGTGAACAATGCGAGAGATATAGTGTTACATTCCTGCAAGCTGTTCCCCATTATACATGTAGATGTACAGAGTACATGCTATTTCTATCATGCAGCACACACTCTGCCCACAGCGAGTGTGCAGTGACCACCATCGATATCACATGCATTGTACATACAGTGCATTGCATACCACGTGCGAGGCGGTCGCACTGTTCTGTGACATGCCCTTGAACCGCTACTCTGTAGCACATTTCCAACTTATTCATTTTGCCCCAAATCTTCCCCGGAGTCGATACTAGTTTCAGTCACAAAGGTTAATACCTGTACATTTGACCCACACAGACCCCCACATCATAGCATATGTGTCCCACTGAACCTAATGCCGAAAGCCTGTGTCCGGTTATGGTACAGCAAGGTCAATTACCTTCGCTCACACTCAGCAATCCAGAGAAAGTGTTGTACACAACTCAATGTACTGAGAAAGGCTCACCCCTTCCCTTCCCTCATTGACCACGTCCCCTGTAGTGCGCCCATGAGCAGTCTTTCACCATCCCGCTCCCAAACTTTTGATCACGGCTCCCTACCCTCAAAGAGAGATGTTACAATGTACATACATGGTTTTAAATTGCAAAACTCTATGTCCCACGTTGTAGAACTATAACTAATGACATGAATCAATACATGAAGTTTCCCGTCTCACCTACAGGCTCATTCAACCACTAGTTCCTCCACACTGCCTTAATGAAGCATTGAAAGGTCTGCACCAGACAACACTTAACAACGTCATAGACAACTGATGAACCTGCGGTCTCCCTGACTTAAAGTCTCTCCTTGTCTCCAGAGTAGTGAAACCTGGTTGTTACTTGTGTCGTGTTTTTTAATTGTCCATATGAAGAAAGTTGTTTTCTGTTGTAAGCAGGAGACTGTTCAGAATGATTTTTTTTCAAAAGTGCACCTGATATTCAGTAGAGTAATCTTGCCACAGGTGGTTTTTTTAATTAGCTTAGATTTTAGGATACCTTTTGAGGCATTGCAGTTGTAGTGATTAGTTTTTGATAAACCACTCAAGTCTGGTCATAATGTACTCACTTCTGGCAGAATGATTTATTGAAGGTGTACCCCAGAATCAAAGTTTGCTTCACCTTTGTATACACAGAGTTATTCACAACTATGGATGTTCATGTTCTGTGTTTGGTTGTATATGTCATGTGGGACAGGACTGGTTTTCCTCATTTTCACCTACATGTATAATCAATTCCATACCAATATCTTCAATGTACATGTACTTTATAGTATTAGTTTTTGCTGATTGCATTCAAATTCTTAAATCACTCCTTAATCAAATTGTACCCAATGTTTTCAGCCTTTAATTGAAATTGCAATAGCGGTAAACAGGTGTTATGTTCCTAAGTACATGTATACAGTACCATTGGTCAGTGCAGATTCTTTTCCTGTGTATACAGTGCCATTGGTCAGTGCAAATTCTTTTCCTGTGTGTACAGTGCCATTGGTCAGTGCAAATGCTTTTCCTGTGTATACAGTGCCATTGGTCAGTGCAAATTCTTTAATTACTTAATACATGTAGTTCAGTTTGCTTTTTTCAAAGCTGACATGTACAACTATGGTGTTACACAGTGTGCTTGCTGTAAGGTAAAGTTGGTTGATAGGAATATTCCCTCTTTTTTGTGAACTCAAATCTGATTATTTATGGTACTTTTAAAATGAAAATAGCTTGTGCAATAAAAAAAATTTAATAATGGAAAAATTGAAGGAAAATTACTGAAAAAGTACACCTGCTCACTAGTGCTTAGAAAACTTTTGGCCCATATGAAAAAAAAAAGAAATATGTTCTCATATCCATTACTAAGCTAAAATAAAATTGTAGATTATCACATGCTTTTTTTCAATACGTTTGTGATTTTTTTTGGGGGGCTCTTTTATAAAACGTACATGTACTTATTACACTTTTGTCTGCATATGGAACTTTTTGTGTGTTATGCTGTCATCTAGTGATATATGAAGGGTTGTAGAGATGCTTTGGAGAATTCAATTTGTGACCTCACCGTAAATGTTACATGAACCAGTTTTAGAAGCAGTTGATTTTGGGATGTGACCAGTTTGTGACTACAACAAATTATTGTAGTAGGACACCATAGAAAAGGCATAGCTTCACATTTGTGAGGGTGGAGGCCACTGCAGGTGTGTAGGGTTCTGGTGTGTAGTGCCACTGCAGTTTTTAACCAATAGTGCTCCAGTTTGTCGTTAGTGGTTTTTCTGCCACAGCCTGAACTAAGATCAGTGCACCTGATTGGGACATGGAAGAAAAACAAGTGTGCAGCCCACAATGTAACCTTAAATTTTTTTTTTTTCTGTTCCCTTTCTTTTTCAGTTTATGGTTACTGGAAATTTTTTTTTTTCAATTTTTGTTTCCCGGAACCCTTTGTTATGTAAAAATGAGTTAGAATTGATGGTGTCCTGAGAACTAATTTTTCTAGCTGCAGTGCCTTAGGTAATTCCTCAAATGATTTACATTAATTTCTAGGAAATGGTACTGAACACCGTTTAGCGATATACTTAAATTAGAGAGCCTGATTCTAAGCTGTATATTTGTGAAAACAAAATCTCTGGAACTGGCTGATGTATTTGATTCTGAAATTGAAAATACATACATGGAAAAGAATTAGCAGCAACTATGCACATTCATGCCTGTTTTATTTAACTGTGTATAGTCCATAAAAGATATGCGGTATCTTAAGTGCTGTGCAAGCCTGCATGCCTTAGTTTCAAACTTTAAATAACCACCACCAATTCAGGATCCTGATACATTGATCAAATATCTCAAGTTCATTGCTGTATATTGACATGAGTCATCTGTAGGGAATGTTGCTCTTTTAATCTTGATAAAACACAGCTCTGAAAAAGTGTATTTGCTGGCCATGCAATGAAATTCTGTCCCTTATTGCAGCTTTAAAAGAGTTTCAGGGGCAAGAGTGTTTCTCCTCAGGACAAGATATGGGATGGGAATTTTTAATATTGTCCTGTATGTGATGTTACTGCTGGAATTTTCACCACAAAGTTTTACAAGATAAATACTCCCACTCTAGCAATTTTTGCTACATGTACAATGTACAGTAATTAGCAAAATATAAGATTCTTTTCATGAAGAACATGTATAAGCTTAACCACTGGTTTAAAGAGGTAACAGGTCAACACTTCATCACTGTCCACCAAACATCTTGCTCATTGCTTTGGCGTACTTAGCATCCAGAGATCTCATTCGTTCCTGAAGGATTTGTCTCTGTTGCCTAAGAGGTTTGCTTGTTGGTTCAAGGTGCATTGCTTCGTCAAAATCAGCTTTTGCCAACTCATAGTCTTGTAATTCCATGTAGGCGATTCCTCTACGAAAATAGCCCTTAGGGTTACTGCTGTCAATTGCCAAGGCCTTGGTACAGTGAGATACAACATGCTCATAGGATTTGTACTTCAGCTTGCAGGCAGCTAGATTTAATAAGCAAGCACTCTTCACTGTATTGAAAACTTCTTTTGTTGCATCAGTTTCATCAGTGATTTCCAGAGGATCGACCGTTAGGAGGTATTTCAAAGCCCTGATGTAAAATGCCTCAGCTTTCTGTAGTTTTCCACAACTGAAGCAGCTGCTTCCTTTACTCTTGAATTTGGAAGCACGGTCCACTCTCTCTGTAACTGTCATCTCATAAATATCTTTGTCCCTTCTGAGTGACTTGAGTTCTATTTGGAACACTACAGGTTTCTGTAAGAGTGTTTTGCAGTCAATTTTCAAGTTGTTTTGCCTCATCTGTATGACTTCCTGTATCATTTCCATGGCAACCTGCATTCTGCATGTCTCTCCTGGCAACATCATCTCCACGCAGGTGTCAATAATATGAGACATTGCACCTTCTCCATCCCCAAGGCAGATTCTCGTCTCCTGATTAAGTGAGTATCCAATCAGGGCCTCATCAAGCTGTGTTGAACCTCCTAGCTGGATGATCTGTACTGTACATGTTGATCCTTCATTAGGTCTAGCTAATCCTGATCCAGGAGAGATGATCCTCTTGGTGAAAGATCTGCAAGGTGATAACTGTTCTACATTTTGGCTTTTCATCAGTGATGCCGTATTTTCTGTCCCACTCATGGTTGAAAATCCTTCAAGTTCTACCATTCTGAGGCCATCACTGCAAATAATGAAATACTTTAGAAATAACAACTTGAACGACAATTACTGCTGTTTAGCTAGCTGAGTACATTTTCCCCCAGAGTTCAGACTCAACTTCAAAAGATCCCACAAGTTCCTATAAATTCGAAGCCCTTGACCCTGATCCCCCTAGGCTACATAAAACCTTGATCCTTCCTGGCCTTGTGATGCACAGCCACAGTGTCAGACAGTCATCCGTACATTTAAGGCTCCAGTTAATTTTGTTATGGATCATTCGAACAGTGCTGAAGACAATGCCTTGGTTTGAAACTAAAATTCAATATGAAGAACTTCATTAATTTGAGGATTTCGATAATTTTTCTTTACCTTGTCAACTTCGCTGAATCAATATTGTGACGGATACCGGTACGAGGCACGGTGCACAATGTGCGCAAAACCAGTATGCGAGTAGTACATGCAGCTGCTACATTGCAGGCACTAGACAGTGATTGTATATTTCCCAGACTACAATAAGGTTTTAGACACCATTTTGAGCCCTGTCGTTAAGGGATGCAGACTATGACAGAACCAGCCTAATAAGAGGTCAATTGAGGTCAACTCACAACAGGAAAGGGAACGGGACGTGATACGTACGTCTGCATCTACAAGCCACGTATTCCTTCCAGACGCGAGCTGCAAATCGGTGTTTTGAAAGGTAAAGAAAAGACGCGAAGGTGGCAGTTTATTTCAGGAGATTGAGAACAAAAGATAAACACTTTTAATTGATGAAATAACATGTTCGTTATCATGAAATGTGCTAGTACTACACCGAGGGAGGCTAATAATTTTTTTAATTAGGGGCCTAGGCTATTGACAGTATTGTAGCCTAGGCCAACTGTTTTTTGTTTTATTTTTGAAGTTATCGTGAAGAGGATGTCATAAGAAATATTTAGATATAAATTTGGATTCCTCGGGGCTCTAGCAAAACAGAAAAATCGATTTGAAGCGGGGATATTTGAGATTTTTTGTACAATAATGCAGAGCAAACTGTGATTAGGCCTATGCGGCTGCCTATTTTGGTTTCGAGTCAACTCGGACCCAAACCAACTCAGACCCACGACCAACTCGGACCCATGCAAACTGGGACCCAATACTAACCCGGACCCACGAACAACTCGGACCCAATACTAACTCGGACCTAAGACCAACTCAGACCCACCCTGAGTCAACTCGGACCCAACACAAATCAAATCATTTAAAAATAAAAATGTGGAATATTTCCTATTGTCTTAAACTTGGAGACGATTTTGAAGCATCGTGTGTCTGCTCACGAGCTCATTATTAATATTTTGTGATCCAACCTTTTTTTTTACAATAAGAGGAGCCATAATCTTGAGGGATCATAGAATTGTTTATATAAATCCCGAATTTGTGATTGATAGTTTCCTGTTCAGAGTAGTTCTTTCACAAAAAGCCCCACATCGCAGGCCTTTTTTGGATAGACGCGGACGGCTACATTCGGAGCTGAACGCATAGTTTTACTACTATTAGGGGGGGTATCTTCGGGAAAAGGAAGATTAAAAAAGTTCATAAAATTGAAATGAAAAGTGATCGATCTGGCCATAATCTTGAATTTCCAGCAAAGGAAAATGAAGCCTCTTCGCGAGGTTCAAGAGCCGGTGCTATTTCGGTCTACGGGTGCGTATTTGGTGTGGATGTCAGACAACTCGACCATTTGCCAACTCGACTTCTGACAACTCGACCGTTGAGACAACTCGACCAACATTATCAACAAATCATGCACTAAGATTGACTAATCATACAAAGCCAGTGATTTCGCGTATCAACCAATGACGTTCAATGGCTTCATTTACCCAACATGCCCAAACAGTTCTTTATTAAATTTACCTAGACTGCATTCATTGACTGTTCCGGTTTATGAAATGGAAAGATTGCATCATTCGACACCCTATGCACTAGCCCCATGACACTGGTGTGAAAGTGTTTTGTTCTGTAAATGCGTCAAGATTTTCCTTTATAAGTTTGGTATTTTAGGACATGATACTGTATCACTTTTTGATGGCTGATGAGCTACTGCAGGGGAACATTTGTGATATCCATAGATAGAGTACTGAACTCTTTTCCATGAAAGTTTGTTTTGCCATATCAGCACTGCTATTTACATGTAATACACCAATTCACTACCGATCAAAAAGTTGCAATTTTATCTTTGCATTGTTTTAACGTGAATCCCAAGTGAAATTGTAGTGAGATTCATTTTTCATTTATGAACCCTGGCTCTGGTACAATTTTGTAACGGAAAGAAAGTTAGAAATTGCAATAGGTCTGAATTGCACATGAATATGAATTCACAATGACAATGAAAGCATGGATCCAGATTCATAGATTTGTCCAAGTACATGTACATGTACCACATAACACTGTACATACACCATTTGCAGTGCAGGTACAATACAAGAGCAAAAACCTAGTTCCAGTTCACAACCAAGTATCCACTGCTTAAAATAAATATCAAATGACAGGAAAAGATCATGTATGATGAAGCCCTATTTTTCTTGTTTTCTGTAGGCCCCTAGGTTGTTCACAGGTGTAAATATCAGTCATCATGTTTGCCAAATTGAAGAAGAAGATCGTTGAAGAGGAGGGAGTCGATGAGGGTGAGTTGACTAAAAAGTACGTCCCTGGGGCAGCAGTACCGCAACGACCCTCAAATGGATCACCAGTATCCAGAGGACATAGAGGCTCAGCTGGTAGTCTGTCATCTCACGGGAGCTCATCAAGTTTGAACACTCAGGCTGAGACTAAAAAGGTAAGTTGGCATTTAACTGGTTTCATCTGACTTTCAGAACGTAATTTTTCTTGGGTCTCTATTAAGCAGTTAACTAATGATTGAGGGCTTCCAAAACTTTTGGTTTCACTTTGTAAATTCCAAATTATGAGTTTAACCCTAACCCCCCTCAGCAATTTTTCCAGAAGTCTACTCAACCTGTTAAATTGCAACACCCTTTCACTGCTGGGTAGGGTATAGGTACTCAACCCACCAGATTCCAACAGTCCACTTGCTGTATCAGTACACAGCCCAACAAACTCCAACAGGCAGTTAACTGTTGGGCTTTGGCTGAGTGGGGATACTTGGTCATATGCTACATGTATGTGGGTAATTCCAGAAATTAGGGGTCCATTTTTTATGTGTGTGTCCCTATCACATCTGACGTGATTTTGTAAGTTCAGAGTACATTTTATAATTTCCAAAAGTGATGAATTAATGCAAATTACCTGCCAAACAAATAGTAATAGATTGAAATCAATTCCGGTGATATTTCCATGTCAAATAACAAAGGTCCGATGTAACAGGGACACAAAAATCTCACACTTGGACCCCTAATTTCTGGAATTACCCATGTATAAAGAGTGATAACACAATGTACCCATCCCTTCAAGATCCAACAGCTGCAGGGCTATACAAAATTATATTTCTTTTTCGGGGGGGGTTCAGATTTTTTTGTTTTATCTTTGACTTCTCTCTAAAAGCAAGGTCACCCAACACACTAGAGCAATTTATTCTACTTCTTAAGTACAGGTACATGACCAAATGACCACCATTGTTTACTGGCACACACATTCCAGCAGCATTATTCATCAAATATCCAGCAGCAAGTAGTGGGCAATACAGACCATATCCACTCAGTCAAAACCCATCACTGTTACTGCATCCGTACAGTGCTCATCCCGTCATAACCCAACACTTTATGTAGTAAGCTTCATATGTACACAGAACTCAACCCATCAAATTTCCACAAACTCTGCTGTTGTAAAGTGGGATGGGGAACGTTAGGGTTGAACATCCTTCTTATGAACTCTTGAAAACAGTCCAAGGGCTTTATTAGTTATACTTTGGCCTGATTCTCTGTAGTCAGCTTTATTGATTGGCTTTTTTAATTTAGGGGCCTGAGGCAAATACAGAAAGTCTCCAAGCAGAGCTTACTCAGAGAAGTGATCAAATACGTCGTCTGGAAAACAAGCTAGATGAGTACTCAGCAATGCTGAAGGAAGCAGTCAAGGCTAAGGAGAAATTGGAGGTAGCCCTGGAGAAACAAGAAGAAGGTTAGCAAGAATTCCACGGTAATTTGTAATGTTAAGTTTTGAATCTGTGCTCGCATTTGCAGAAAAGGTGCGAACAGGTAAGCATTATTTACTCATGGGGCAGTAGCACAGAATTAGAGTCAGACTTCTGTTGGTGACTGTCTTTGTAGCCAACACCAAACGGATCCAAGAGTTGAACGAAGAGTTTCAGTTGAGACGCTCCAAGATGGCCGACAAGCTAGCCACAGCTGTAAGGAAGAAAGAAGATGAGATGAATGAACAGATACAAGCACTGGAGAAAGTAAGTAGCCAGCCAGCAGACAGTGGCATGTACAGCAAGACACATTATTGTGATGGCTATTTGTAATGGTCAAATCTGTCAACGCTAGCAGGGAATAGTTCTATCATAGGTGTTTGATGTGTACAGTAAAATGACTAAATATTTTATGTACATTTCTATTCCTAAAGAGCCAAAAACCAATTTGTTGTTCACTCATACCCAGATTCTAAAGGGTGCCAGATGCAACCCCCTCAAGGAATGTTCTATTTTCCTTACCAATCCTCTGTGTAGGAGAAAACAGATCTTCAGGATCAGCTCCAGCGATTGTCAATGGATAAATTCAAGAAGCAAGAAGAGAGTGAGGAACTTCAAGGATTCCAAGTCCAAGAACTTGCCAAAGTCAAACATATGGTCAGTGCTGACAAATGCAGAAATTCAACAGGATATAATAAAGGGGCACAGAAATTTGTTTGTATGTTTATGATGAAGCATACATGTAGATTTGAGTAAGAAAGTAAATGTTAGGGATGCTGTGTAGCTTGAAATGGATTGTTGGAGTTGTCAATTAAAACTGGCTTCTCTTTTTCAGTTCCCCTTCAGTCTTTCGTTTCATTAATCATGAAAAGTAATTTCAATGTTGTTGTTTGAAGCAATGGCTTTAGTGCCAGTTCAGTTATCCGAATTATGTATTAATCTATTATCTTCTCTTGAACTTTGCTAACAAACCTCATTTGTGTTATATGTTTGCGTTAGTTTGTTAACAGTCAGGAGGAGCTGCATAAATGTAAGGCAGATTTAGCCCATCTCCAGGAGAAACTTGATGAAAGTAATCAACAAGCGGAAAAGCTAGGAATGGAGCTGAGCAAAACTAGAGACAGCCTGACCAAACTCAGACATGCCAGGTAGTGACTGGCGTGAAAGCCACTGTGTAAAGAAATACAAACTTTCCTCGGCCTTCAAAATGCCTTCAAATTCGACATTATTTGAAAACCATGTTGCATGTAGTACAGAAAGTGTCACCATATTTAGACAAACATTGAACTAAATTGTCAACTAAAATAGTTGAATTTAGAAACTAAATCTAGTTTAGATGTCAAATGAAGATGATTCCTTATTTGTTTGTTTGTTGGATTGTTTGTTTGTTTGTTCATTGTCATCTCTCGTTTGACTGAATTACAGGGACGATGACATCAAGCAAAAGACAGCAGCTGAGGAGCATGGTACACAACAGGAACGATTGAAGAAACTGCTGGAGGAAAGACTACAGAGTGTTACAACAGAAAGCCAGGAGGTAATGGATGCGTTCCTAAGTCAGTTAGTTATCAACTGGCTCTGGCTGTGAGTACTTCATACTGTACATCCATGGCAAGCTGCCACAGCCATTAGTCAGTGGCTTCCAGAGGCATATGTTAGTTCTAGCTGCAGCCATAGGGTTGAATGAAGCAATTGTGGCAAGGACATTGTTCAAGGACTGAGAATCATTTTCTCCTGCTTGGTTCAAATTCACAGTTGGAAAACTTTGTCTCAGCATGCAAGTCTTTAAGCCATCACCTGAAAATCACAAGGCTTCAGCTGTGTGCGTACTATATGTTAGTGTTCTTGCCTACTCTATGTATTTTCTGTAGTTGATTTCAATTATTGTATTCGCAGAAGAGTAAGAGGTTGGTAGCACTGGAGGAGAGGTTGACACAGACTCAGGAGGAACTGGAAGCATTACGTCATGACAGCGAGGTTCATAAAACACAGGTAGATGGGTCATTCCATGAGGTTGGGGCACAGGTAGATATCAAACACATAAATTTGGAGTACCAGGAACAATGATGGTGTGTTTGAATACATTTTATGGTTTGCTTAAATAGTGGAGCATTTTCCAACATACTCAAAATGAGGTTGGTTATACTATTTCAAGGCTGCAGCTCAGCAACGAGAGAGTGAAAGCACCAACAAACATCTGGAGGAGAAGGTTAGAATGCTTGAGCAGAGACTATCAGATCACAGTCTGAGTGATGATGAGCAGATGAAAGCTATCATGGCTGAGGTACTAAGTAGATGATGCTACATTCTCCTATAGCTGCTTCTTTGCTTTAGATTTGTTTCTTAACCACTTGCTGCCAGGGGGAAGTTATCAATGTTGATGATGCTGGTCCGGGATAATCATCATTTTTTTCTGTTTTCAAAATTCTTTAAAAACACGTGAAAGACTGTCTGGTGTCCACTCTAGCCTGACAGACAAAATCTATTCACACCTTAGTATTTCAGCCAGGCCTGCAGCTTGTGAAAAGAGCCCAGATTGTGCGGTGTTATATAAGTTTGTTTTGTTCACGAACCTGGCTCAGTGCACTGCTGACCTCTTTTCAATAGGGGCCAGGTTAGCATGCAGCGGTGCTGTGTGGCTCATCACTGAGGTGGTGGAGCACTTTTATTCCCCAGTGGTAATCCGCTCGCTCTAAATGCCCCAAACCGGGGTATACTGTTTCAAAACAAGGCAGGATTATCTCCACTTTTGAGAGTGAGAAAATGTCGGCAATGCCCAACAGCCTGGTCTTTTGTTCTGAGTATGGTATTTTGTTACAAGGCCCTGTTCCCTTTGTCCGAGTTCGGAGACCCCGGCCACACATGTAAAGCATACGTGTCCGGATCCGGAATCCCCGGCAGGAAGTGCTTAATTGGCCTATTTCCTTTAAATAAAAGCACATTTATAAAAGTACGTGTAATCTCATTCTGCAAAATCTGTTCAAAAACTAATGCCTTTAATAATGATTTTCAATAAGGTTACTAAGTGGGCAAAATTAGTTTACATTTGGAGTGATTTGTTGTACGTTCATTTTTTAGAGAGATACCCTAGAAGAAAAGCTGGAGGTTTCCCGTCGCGAACTCATTGATGTCAAAAGTTCATCAGCTGACAAGATATCAAGTCTAGAACAGCAGGTAAAATCTAACTCACTTTAAATCCAGGATTAAAAAATATCAGAAACCATTTGAGCCCTTTGGGGTTCCATGTGTTTGTAGAAGTTCTGATGAGCTGTCTGTTGGTCAGTCTGTTGGCGTAACATAAAAAGGATTATTACATTGGGTTTGTGCACTCCATCTGTATAGTAAATCAGAGAACCAATTCATGTTAACCCATATCTGAACAAACCCATGACCTCTTTTCTCAGATTATCAGGATTTGTTCCTAAAATGCTGGCTTGACACGATATAGCATGGTGAGCTGATTTTTCCCATTCTGTCTGTGGTTACATGCCAGATCTCTCACCTGAACACTAAGATGGCTGAGGACAGAGAAGATGCAATTCAGAGGCAACAGATTCTGGATGCTATGAGCAGAAGACATGCTGAGGAACTTGGCCAACTTCAAGCTAAGCTACAGGACACAGAACAACAGGTGCAGACTCATATTGAATTGGTCAAACAGAGAGACACTCAGATTGCTGTACAGGTGGGTAGATATCAATGTGAGTTATCTGACAATACATGTCTGTTACCTTTAATTATCTCTGAAAGCGAATGAGGACAAGAATGTTTAATTAAACGTAATACCAAATCATGTTAGATGTAAGAATGTTTGTACTAAAAATTCAATTTGTAGCATTCTTGGAGAGGCAGTGATTGTCGAGTTTTATCTTTACCAGTTGGTCTTTGAATTAAAAATTGGCTGTGTTTGCTAAAATGCTGTGATATATGGTATTTGCAAATGCAGAAATCTCTGAGTGATACAGAAATACAAGCAATACAGGAGCAACTTGATGTCACCAAGAAACAGTCTTTGGAAATGAAGAAACAATTACAAGATAAGATAGCTACATTGGAATCTAAGATTACTGGGCTCAGTACAGCTACTGACTTTGAGAAGAGTGCAACGGAACACAAAATTGTAAGTTACTCTACATGCATTTTTATTTTTGTTTTGGTTTTTTTTTTTTGGGGGGGGGCATTTAATGGTTTCAATTCTACAGGGAGCTTCTGGTTTCTGTGAAGTATATGTTTTTACTGTATAGCTTTTTAAACCTTTCCGTTCCTGAAATCAACAAATTCAGCTGAGCTAAAGACAAAGACCTGTACAGAATCCTCTTTTGGAAATCTTAACTTGTGTATTTCAGTTTCTGCTAGTGCTAGAATTTGGATAATGGCTGTTATTGTGTTGAATTTTTTTACACTTGAATGAGAACACTTTTAATTTTGTTATCACTTGAGAATGGTTTTGTGAGGGGTCAGCTTTGATTGTGGTAAAATTCTGCTGCCATTGACAGACACGTCTAGAGAGTCAGAATGAGGAGTATTTGGAGCGTGAGATTGAGCATGAGAAACACATCACTCAGTTGGAAGAGGCAAAAGAATCTCTTTCGGTGAGTCTCCATATGTATAGAGAAGAATGCCTCCAATGTTGAATTTTTTTTATCGTTCTGTTTTCTACCATATAACCTGCTTCATCCTTGACTGGTTCACGTATGTCTTGAATGAAAGACAGGTGCCCGTAACCCACTTTTGTGGCTAGGGAAGACAGTGCCCTCAAGTCTGTTTGCATTTATCTAATAGTATGTGATCTTTGCAGGCATCTCTGACAACAAAATCCAAGGAGTGTGAGAGACTAACAAGAGAAGTGGAGGAGATAAGGGAACGAGCAGAGGATTTATCCAAACAGGTATGCAGTCATTCAAGAAGACCGTTTCATGTGCTCCAGTCTCCAATAATTATCAGTGATACTTTATGGGAACCTCTAAATGCAAACGTTGAAGTTGTGTACAATGTCCATCACAACAACATGGTATGGTCTAGCCACACTGATATGATGTGTAGACTGTACTTACCATACCCTGCATGTCATTGCTCAATAAGCTATGAGTGTAGAAAGCTATGAATACCGTAAAACACAAAGATAATGAAATGAAGCAAAACTCCTTGGCCATCTGACATGGTTGCTTATTGTCTCCAAGCAGAAGCCGTGAAATCACAATACTGTAATTATACTTTTAAACATTGTTCATAAAGGCCTCAGCCAACTTGATTTTACATCCCCAGAATTGTGGAAGTTTAACTTACCCTTAATGCAATTCAAGCATTTTTCTGTTTAATCTAACTTTTGACCATTCTCTCCAGGTTCTGACAGCAAGTTCTTCTGTCATGGATGCTCACAAAGAGGTGGACAGGTTACGAAAACTTGTGGAAGTTAAAGATACAACCATCAACAAGTCAGACCAAGGTTTGCAGGTTACCAACCAGTGTCGTATGTGAAGCATACCACCAGTGACTGGTTCCCAATAGACTATTGCTCTTCACGTTTTCCAGCTTAACAGCTTCATAAAGTTTTTACTTCAGTAGTTTTAGTTCACCCAAACTGCTTCTCATTAAGCAGAGAAATAAGCAATAAGCAATGATAGTAAGCAGTTTCAATCTTAGAAACAGGAAGTGTTGCATCAGAATAAACTATCATTAAATGTATACTGTGTAGAACAAATATGGATGACAAGTCATCCAGCCCATAGGAATAACCAAACTACACTGTGGTTTATTTTGACTGAGCAGAAAATGAGGAGTTGAAACGACAAAACTTGGAACTGGCAAACAGTCTGGCTCAGCAGGAGCAAGAGATGCAAACTTGCCATGATGAGGCACAGAGGGCGCTGTTTGAGAAGAATGAAAGCATCAGCGTCTTGAAACAGAGTCTATCTGAGAAGGAAGAGGAGATTGGAATGGGTCAATCCAAGGTTCGTAATGTGTTTAGATAAAAATCTTGCCAAAGATATTTATGTGTGGACTAAAACTCACGTGAGAAACCTGGTAACTCGTTTCCTGTGCTTAGCAGATTTCTGTCCTTGACTGTTCCATGGAATTTGTTGGGAGCAAGAATTCTGCCTGAGCATACTCTGTCTTTATCAAATAAACCACAAAAGATATTGATTGATGCATTTCACCCTTATGAAAAAGTGGAGGAAGAAAGCAAAACCCAGCAGCATTAGAATCTCCAACCCATAGCCTTCTAATACTGTGGTTCAAATGTCAAAGGTCTTAACCTTACAGCAACCAGATACTTTGTTCAACCAAATGCTACTCTTGCTGAACAGTTCACAGAGTTACCCTTTAAAGGGCCAGTTATCTCAGAGCTTCTGGATTCCATTCCAAGAACTCAGTAAGTCAATTGAAAAATTATGGACTTTTGCAGACCCGTTGCTCAAAAATGCGTGTTGCAGGAAAATGGCAGGTCTGATTTTCACAAAATTTTAAGAAGAGTACCTCAAGATAATGTTAGGAAAAAGTCTGTTAGACTCAGCGCAGGAAAAATATGCACTGCAATGATTACTCAACTCTTTTAGAATTAAGAAACACACAAAAAAGAACCTTAAATTAATGGCAGTAATAATGGCAACATGGGTTGCTTGGGATAATATGAGTGATTTTTTTTCTGGCAGATAAAGGAGCTGGAGGAGAGTCTAGCTGCTTCTCAAGCTGACACCAATGGAGTCGATGATGGAGAGGTCAGAGTTCATGCTTAAGTGTCATATTATATCCAGGCATTACCCTCACACCAATTAAGATTCATAAAACACCGTAGGAACCTAATAATAATGTCCAGCAATTCAATTGGGTAACTTGACTGTCGGATAATTTTGCATGTAGAAATAAATGTTCATGTTACTCCACAGGATGTTGAGAAGTTGAAGCAAACTCTTGAAGAACAGGAGCAGCAGTTAAATGAAAAAAATAAGACAATAAAGATGCAACAACAGAGGTTAGCAGACTTGAAGAAGACACTACAGAGAGAACTGGTGAGATGTTAGATGACCACGATGGGTGCATGTGCTTATGGGTACTTTTCTACAGTTTACAGTGCAATGGCCCAGTGTCACTAGCCTAATTAATTCATGTAGTGTAACAAATTTGGTTTCAATTGAAGTGAAATGTCCTTCTGGTATTGCTGTATTTGGTGCTGAATTAAGTGAATTCTAGTTTAATTGTAACTCTATAATAATCTATAATATATAATATTTTTCACAATTTGAGTAGAGTTGTCAGCTATGTGCTCAAATGAATATTGATCTTAATCAAACTGACAGGAGTTCTTCTGGTGACTCATTAATTATGTGGTAATGCCATCAAAATTGCTGAAGTGTGTTTGATGACAACTTTTACCCCAATCCTGTATTGTTTACAGAAAGTCCAGAATTCCTCCGGCTATGACTCGCCAGAGGAATTTTCCAAAGACAGAGGTCAAAGTTCAAGCTCTACAGGGACAAGTAAAAGTTCTAGTTTAGGAGGGTTGAGTAACAGCAACGTCCTCCAGTCATCAGGGTATAGCTTTGCTTCAGGGTCCAGTGAGTCATCGAGCATTAGAGGGATGGCCTCATTAAGTCCAAACGCAGCAGGCCTGGATCGACAGGACTTGAGAGAAATCAACTTCCAATATCTGAGACATGTCGTGTTCAAGTTCATGAGTAGTACAGATCAAGAGGTAAATTGTGCTTTACAGTGTTTCAGGCCTCCTTTCACTGGCCAAGTACAGCCTGTGTAATAGCTCATTGTGAAAGTTATCACTTATGTTCATAAATTACGTGAAGTATGAGTTGGTAACCTCGTAAACACGTGAAATGCAAGGTAGTTGGCACAGGGCATGAGTTTTTCTATGATGAGAGTAACAGGATACTGATTTGGCTGAAGAGAGATGCAAGAAAAGCACTTCTGCATTTGGTAAAGCTCATGCTTTCTTACCACCAGTATCAGGTATCCTATTCCTGCCGGACGGAATTTGCATATGCAGAGTGAGTTTTTGGGTGATTTTTAAGATTTTCCGTTTTCAAAATTCTTCAAAATTCATAACTTCATTCCTGGACACTTACACCCACACGAATGACTGTCTGGTGGCTACTCTAATCTGTCAGGCAAACCTCCATTGACGCCCGGGTATTGCAGCCAGGCCTGCTGCCCAGTAAAGAAAGCCCAAAATTATGCGGGGTTGCGTAATTCCTTTGTTCCCGAAATTGGCTCTGTGCATTGCTGAATGGCAATGGTGTCTTTTCAGATGCAGCCAATTGGCATGCAGCGGTATTGTAGCGCTCATCACCGGAGTGCTGGAGCAGTTTTGTCCCTGTCGATAATCCATGGGCATGGATGCCGCAAACAATAGTATACTGTTTCAAAACAATGACAGATTACCTCCGCTAATGCCAACACTCTGTGCTGAAAAATGTCGGCAATTCCCAGCAGCTCCTTTTTTGGTTCCGAGTACAGTCTTTTGTTACTAGGCCCAGCTCCTTTGTCCGATTTCGGGCACCCTAGCTGTGCATACAAACCTAAGGTCTCTGGTACCGGGAACCCCGGCACCCATGAGCATTGATGTCAAGTGTCCAGGATTTTGGCCGTATTTGTAGTACTTTCTTCTGTATGTCCTCTGTCACACAGAGTCTGATAATAAAGTTGATTGTTGTTGGTCTTTTCCTACCAGCTGATTGAAAGGAGCCGTAGGCTCTTTTGAATGTCAGTCCTACAGTTCTTTGGTTAGCCTATGGTACAGCCCCATTGCATTTTCTTCCAGAGAGATGCCACGGCCCCAGCAAATCAAATATCTCCAACTCAAGAGAATGATTGTCTTTCTCTTGACAGGCCAAGCAGTTACTGAAAGCAGTGTCTACTGTGCTGGAGTTTACTCCACATGAGGAGTCATTGATCACTAAGACTCTGGAATGGAAGGTTAGAGTCATGTCAAAACATATCAATGATTGATTTTTCTGTTTCCCAAAAGACTGCTGATAAGTTACATTTCATGTTACTTAGCCCCCGTGGATCTGAAATTAATGTTATTATACGACATGGAATATCTTTGCTACCTTTGGATCCATTGTGTAATTTTGCCCTTAATTGTATGAAACTATGAAATGTTGTTGATGTATCATAGATGGATATCACATTAGCGCTGTCTGTGCATATCCGCATCAAAACCGAGGCTCTCTGTGTTGAATTTAGTCGCGCGCGCGCCCGCTGAGTCAACACAGTACATGCAGTATCCGTTTCGTAAGTGTGACGTCACTTCAGTTTAAACCACACCCACTGCACAAGATAAACGACCATCGCAGGTATGAGTTCGCGGTAAATTGCCATTATTTTTTCTTTTGATTTCACGCGTCGAGTCATCCTGAAAGACTCGTCCACAAAAATTTGCAGCCTGAAAAGTCTGAATTTAACATACCTTTATGTATTTTGTGTCTTGACTCCTTACTTTCAATTGTCTGATCATATTAAGAATTGAAGCTGACACATACAGCCTCGTTTCCAAATGTGGAATTGCGCAGATCGACGCTAAAAGCGTCGTATTGGGATCCCTCTATTGGTTGACACTTAATCTTGCACCCACATTCAGATGCGTTACTTTTGCAGTGTTCTATGTACACTCAGTGAAAAGATTATTGGCAGACGCTGTGTGCTATTTGCATATGGGAACTATCGCATTCACATGATATGTCAAAATATTGCCATATGGTCTTACAAATGAATTCCCCTTCAGAGATTGTGACTTCGCATTCATCATTTTGTTCTACTTTGTTTTCTTCTCAGACATCTTGGTTTGGGGTCCGCCCATCTCCGAAGAAAACCATTCAAGTGTCATCTCTTGCCTATAGGTGATACACATCTAACCATGTTGTATCCTGACCTCAGTAATGTGGCATTGAATTTGGCCTTACTCATTCTTCAAATAAACTATTGTATTCAAAAGTTGCAGTTGTATGAAGTTGTACAGTAAAGCACTGGGGTAAAATTCACTTAGTGAAAAACATGAGTGTAGATTCTTGTAACAGATCCGAAGATTTTGTCTCTGGAATGTGATTTGGAGTGTAGAGAATCTGTAATGAAGTAATTGTGAATGAAATAATTTAACAGATGAATGATGCAAGGATATCTGCATTGTTGAAGTGATGGGAGTTTAGAGCAGAGCTCTAAAATATAAATATGGCTCTCTTCCTAATTTATGCATGGGACTTGCAAATTATTCACAAGATTTATCTCTTGATGTTTGGTTGTTATAGACTATACACCCACATTCCTAAGCTTCATGCACATGCTTTGGTCAAGTTACAGCATCCTATTGGTTTAAGAGGCATGTAATGTGCTTGCGTACCACCTATCCAGGAGTATGTTGCCACTGCAGTAATGGCTTCTAATGGACCAATTGTGTCTGCTAAGTCATGTGACCTATAGTGGGTATTAAATATCAGCAAACACAGCGTCCACCAAAAGCAAAGCGTTTCACAAGTATCATTTACCAAAAATAAAGCCGATAGAAGGTACCGTACTCGGACTACTTATATGCAGGGCACTATACTGTAACTTGGTTATATTGTTTGTAAACAACTCTCAAAACACATGTTGCTTTATGGGGTTGATACCCACTATAGGTCATGTAGTTTAGCCGGCGCAATCCGTCTGTTCTTGTAACTGACTTACACCATGAGGAACCTCCATCTATATTTATACATGTAATGTTAAACACGTTCCCTTGAGGTTGCAAATTTGTGTAAAAGAATTTTTCTGCACTCCAACAGCATGTAGTATTTTTTGTTTCAAGATAAATATTTCAAATGTCAACCTTAACATGACCACTTGCCCGTGGGACTTGCTGCTTCTTGGACATCCTCTTGTCAGTGAAGGAGGGTGGCAGAAAAAAGCTGCCAAAAAGTTTGTTTTGTTCCTTTGTTCCCCTGTGCAGCACAAACCTGTTGGTATTCTTCCAACTCAGATGCATTTGCTGACTATTCAGTCATTAGTACTGATCCTTTACAAGATTTGCAGAGGTATAAGTTGATTTTGAGAACTTCCTGGATACTTTCCAATCCTTTTGGGTCTTGTCTATGGAGTTCTCATTTTTAGTACTTCCCCACATTGACCTGTGTTCATTTTTAACGTTAAATATCTGTAATGGTACAGTTCCTTTGTTAGGTACAGAGGGGTTGAACAGTATTGTAAATAGAAGTCTGTATATAAAACCCTTGAGATTGTATGAAAAATGACATGGTACTTTTGTAGCGTGGGTAAAATTGTTTAGAGATTGTTTTAAAAAAATATAGCCAAATATAGCACTCTTCCAAATTCATCTTTACCAGAGATATAGATTATTGGGTTCTGTTGCTCTAGAAATATGCAGAGAAAGTATGTTAAATGTATGAAATAAAAGAAACCCGCATAAACTGAATGTCTTTTGTTTTGTTCAGTAGCTCCACAACAATGTCGGCCGGTTCTTTAAAAAAAATGTTCGTATTGATAGAAAAAACAGTTTATTAGTTTTTCCTTAAAAATAAGTCTCTTTTAGATAATGTTATATATTTTCGTATTCTGAATGTACGTTCTGAGTATCTAATATGTAATCGATCTAAGCCGGTGATGTTATTTAACAAGCCGCCCGCCCGAACTAGAGAACGACTGCGCCGATATAAGCTGTAGTGGCGAATTGCTTGTAGGCATGCGCAGAAATAACTCATGATTGTTTCCAGTCATCAGGTTAAAGTGCAACATTTATCGTTTCCTTGGAGATGATTGGCAAGACAAACATCGCTTTTTCCGCTTACAGTCACCGTCGCAGATGGTAAGTACATAAATACCGCATCCTATCAGACCAACGTGAACGGAAATTTGCTAATGTGAGTCCTCCGAACTGCATTTTGTATCCTTATTCCAGCAATTCAAGATAGTCATTTTGTGTTTTAGAAGTTTGACATTTTGTATTAAAATGATTGAAATACTTCTTTCCATTGCTGAATTTTTGAGCGGGATACAAAACTGTTTTTATATGTGAGGGGAAATTTTATTTTTGATGACATCTTTACGTCTATCGGTTTCTATCTATATGATTTTTAAGCTATTTTCCCCCATAAATTTATCTGATGTTGGACAAATTGAGGTAAATGCATATGTCCCTTGTATTACTCGCTTTGGTCCATCGCAAACACATGGCAACACTGGTGTATGTTCAGCTTTATTTATATGATAACCAACAAATTTTGCAGGTATATCAAATGAAGATAACGTGCACGATATGGAGCCGATGGGTAACCCCCCCCCAACGTCCAATCCCTATACACACTCTAGACAATCGTTACCTAACTCATCCCCCCCCTAGAAGTATGTAAAGAATTCCTGAGATTCCGATCAAACAATTACCAACACAAAGGCGGGGTGGTTCTCTCCACCCCATATCTTGCATCATATGCAAATGAATGAGGACACAAAATTGTGATTATTCCTTTCAAGCGGAGAATACTTAATGGCGCATTATGATTCCAGAAACAGGTTCCGGCTTGTTGGGATTGATTTCCATGACAACCGTCATGGCAACGAGGAAGGTCAATGTGTCGTGTGTTGTCAGGTTCTCGTTTCTTCTCCTTGGAGGTAAATGAATGGTCATATATAAGAGTATATACCCTTGAATATGCCACCCAAACGGACGAGCTATTTAATTATTTAAATGAATCATAAACTGAATGAGGGAAAGCCATTTTGGAAATTGTGGAATGTAATAATCACTTGAGTAACTCTATTCAATGTATTTTTTTAGGATGCTGTTAAAAATTCTACTGTTCATTCGACAATTCAAATTGCATGTGCTTGCAAAAAGTTTAAGTTTAACATCACTGTTTTGTGGTTTTTCATTTTCGTACAGCATTCCTTTTGGTTAAATGGTTACAAACAAAGAGTCTTTATTCTAAGCAGCTGGAAGAGATGAATTCGAAGGAGCAAGTGGCGCATTCTGTTAAAGCAAGCAATCAAATTGAATCGGTAGCGAAAAGCTCTTCTCTGCCTTGTACACTTGGCCACGATGGTCGACATGATGGTGTTATCTTGTTAACCACAACGAATGCCGGATTCCAAGACATGACGACAAACATGCTGGAAAGCATCAGAAGGGTCCGGATCTGTCCTAACATCACCATAATCGCCGAAGACGAACAGTCTTACAAATATCTGACTGACAAAGTTGCCTCCCCTGGAGTCCACATTCAGAAAACGGATTCAGGGGTGATGACTTCAGACCGACTGAGGGTTTATGGAAGGGTGTACATTCAATTTGTCAAGAAACGTGCACGTTACATACTGAACTTTCTCAATAAGGGTTACGATGTGCTCTTTACTGATGTCGACACTTTCTGGTTTCAAGATCCCTTTCCGGATTTCCGAGGCAACTTTGATATTGCCATGAGACAGGAGGCTCCGCCATCAAGTCTTACTCCCGTGTTCTGTAATGGCTTTGGTTACTATCGAGCAACAGAAAACACACTGGCTGTGGTTAGGGAGTGGGTACGTTTGATGAGCACCACACATAAGAAAACGATGGATAAGGATGTTTTGAACCTTGTGATAAAGAACAGAAAACCGGCAGTGAGAATGAAGTCACTGGACTCCGTTAAGTATCCAGACGGTCGCGTGTTCCGTGATAAAGGCTGGGTGAAGAAACGGGCAAACACAACAGTTGTGCTACATTTAAGCAGCGTTTTTGGACACAACAGTAAACTGAAGAAATTAAAGGATAATGGATTGTGGCTAATATAAAAGGCGATGGTTCTGTTAATTCAAAAGGTTTTCTGGGTGGTTTAGTAAGAAAAAGATTTGAACTTTCCAAAAAATACAAGGCAAACCCCTTGCGAAATTTTGCATTTGAACTGAGTTCTTTTTTCCTAATATGTGTGGCTACAAAGGTGGAAGAATGCTTATTTTGATTAAAAAGGTATTACTGGGCGCTATAGAGAAAATCTGAATTTCCACCTAATTTCAATAAAAATGCAAGGCCAACCCCTTGCTAAATCATTCGAATATAGCTCTTTTTCTCTTTCTTTTCAATCGTCAAAATTAGGGTTACAAATGTCCAAGTAATGCTTACTTTTCTTCAGAGGGTATTACATTCTTCTGGGTGGTTTTGAGAAAACTAAATTTTGACATAATTTTAATTTAAATGCAAAGCTAACCTTTTGCAGTATTCTTGAATTTGAACTCAATTTTTCCCCCAATAAATCTTATAAATAATATGTGGCTACAAAGGTGGAAGAACTTATTTTGATTCAGAAGGTATTTCTGGGCACTTTCGACAAAATCTAGATTTCCATCTAATTACTATAAAATGCTAGGCTAATCCCTTGCTAAATTATTCAATGTTAGCTCTTTAATCTTTCTAATCAATCTTCAAAAAATGGGGCTATAAGGGCAGAAAGATGCTTATTTTGTTTTGTGGGGGTATTTTAGGGCAGTTTAGAGAAATCCAAATTTTCACTCAATTTGAATAAAAATATAACCTAAATATAATATAGCCTAACCCCTTGCAAATTTCTGGATTTCTAACTTGATTTCATTTGCCAATAAATCTTCAAAACAAGTGGATGAATTAGGTGGAGAAATGCTTATTTTGCATCAGAAGGTATTTTGGGAGTGCTTTAGAGAAAAGTCCAAATTTTCACCCATTTCTATTGAAAATGCAAGACTAACCCCTTGCAAAATTCTTGAATTTTTATCTCAATTTCTTTTTTCCACGAGTCCTCAAATATGTGGCTAAAAAGGTGGAAAGAAGTTTATTTTGCTTCGGAGGCAGGGTATTTTGGGGTGGTTTACAGAAGATACACATTTTCATCCAATTTTAATAAAATGCAAGGCAACCCCTTATAAAATAATTTATCCATTTTTTCAATAAATATTCAACATCAGGGTCTAACAAGTATTGAATACTGCTAATCATAATTACAAAGTCATTTCTAGCTGTTTATAAATTAAGGTCAAATCCAAGATGTTTACCTTGCAGTTTTCATTTTAACTGATTTATTTCAATAAATGTACAAAATCTTGTACTATAAAGTACCTGTGATTGCTTGTGTTTCTCAAGAAGGCATTTCTGGGTCATTTGTAGAATTGTCAATTCTTATAAAAATGCAAAGTGAAGCCCTTAGAATTTGATGGAACGTTTGTTCTTTGTTTGATTCATGTTTAAATATTTGGACATTTATCAAGATATTAGACAAGGCTTATTTTACTTCAGATGACTGTTGGGATGTTTGGAGTAAATTAAATCTGACCCAAACCACAATTCAATTGAAATAAGTGAGAATGAGTTTTTTGTCAAGCCAGATGTATCCTGTAAGACAGAATGATTGGTTCCTTTTTAATCTGATCTATACAAGTGAAATACAGGCACCATTTCAATGAGGTACAATAACCAAGAATGAATTCTGCTTACTCTAACTGCTTACTTCCCTGTGTCACTAGGGGTTGGAATGGCACATCTACACAGAAATCCGCTTTGTTTTTAACACTAACAGGTACGCTCATTAACAATGTAATACCCAATGGCACTGTCATATATACATGTACACCAATATGCCGTCTACACTATGGCATACATGTACTTTCTTTAACCTTTTTCACTTCAAACCATTATTTGCATGGATATCACGAGGAAAAAGATGGGCACTGGCCTCCATTCCACTCCACACACCCCCCCGGAAAAATATAAAGGGAGAGTAAAACAAAAAGAATGAGCATCCCTTCCCCCAGAAAAATGGAAAGGGGATTTTTAAAATGCCAAAATGCTTGAAAATACATTGTAGCTAATTCCCTTCCATTGTTAGAGGATGCTTTGCCCACCCCCCAAAACAGTCATGCCCCCTAGAAAACTTCCTGGCAACGCCCATAGTTTTCACAAACTTTGTCGTCATGAAAGCTTCCAAATTTCTCCACTTCATACTCTTCTTTTCTCAATTATTTTGGGTAACTGATTGTACAATGGACCACTTTTCTACAACATGTGAGGTAGAACATTCTACATTCTGAATATAGAGACATTATTGACTTCAGTGGCTGATACAAAAGTGGAAGATTGGTGTAAAACTCACTCATAAAATCTGAACTTACAAAGTTTACAAGTGCAAAATAGGTAAGGTAACAGTGAGGGATTTCATTGATACAAAAACACAAACATTTCTCTGTTTTAAATCAGTAATATCAAAATTTGCTCTTCAATGAGATACAATGATTACAGAGTAAATACAATTTGAAAAACTTGTCATGAGTTGATTTTCTACACAAGGTAATGACAAGTCCAATAATTTGGTTTGTAAAAGGCTACACTACCATGACCAACTTCCGAAATTTGATACAAAAATCTACAAGAATAAAAGTGAATAGGAATGACCAAAACCCTTGCAGCTGTGGTTTGTATTGACTACATTTCATAAAAATCTAACAAATCATGTGCACTTCATGGAACGCTAGAGGTACAATGTATCAGACAATAGCCTGTGAACAGTACAATTTCAATTTCTTCTGACAAGTGGGAAATTTATGCTATCTTGGTCAGAAAAAGGGTGTTAAAGTTAAGATATTTCAGTAACTACATGTACTTATGTCTTCAATGTGCATAGAGATTTGAATATGGTATCAAGTCTGCAGCAAGGATTATTTTCTATGCGGTGCTCAGTGCTACAGGTGTAATTCTGGGTGTGGTCTGTTTCAACAAGTTTTGGTGCTGCATCACAACTTTAGGAGTAAAACATCCAAAATACGACGAATGTCGGTGTGAGTCCCACTGGGTAAACTTGCATATTTGTCCCTCACAGCAATGATAGAATGCTTAGAAATTTACGTCATGAGGAGGAAACAAATAAATTAAATTAACTTGACCTTATTTCAAGGATGGATTTGCGCCGGGGGAGATGTAAATTCAAATGAAAAGTGGTAACTGGGATATCATTTGGAGGGACATTATAAATGAAAAAAAGTCACAGTAATACTATAGAATAATATACATGTACTGCAGAGATCAATACTGTGAACGGGAATGTTGATGTACATGTAAGATCAATGCACACCTCTATTTATAAAGTTTAAAAAATGCAATTTCAGTATTCTATAAGGTCCTCAAAACAGCACATTAACTGATAAGGCTATGGCAAGAATTTACAGAGGAAATTTGGCAGTGTTGTAGTCGAGACCATCACAAGACCACGCACAAGATCAGTCACAAGCAACAGGGTGAACAATGACAAAGGAATGCTTTTGTTGCGGTTCATTTGAATAGCTTGCCTTGAATTCAGACTGGAGGTCTTGTGTTGGTCTTGTGACGGTCTTCAGTACTCTCAACTACGACACTGAAATTTGGTTTCAATCAAGCTCATCGCCTAAGGAAATTCTCAGGGTTTTCTCCATGTAAGCAGAATTTAAAAGAACTTATCTTTTAAATTCTGGAGAAATGATTTGACGATGAAATTGAAAGAACTAGTAATACATATGCATGATATGTGCGTATGTCTCTAATGAAATTCATGCAATGTTTACATTTCAAATAAACACAAATATTTGTACATTGTGTAAATTACAAAACATGATTAACATTAGCGTAACAAATACTGCATACAAAATCTGTTAAAAGTGCAAAGGTTCTCAACAAAATAACATATTTTAAGGTATTAACCACTTGCTGCTGGTACCGGAACCGTATTCTTTATATGCGTGGCCCGGGTCTCCGAAATCGGACAAAGGGAACTGGGCCTAGTAACAAAAGACTGTACTTGTAACAAAGACCCTGCTGCTGGGCATCACCAACATTTTTTCACTCTCAATAGTGGAGATAATCCAGCCTTGTTTTGAAACAGTATACACTGTACCAAGGTTTGGGGGATTTAGTGCAAGTGCATTACCAAAGGGGACAAAAGTGCTCCACCACTGCAGCGATAAGCCACACAGCACCACCGCACGCTAATCTAGCCCTAAAAGAGGTCAGCAGCACACTGTGCCAGTTTCATGAACAAAAGAAAATTACGAACACTGCAAAATATGCTCTCTTTTTACAAGGCAGCAGGCCTGGCTGAAATACTCCAGCCTCGGTAGATGTTGTGTATCAGATTAGAGTAGAACCCAGACAGTCCTTCGTATGGGCGTAAGTGTCCAGTAAATGAAGGTATGAATTTTTAAAGAATTTTGAAAACAGAAAAAATGATAATTATCCCATCCCAGCATCATCAACATTGATAACTGCCAGCGGCGTGATGTGGTTAAGGATATATTGTAAAATATCTTGGACAAGTCTTGGACAATGTAGACCTCTTACTGGCATGCCAATCTTAATTTGCATTTTCACAATCCCTTACTGTAATATGAAGCTCCAGCAAAACCAGTGGAACCTTAGACAACACTTATTAAATGGTTTCAACACAATATGCATTAACCCTAACAGTCCCAACTCCTCCAATTTCAATACGATTTTACATACACCCTAGGGAGTTTGGGTTAACTGTGGCAGTATACTATTATTTTTTATCGCACAATGCAGACACACTTATACAAAAAAAGTGCAGAAACCATCACAGAGCTCGGTATCAAACTGAGTCACATTACATATGGTTAGCAAGAGTTACAAGATACATTCTGGCCACAGCTCCATGTACATGTATGTTGTGTTTTAAACTCAGATTACAATGGGAGGTAGTTCATAAAAACAATTCCCAATACAGTGCATAATCAAGAGGCCACTTGTCCCAGTGCATCCTGGGAAATCTTTATTTTAAATGGTCTTTGTATAAGCACATTGCAAGTTTTCCACTATTGGACCTGCATAATTCAAGTTAGGATCTTTGTGTGTGAAATATAAGGTCTTTACACAGCTCCAAACTCATTTAAACTCCTGTGAAATTACATATAAAGATATGAATAATGCAGATAATCAGCTGCCTGATCATTGAACAATTTCAACTGAAGCTGAAAAGTTGCTTTGTGAGTGGCTTTTGAGGTATGTACTTGGAAGTGCACCGGAGTGTGATTCAGTCTTATTTCTCACAGTGGTGAATGTATTGAGTTGTCAGTCAGAGCAGCAATATCTATCTCTGATAATATTAAGACAGTTCAAAGGCATGGTGTTTTGAGGTTTGGGCAGCTAGATTATAACAACTACCACCGGGTCTTTGTAGAATTCGGGGGCAAAACAAACTGCCTTGTCTGTATTCTGCATATCACACAACAGTAGTTTGTACTCAATCCTCTCACACTATGAACATCAGACAAAAGAATAGCAATGCAGTAACAATGAACATCCATTGTTATTGCACCATACTTCTTTTGTTAGATGTTCAAAGTGCCATACTGAAAAGCTGCTATCCAGTTTCATTTGTTACAAAGATTTCATAGTATTGAGCAGGAAATGACATGAGAAACCAGAGGCGAAAGTGATTTGTTAAAGTAACAAAATCCTAGATGTTCAATTTCTTTCCAAACCATTTCATTATGACAGAGTTGGCAATGGGATGCATAGTGAAAGCCCAATTTAAGAGAAAGCACTTACAGCACATAGTAGTTCATATTGGTCAGTCATCTACACTCCCTTCATGTTCCATTTTGAGTTTCTCCACCAGGACATCAATGGTTTCTTGGATGTTTTCATAGACTGGTACCCCCCGACGCTTCGCAATATCAGCTAGGTAGCTACGAGCTCGATTATAGTCTCTGATAGCTCGCTCTGTCAGCTGTTAATGACAAATGATAAAAGGAAAAACAAATGGGAGGACATTATAGCAGTTAGTCTTGAACCTAATGGAATGTTTAGTTTAGTAAGCAACTAAAAGGTTCACTTTTAATAAACACCCATTAGGAAGTCTACATCAAAACAGTGAAATTTATTTCCATATATCAAACGGACACAAGTCAATGACACTTTTCAAGTTCTTGACTGAATATATAACACTTGAAGTGTTCTGTTTATCAATTGTCAGGATTTCACATGACATACCGTTTCCCCATAGACACAGACACCATGCTCCATCTGTTGGATGCATAGCACTACCTTCCTTCCTTGACCAATGTAGTGGGCAACCTAGGCAATAGAAATGGCAAAAACAGATAACCCAAAGTTCCCAGTGGACAGATTACAATGGCACCAAGAGGAACAAATCAAGGTGACATCACTGTAAAGATGAAAACATCTGCCCGATAGGGAGAATGTCCAAACCCTTGAGGTTAACTAAGCAATTCAATGTTTAACGAATCTGTCCCACCTCAATCATTGATGCTATGCCACGGGAAGTAGCACTGATGACAAACAACAGGTACAATGATGTATCCTTGGCTCGGGCCTCAATAGCAATGTTAGACATGTTCCAGTTGGACACTTTAGGATTGAAAAAGGTCAGATCATGCCTCCTGAGGACAAACCAAACATTTCTTATGAATATGCAACACGTAAAATAGAATTATCTTCACATTTGTCATACCAAATGTATAGAGGTTTAAACTGTGTTTTTGAAATCCTTCTATTCCTGATAGAGTTGTATCAGGAACTTCTTGTAGTTAAAAAGTGAACAGACTGAGTAACAAAACATCCCAAAATGAATACTGGGCCATTTTCCAACACTCAACTTCAGCTCTATCTCAGACTTCAACTGTTTTTTTTTACTTCCCGTCTTTGAAGTTGCAAGCGCAATAGTAAGTCTGATAATGCCACAAAACATCAAGAAATATACTAGAGAGCCAACCATTACGGTGTGCACTTCAATTTAATTTAAACGCTTCAGGCCTACAATCAGGGAATGGTTTCGGAGATGAAGCCTGAGATGGAGATGAGGCTGAGTATTGGAAAATGGCCCTGGCATGACAGTCATGGGTAGTCATCTGCCATTACATTTTTCAATGCCTGAATACCAAGCTTGTTTGCAACGCAAAGATCACAATTTTCATAACCCATAAATTTTAGGGACACTCTTTCAACTGAAGCTCTCAAATACTGATCTTTATCTGAAAACTCATTCCAAATCCCACAAAATTTGAAGCTTTGATATGATCTCTGGGCCAATCAAAATGGACAAGTCATCTTACGCGAGACATGGGATGGCAATCTCCTCTCTCCATGTTGTGTCCAAACAGGTCCCACCAAGGAAAACATCTGTCTGGACCTCAACGACCTTTCGAGGAATGGATGATGTCTTGAATGTACTCAGCCAACCTAACCATAGAAAAAGGGCAAATCCCAAAGAAAGCTGAAATGTAAGTCTAAAAGAACTTTCAACTTATTTCCTCTGGCAATTCCTGTCATTGTGTTTATGCAGTGTGAATGGTATCCTGGAGCAGTATGGAGGATTTCACAGATAATCTAGACATGAACATATGCATGGCTAAAGCATACACAGCACAAAAAAAAATCAACTGAATTCCCACAGCTACACCAAATGGTCATTGCTCAAATCAACAAAGTCAAACCCAGCCAACGATCAACTGTTCATGACTGGAAGTTGGATGCAAAATAACAACAACAACAAATTCATAAAGACCTTCAGAAAGGCAAGCAACGACAGGGACTCACTAGAGGTCACTGACCTCAATCTCTTTGATGTTTCCAAGCCATCATCATGTATTGATGCCGCAAATATTTCCAGAAAAAATACTTCCACAGCACCATGTTTAGGCTTAAGAACACAGCCTGACCCCTGTGAATGTACTAAGTGCAAGCAGGAAAAAGGAAATGTTTTATCTTTTTATCACAAATAATGAAGGACTCACGATAAATGGAAGACACAAGTCTGGAGAAAGCTCCTTTGCTGGAAGGTGGCGGTTGGTAATGCTTATACTCTGTAACCAGGCAACAAAACTCATTGAAGTCCAAGTCAGTCTTGTCTCCTGTCTCTGCACAGCTGGCTACAATTTGGTTATATGCAGGGAAGGCAAGATCTTTACCAGTCACAGCCCGAATGGCAAGAAATGCCTAAATTGAAAGGAAAATCCATCTACAGTGTTTCATTACAGTTTGTAAAAGGTCAAATTGAAGAAATTACGACCACCAATTCATACAAAAAAATGGTAACCCTTTTTCTCTTATAAAACATAAAGTTTTAATGTTTTGCTGCAATTGAAATATCCATATACATTTTGACTTTGTTTCCAACAACTACTATTTGACTTTGTTTCCAATAACTACTATTTAAAAAGATAAATTCATCTTACAGGAGTTTTCTGAAAATAAAATGTGGCACTTCTAGAACTTCACAAGAACTATGTAAGTGTAAAATATCTATCTTTGACAAAAAAGAACTCACATTAGAAAGTGATATTCTACTGCGATTATCTCGATCAAACTCATCAAAGACTTCACGGATGTGTCTGGAATGCAGCACAGATGAGGAACGTGATCACAAAATTGTGCTGAGCACAGAAAAAAAGGCTAATACTAAATATAAGTGAATTACAACAAAGGAAATGCTACACATAAATTCAAGTGCCTGGCAAACCCTAGCTGAGAACCAGGGATGATCAATACACATTATATGAAAGTTTGGCTGGTAACCTGCTGTGTCAAAGAAAGCATTGCCTGTACTATGCAACTTTTGCACTTTTCTGATCATATAGCACTGGTTCCAGTACTCATCAGCTGAATGTTGCTTAAGGCACATACCTGCAGTCCAATTTAATCTGATTACCTGAGTTTATCTCCGACTTTGAAGGCAGGATGTTTTACAGGTTGTGCTCCGTCTTCTAGTGTGAGTTGACTCAAGTGAAGTCCTCTATGCAGGGCCTTTGCAGCACAGTGTAACGAGATTTTGACATCTTCAAAGATTGGACACCACTGTCTCTCTACCATGTCACATAAGAAGGCATGACTGTGCCTCAAATCCTTCAACTCACTGTCAAAGTAAACAAGGATGTATGACCAACATGCATTACAAGTAAACAAACAAATCTACATGTATGTACATGCGCACAATCCAACAATTAGAAAAAGGACTTTGCAAAGTTGCTTTTTTGTTACGATTGTACGATCTACAAACCAGTGTATGTATCATTTAACTTCAGTCAAGTTTATAAGTGAAAGCTATTTTAGGGTTCCCAGCTAGATTTGGTAAAGCCATGACCCCAAGTAATGTACTCAAACTATCTTGGTAAGGAAACAGCATACTGTGCCTGACACTTCCTGCTTTATTTCCTGATAACCTTGATTTCAACAAAAAGATTGAGATCATTCAATGCTCATGCACAAGCATGTACATTTAATAACAGAGGTTGAAGTATATATAAAACATAATAAAGTCAGGTTCTAATGAAATAGGAAGAGATACTGAACTGTAGCAACAGGGAGCATTAACAACATGGCAATAGACCACAGCATGTAATACGAGGATGTATCTTACTTGTCTGATATTGTTTCATTTTCAACTACTGTTGGCAAGCCTTTCATGACAAGCACCAAAGGTCTACCTGCACCTATAAGTGAAAAATCAAGCAAAACTCAGCAATTAGTCCCCCAGATTCTAGTCACAGGGGTCCACAGGTTTGAAAATTGAGGAATGGGTTGGTATATCTGGTGTGAAAATGGAAACTAATGTATTTTTCCTAAATATGAGAAGGGGCAGAAATTCCAATTTTATGAGCTCTTGCTTGATATAATTAAGGTTACACAATTCTAGTCAGACTTCAAGTGCCCCAACACAATTCGATCCACCTCCCATTCACAGGCCCCTCCCTCCCCAAATGTACAGGTATCAACAAATTTTAAGTATACATTTGATCCCTCACATCATCAGTGAAAACAAAAATGTCATATTCTTAGTTTTCTGCAGGTTTTTCGCGCCCTTACCTGACAAATACGCAGCCTCTACTAGAGATGCAACACTTCGTGTTGAGCTGTCAATGACAAAAAGAAGCAATTCAGCCACTTCCTTGGCTTCATCTTCAATTGCTATCAGTTCGTGGCTCCAATTCTCAACTTGCTGCTTCAAACAAACAAAGATTTGATATACACATCATTAACATAGTTTCGCAAAGCTAAGAATTTTCGCAAACAAGATTCAAAGGAAACCTGCTTGCTGTGTTGAGGACAATGTTTATGAAAAATAAACTAAACACTTGGAAATAAAGATCAGAGATCAGAACATAAAAATATATATAACAAGAACTGTGTTAGGAGCAAAAGTAATCGTCCTTGTTAGAATAGCCTATTATATACAGGTATACTGACTGGGTTGTAGTAAGTTAGGTTGTAGTCTTTCAGCAGGGGAATGGCAATGTCTTTCCGCCAAGTTGTCGGATTGCACGAACCACCAAGGAACACTGGAAAAATAAGAAAAGGAAAGAGAAATAAACACAAACAGTTCAGCTTAAATTACATGTACCATGGGTACATAAACTGCTTAACTGTGGTATGACTTAATGAAGCAGTCCAATGTGACTCATGCTCAAGGCCGGTTTTACAAATCTGAAAGCCCTCATGACCTTGGGAATGCTGGATTTCCAGACTTTGAAAAGGAACCATGTGGGTTGTGACCAGCCTTCTGAACTGAAGCAATGTTGTGACTAAGACACATGTATGTTTATATTAAGTACTTATGGTTATGACTGATTTTTCGTGCTGATATGTTAAGGGGAACAGCTGTAGTCATAGACAGTCATGACTGCTGTAGACGATGGTGTCTGATGAATCATGCTACATATTGAAAGGCTACACATTGAACAACCACTAAGGCTATTAATTGGAGGGCCTACATCCATCATTAACACATTCTGTAGGCAAACCTTTCTTTTACACACATATTTCCTGGATAACTTGGGTTACGTCACATGTTATGTTAACATCCCCAAATTAAGGCAATATACCAAACATGCACTAAAGCATGTCTGGTAGAGGTGGGGGTTAAATTTTGTACTAAAAGGGTTACAAATGAAACCATATACCTGTACCTTTGAATTTGGGCATAGAGGAGGAAGATCTTGGATGATGGGTTGCATTGTGACGATATCTTGGATCAGTTGCATTTGGTATCTCACTGGAATGGTTTAAGGCACTGTGGAACAAAGCGATATGACAGAGGAATGGTCCAGAGTCTGGTTGGCGCAGTAGTACATGTAGCTCATCGTCCATTTGTGTGATCTAGGTCCAAATCCCTCATAGGCTATCATGGGGACTGGGTTTTTCAGTCCTTACCCAAGCCGGCAGGTTTTTCTCATAATTTAAGCTTCAATTTGCCCCCACCTTTTAAAAAATGCATAGTTCTTTATCTTTTTTCACTTTTTTAAAGACAATTTTGACCACAGGTTGTGTACTTTGGGGAAGCCCGTAGCTCATTACTGGAAATAAGTTGATCGAACATAATGAATGTACAATAAAAGTTAATATCATTCATTACTTATTGTCTTAGACTTACCTAAATTTGTCATAATGTTCCTCGAGGTCTGAAGTAAAGACACAGAAGTCACCAAACGTAATGAAATCATCACCATCTCGCTGCAAACACTCACTGCTACACATCAGCATTGAATAAACTGCAAAACCAAAACAGAGCAACAAAGTAGGACTTCAAACACTGGTAAAATCAAATTTAAGGAAATTTGCATATTGATCCAAGTTTGAGAAAGCCAGGCTTCAAGTATGATTACAAGTATGATCCAAATACAACAGTGATTAATCAATAATCACTGATTCTGGATGATGAAATCATTCTTACAAATGTACTTTGCAGGTGATAAATGTGTTAACTATCTGATGTCAAAACATATGTGGTTTCACCCACTGGTAACACTTCAAGAGTTGAATTTCACTTTTTTTCTGTTCCACAGACCTTGTTATTATTATATTATATTATATTATTCAACTTACTTTGAGATCTTGTGGGAAATATCTTCATATGACTGAAGGCCTGTAGTAAACTCTTTCTGTCCAGTTTTTTATTCCCACGGTCAAACTCCTCAAACACTTCCAAGTAGCGCCTAGTAACAAAAAAGGAAACTTTTTTTATGAGATAAAAACAAAAGATGCATTACGCTGAAAACAAAAATGACTAAAATGATATGCGAATACACAAAGGTGTTGTAAACCTAAGCTATATCCGTACAAAAATACATGTAATTTCAACAAAAAAAATTGATGTTTGATTGGCCTACTGATTAATGGAATCATGATGCAAAACAAAAAAGGCAACTCAGAAACCTAGACACTCGTCATCAGCAGTCATGCTCGTGAAACCATTCATGATCCATCATTATGTCATCTAATGTCTCACTTAACCATCATTATGGTCATGACGACAAGGATAATCATCTTTATTCCATCTACAACCATGCACACATACAGATCTAATTAGCCTTAAGTAATGTGATTGGATAGAATCAATGTTCGATCATGTCAAACACAGAGTTCCAATTACTCGGGCTTATTTGGTGATCAGTGTTAGAAACCTATACAAAGTAAACTGTGATATTAGTGAACTTAATTTGCAATGTTTATAAACATGACAAACGCTCTTACTAGGCATGTTAGGGTTAACGTTTGGCCTACCGTGTTCTTGGACCGAAGACTTGCATGTCTCCATTTCGCCACTCTGCAATCACACTTTCCGTCTCCGTATTGTGGTTCGTATCACGCTCACACAGTAAAGACATAATTTACAATTAAAAATGAACCAAAAGAAACTGAAGAAGTAAACGTAATGCCTAATGGGCATAACTCAGCTTGATTCACCCCATCATTTTTAGCCTGCACCCCGACCAGCCCCGCCACCGCTTTGGTTTAAAAAAAAAAATGACGTAATGCTTCGTGGACATATATATATTTAATTAACCTTCGATCACGGAGGGCGGTCTTCCTCACGTGGGTTCCGCGTTCTGTGTTGCACGTTGACAAGAACCTGCTATCACAGCAACGTGGGCATGAGGTACATTAGCCCCACTAGTGTGGCACGGATCATCGGGAGTGATCCGTGCCACACTAGTGGGGCTAGGGGTACATCAACAACACAGAGTATCCTCAGTTTAAAAGGGGGTAAAATGCATTACTCTCAGGTCTTCGAGATACATCAAAGTTTTGGTGGGAAATCCGATGACATTTTGGAGAAAAGTTCATCCAAAGATAATCACCCCTAAAGTTTGAAGCCTATCGCCATTTGATAAAAAGATCGTGTCCTACAGTATTTGAAGCTACTTCAAGTCCAATATAAGAACAGAGGCATTTTAGCGCCTAGTTTCATCTACATTTCACAGAAATACAAGGCGGAAGTCCTGTTCAGAGATTCCATTCATTTTTTCTGTTTATAACTAAAAGAAGCAAGTCCGAGGCTATATTTTTCTCATGTAAATTATGATTTAAATGGTGTATGAATGCTATTTGTGGCGTGTCCTGGTAGTGATGGTCCTGGACTTGTTGCAACGTTGGACGTACTTGGGAGCGCCATCCTAGAGCAGACAAAATTACTTCTCCTGGAATAACGCTAATTACCGTTCAGGTTTGGAATGTTGTCCATAGTACTGCACTAAATACCCAAAAGACATTGATAACCACGTACGCAAAAGTACATGTAGCCCCCCTCCCAATAAAAACCTAGGCCTTTACATGTATACAAAACAAATACACAGCAAGCGTATGATAAAATGAAGTTTGCTTCAATAACTTCACACATTTTGGAATAAATCTCGGGTATTATTGATAATAGTAGCACACAGGCCAGAAATTTTGCCCCTTTGCCCCACCTATCTCAGTCATTTGGGGTAAGTGGGACAGCCATTAAATTTGGGGGGTATGTTAAACACACACAGATGTATGTCAACCATTCAACAATTTCTATGTAGATTATTTCAATCAAAGAAACCCATTTTTCTTCCTTCCAACGATCATGTTTTATTTCTGAAAGATGATTAAAAATTCCAACAGAAGGCAGACATTCATGTGATTGTGTAGAATATCATTTTTTACAAAGAAATGTCCCAAATGCTTCCCTGCCAAATGATGAGCATGAATAGAGGTGATTTTTAGGCAACATGGCTTAACATGAAAGTATGGACACGATTTTTTTAATCAGTATTGTTTGTTGAAAATGCTTTCCCCAGTATGTATTTCTGAGAATAAGATAAAAAAAAAAAACAACAGAAAAACTGCCAAGTATTCCACTCCCACAATACACAATTACTCTAAATTAACTTTTCAACTTGTTTTTCCCTCATTATCTGTTTAGGCCTGACATCACAGTGCACATTAAAGATGAGTCTAGAAGAGTAGAAAAGGAATAACTATTACCTTTATCTTCTAAAACTTATTATCTTCTGAAATTTGGAAATTATATCTCAAATTTAAGCTTCACTGTACCTCAACCAGTTCTTTTCTGAACAAAACTTTGCCCCCCCACTGTATGTGATTCCCTGCCCCACCCATTTCTGCTCTACTTCCCTATCCTATATTGGTTTCTTCCACCCATTCTGTCTAACTCTCACTTATTTATTAGACAAGATTCGTAAAATGGGCGAGGATAAAGGGGGGACGTTGCAAGGAGGTAACCTATATACAAATTGAATCCTTCATTTCTAGAGAGTTACAGCACAGGTTTGCTAAGCATTCTCCTCTTCTTAAAGATTCCAAAGTACCACATGAGACCAGTCAAGAACGACAGACTGTACCTGTAAAGCAGTATAAACAGCCATTAGATAAATCTTTGCTTAAAGCGAAGTATGCAAACAGACTAAAGAATGCAGATATGAAGTTTTTGCATAAGTTCTTGGGTTAATAAGCACACTAGGGATACACTTACAGTAAGCTACAGACTTGCATTTATGAGTCAGGGATGGGTTAAGCATAACGGTGTCATCAGTTTAGATCAACTCATTCCAAATAAGTCAAGTAAGACTTCAAATCAAAGCATGAATTTCTTGAATGCTCACCAAGTTATGATGTACTGCAGATGTTCATTTCGCAGTGTGACCTTTGTTTGACCTCCGATGGGACCTCCAGGAATGTCACATGCTGTCAAAATTACAAAAATTCCAAAGATGAAACTCAATAAGTGGCCACAGTGAAATGAGCACACAGATCTGTGCAAGGATAAGAAGATCCCTTCCCTTGAGGCATCCAGCTTCAGTTACATTTGAGAGATCAGGCGACAATTTGGAAAACTTACAGCTATCAGCATCAATCATGACAGGCTCAGCTCCGGTGACCCTTGACATCTCTTCAAGGTCAAGATAATACCAGCGACCTCTTTCAATATCATTCTGGGGCATGAAGGCTGCTCGCTGTAAGTAGGAGAAAACGCTATGTACATTTAAGAGGCAACATTTCATTACCTTGTGCTGTTATTTGGCACAAAACTAGCAGTATGTCAAACATGTCATAACGTTTCAGGGTTTCTGCATCAAGTAAAACTGCTTTGGGAACATTATAAAGTGTTTATGAGTTTCATAAAAAATGCACTTCATTGTTTTAAGATCAAGTAATTTCAAAAATCTTCTTACCTTCTCTGTTTTTCTTACAAGTCCAATCAGCTGAATTTCCCCTGAAATCTGTTGGACAATACACAAAATACATGACCTTATTATTACAGAAAACATAATTACCTCTGTATTATTTTTGTCAGGCTGAAATCATCGATTAGATCTTCAATCAAGAGATCTGACATGACCATCAGGTGCTTTAGCGTAAGAGAATATCTTCCTGTGTTTCCTACCTGGCCCTGTTGCCTGCTAGCTGGGTTGGAGTTACGCTTGGGAACAAACCCTCGGTTCACTAGAATACTAACGCTGTTCATGAAATAGGAAGATTTCATGGTAAACTCTAAAGCAAATTAGATCAGAAATTAAACATACAAAGCCAACATGAAGACAATGATTTGCTTTTCAAACAACAAAGGAAAAAAAAGAGAATGTCAAACTTTCTTAAAAGTACAAAGGTAAGTTTTTACTTTTTTACCAGAAGCTATAAAGTTGGTGCTGAAAACACATGTTAATACTCACCCTAGATCTGGGCAATAAAATGGAGTGACTACATGAGCACCTGATTCTCCCCTTGATATCAAACTCCCAGCATCCTTTGCAGGAGGTTTATTCAACGTACGTGGTAAGATGAGAATCTCTTTGGAGTGATCAAACTCTCCTCTTATCATTACCCGTCGGTACTCTAAAGCTTCAACATCAACTTTCCTGCAATTCAATGGAAATACCAAACCAAGGTCTCCTGTAAGAACAACAGCATGGGCACAGTTTCTTTGCACAAAGTGAGAGATACTGAATGAAAATGACAAGAACAAATACATGTATAGGAATGATGGGCTTCTGCGGACTAGTAAAAGTGTACATGAAACAGGAACTTTACTCCAACATGGCAACTCATTAAGCTTGTATTTGGCCTGAGATACAATCTTCTGCTTTAAATCCCTGTGATACACCAAGACTGACCCTGTACATGCTACCACAGGTGTGACTCTTCTCTGCATTGTTGGTGCCTTGGAGGCTGTTCATCATTGTTTCGATTTAGTTATAATGAACCACACAAGGTTCACTTGAGCCTATCTGAGAGATTTAAAGCCCTTGCCCTTCAACTTTGCCTTAATGCATAACCTCTATGGCTGGCCAGCCAATAATGTACACAATCCCACCAACTGTTGAGGAGACTATCCAAAATACATGTGCCTGAATTTTACAAAGTGACAGCCAAACTGCCGTGTCCTGTATGCATACGCATACAATGATCATGTTACGATTGGTCTATATCATAAATGGGCCTAGTTGGTCACCAAACTTACTCTAATGATTTGAGGGGTACTGGAGCAGCAGTAGTTCGTGCCTCCAAGTCCCGGATCAAACCAAGCTTCCATTTGCGACGTTTCACTTGCCAAGTTCCCAGGCAAAATGCAGCAGCTGGAATGATCAAGAGGAGATGACCAAAGACTGAGGGAGGTGCACTGTCAGAAGAGGAAGCGCCCTCATGTGGTCTGCTGGAGCTGGCTTGTGAATGTCTCTGCTTGGATGATGATACCTGTCTGATGGCAAAGTGCCCTCTGTATGGCCTCAAACACCGCCACAGGTCTTGCTGAAATGACAATATTAATAATGCTGGAGTCACTAGTCACTAGTCAGCCTGCTCTTCATATGCAGTAAAACTAAGTGTTAGTGGAACCAACAAAATTCTAATAAACAAGTATAAAGCTCATAAACACAGTTATGTTTAGGCAAGCACCTTCGGTAAGAACTCTAAAAATGGACGCTAGTAATTACTCCCTACAGTGACCTACTAGCCATCAGAAAGCAACTTCATGTCCAAAAAAGTTCAATTTAGGAGGGAAAAAACCAAGTTGTTTACTAAGGAAAGCCTTAGAATTTTTCAGACCAGTCTCATAAGGTTCATGCACAGAGTGTCAAGTGGTGTTTGCATATTGGAACTCTTTCCGCACCGTCTTCCTGATGTAGGGATTTCAGTAAAGTCTGGCATGAACAACAAAGGGAAGAATGAAGAATCAATACATTATTAGGCCTAGTAATAATAAATAATACACCACTTACTCAAAAAACAATATTCACTAGCATATCCAATGGTCATGCTGGTGCTATGTTTAAACTCACAATGTAAAGGAAATCTTTATCATTTTGAATGGTTTTCTTTAATACAGTTTTGTACAAGAAGTTAGCTAGCAATTTGTATGGCTGGTTATGGTTTGCTGTTTGGTTAAGCATGTTAAGCCAAGACATGGAGATTGAAAAAGGATCCAGTAATTTTGTAGAGTTCTAAGGTATGAAAAAGGACCTTTGTATAACTGCATGGCCCCAGTTACTCCAAACTAGCGGTGTGTCAGCTTTCATGTACAGCCATACATGTAGGCCTAGGCCTTTATTGCTTGACAGTTTTAGCAGCTATGCATGCGTGCAGCCACACAAGTTCACAGCAAAGCCAGTAAAAATGTATGTCAAACCTTTCGTGCACGTGGAAATAATTCAGCTTTTGGGCAAACTCTTGATACACGAACTATTGACTTGACAACTCTAGGGAAAGACATAATTGCAGGGATACAACGTCCACGGGAACAAGGCTACGGAGGGAGAGATCAGCGATTATTACGTAAAAAGTAATGGCGCCCTCATAAGGTTAGGGCCAGGGCCCCACAGTCACAGACAACTTTTCTTCCACCCTTGGTGGCGCTGCTGAAAACTATAACAACCGGAGACGCTTTGCTGGATTGCTTCGTTGACATTGTGCTTCTATGTAATTCATCCCGAAATTCATTCATTCTTTGATTCAGGTTGTACCATTCTGATGGCTGCTCAGGGCTATCACTTAAAGCTTGGTCCAGGTGCTGCTGAATCGATTGATCAGTATCTGGAATATAGACGGTAATATTAGTAGGCCTAATCAATCTTCTGCATTTTCTGCAGCGTTCTCAGGCTTCTTTCAACATAACATCAAGCCTAGCCATGTCGTGAAAAGCTCCAAATGAGTGGCTCCCTTTTGAAATCTGTATTCTTTCTTTCGACAAAAGAAGACAGACTTCAGAGGAGGCATCTCCATGGTGTACTGTAAGGCTAGGGGAAAACTTCCATAAGCAGACGCCATTTGACACTCTGTGCACAAACCCTATGACTGAGACTTGTCTGAAAAATTCCGAGTGTTATTTGTAATCCTACTTAAACATTTTCACTGCAAAATTGATTTTTTTAGGTCATTTAATTGCTTTCAGATAGCTAGTAGTAGTAGGTCACTGCAGGGAAAAATTAGTGGTGTCCACCTGGGCCAGTGCAGTGGTTGAGCTTGTAGGGTACTATAAGTTTTGGAAAACGAAGCCAATGTGAACTACATGTGTTGAAGACAAGGAAAGTATCAAAGCACCTTTCAGCTTATACTGAGTGACGTCATACTCCCCTACTAAGATCAAATTCCTACACTGTGAATTAAAATTAAGCTTATGCCTTCTTAAATTTATTTTATTCTGTTTAACTCTACTGTAAGTCTCTGATCCTTATTTCCCTAATTCACATTACAAAGTATAAAGTTCATTTCTTTATTTGTAAGTTATATAAAGCCTACACTGGATCACTTCAAATGGTTACTTTTTCCAATGCACGGCGTACCCTATACAACTGTTTGCTTTTTCAAATTGCCCACTTAGTATCTGTGTTCTTTATATTTTTTGTGATTTACCACAGAGGAAATAAATGTCACCTCCCCCCCAAAAAAAAAATTGTGGGTTTTGTTATGCCCAATGGAATACTCCAAAACGAATCCCATAGATAAAGGGGTAACAGTCAAACTAACTCGTAGCATGGACCATAGTACAGTATAATTACCAAAAAAGTAGAGCATTTACAGCCTGATGCCTGTATTGTCACTTTCCTGTAGAGTGACCAGTATACAAGAGTAGTCTCTTTACCACATTCACCCCGTGCACACTGCATACCCCTTTGATGTTCATACAGCATTGTTGGTGAGGATGACGGTGGTGAGTTATTCACACCAGAGCAGTATGAAGCTTATAAACGAGATGTTGTACCAACCCGGATGAAGAATCGTCTATTTGTCAGTTGGACATCTCCCAATGGGTGGGATTGTAAGCTGGTTGGACCAGAGACACCATGCTTCTGTCAACACAGGTAGTAGTCGTTTCACTAACATCTTGATTCCATTCAAAAATAGAGATCCGAATACACTTTATGTTGGTCTCCATGATGGATAACCTGAGTGAATTGATTTTTAGGAGTCATTTGTTTCCTGTAAGCAGTAAAACAGTTTTTGCTGGAATTCATCACAAGGGCTTTAAACAACCTGATGGGATAGGCAGGTCATACATCATTATAGTGGCTAGAGAAAATGACCTCTTAAATGACCTAGTGGGTGATTTATTATGAATCTGAACCTTCCCAACAATTCTTTGTGCTTGGGCATGATATCTGAAGCTATCAAGGTTTTATTTTAATTCTTTTCCTGATGTACATTGTAGATACAAGCAGCACAAGACAGATTTCAAGGAGATACCCACAGAGAGACCCCTACTCCTCCCTTGTAGGGTCAAAGGTTGCAGATGTCAGTCATACAATTATGTTCCCCTGAATGGCAGCAGGCCTTTACGATGTCGGTGTAAGCACTTCACTGATGAACATTCTGAGGATCCAAGCCATGCTTGCATGAAATGTGAGTCAAGACCAACATTGTGATCAAAATGGTACAATCTACATGTACAAAATGCAACAGCAATTATGTGTGTTTCACTCAAATTTGTACTTAAAGAACACGCTTATAAAGCACAAATTGACAAATTGCTCGTGGTTAAGGCTACAGTTTTAATTTTATGTGGTAATGTCTCTGTTACGATTCAGCATTTCAAATTTTGACAAGCCAGACTGTATAGGATATACAAATTCCTGCCACAATATTCACAGGAACTATTTATTTTGTTTCTCAGCGAGTTGTAATTGTGTCTCCTTCAAGAGTTCATTCACCTGTTCTTGTGAGCAGCCTACCTACCTACATGAGATGATTATCGAGACGAAGGAGGAGAGACTAGCCAGAGGTCATCCTGTAGGTCATGACACACCGTATGCAGCCATGGGAGGGTTGACTGGTTTCAGTTCATTGGCTGAGGCATATATGAGACTGGATGATAGCGGCATTGGTGAGACGGATTTACATAAGTAGAAGTAGTTGTCATGGTAATACATGTATATAACAGGAAATTTTTGTAGATGTCTTTGTGACAAGATTTGTTCCAAAGCTAGGGTATTAAAACAATAAGGCAATAACTATTCTGCCCCAAAATACAAAAATCTATTACTTTTGAGCTCTTGAATATATAATTTATAGTGAATATATGATTATACAATATTTTTACAGGTAAGTCAATCATTAAAGTGGATGTTATTTTACAGGTCCAGCAGATGAAGAGTTTTTAAATCAACCAATCACATCATCTGATCATCCTTTCCTTCGGATGCATGCAAGCACCTTCCAGCAACTTGAGCCTCCAGATAAAAAAGTTGATGCACTGACCAAAAAGATGGCAAACTTCAAGATGACAGGAACTGATGCAGATATGGAGTATTATGAAATGAGATATCAGCAGAGGGTAGGAATGTGGAAATAGACTGTTGATTGCATTACTTCAGTATTTTAATGGGCTTTGTGTTTACATGTACTTGTCCCAGAGTTTGGGGCACCTCACAGAAATTGAAGTTATTTATGAGATATGACACATTGAGACACGTAAAAGTTGAGACAGCTTGGTCCGAAATATGTCAGAAATCTTCCCCTCATTACATGTCCTGGCCAGAGATTAGTACTTGTTACACTTTTCGTGCATTATCTAATCAACCTTTGCTTCTACATTTACATCTGTCTGAGCAGGTTTTCAAATATAATTTTTGTTGTGACAGAGAGAGTAGAGTGTACTCATGTCTGCTCCACCAAAAACATGCTCTCAGATGTAATGTGACTGATACCAGATGCAAGGACTCGGTGAATACAGCCGTCTGCAGTGTATACTATGGAACTGGAAGTTGTAATTTTATAGTGATGGTATTTAGTCAACAAGTGTTCTTCCATCCTCCTTGGCAAATTGCTGTAGGGTGGAGAGAGGCAAAGGCCCAATGTTATACACAGTTAATCAGTTGGATTCTACCGCCTGATCCTCTAAACATGATCATGAACCCTGATCATCTGGCCACATGCCCTTAATGATAGTCTTTTGTAATTGTCTATGTTGCTATTCACATCCATTTCCAGTTGAAAGAAGAGCGAATGAAGAAAAGAGGTGTGCAGCCTGGCCCTAGGAGACCACAAGAGGGCGCTGCTGTGAGTGGCCATCGAGTTCAGCCTGGCAGTGCAAAGAGTGGTACCAGAGGGCCCTCAAGAAGTGCAACCAAGAGATAGTCTATGTCTTTGCATTCAGTAGTGAGGAGACCTTGCTTATTGACAGACAATGATTTCTAACAACTATAAGTGTAGTGGACTCAAAATCTTGTTTCTGGAGTAAAGTTGAAGCCATCTACACATCAGAAGCATATCTGTTGAATATTGGTGGTTGAACATGATGGTGCAACACTTTTCATTCTACTAATATAAACCAAAGCCTATGTGATCAGTAATTCTGTGCAACATCTAAGATACAAAAGAATTTTGAGAATACTGCTGCAATGAAATTGGGTTAAAAGAACTAAACATGGGAGATGCATATTTACAAGTTTCAAAATATTTTAAAGACACTTCACGAAGGTTTCGAAATAAATCTTGTTTGAAATTGAGATGTTTTAAATGTACATGTATATATGTGTGTAGAAAACGGCCCTTATGGAGTGAAAAAAATCAGAGCAATGAATTTTGATCAGACCTTATTTCAGAATGATGTGCTATTTTTGCATAGTGCACTGAGATATTTCTTCAACGTAGACACATTGAGAACCTTGTCACGTTGACAAGTTCTGTTTGCATTCATGTGTTTTGCTTTGTAATGGGCTTTAATGCTTGAACTTTTCCAATGCATGTATATTTTGCTGTTTTATTCTGGTTTAAAGAGAGATGACCACCTCTGCAGTTTGCATTGCATTGTATTAGTGTAATAAATGGATTTCACAAATATAGCAGAAGAAACTCGGAAGATCAGATTTTCATTATTTCCCTAGTTCTTAACTTCTGTTTTAAAAAGAATAACACAGTTAAGTTGTTTACAGTTAAAATGTTGCACTGAGTACGACTAGTAGATTTAATTTGCTTACACACTTATGCCAAACTTAGTTCCTGATGAAGTGGAGGTGGCAATCTGTAGAGAGTAGAAGAGAGAAAAATATTTGGAGAAACAACCATTTTGGGGAGCTTTCAGCATCTTTAAAAGTACTAAGATTTACATAGGCACAGTTTCTCATCAACCCATACAGAATGCAGGCAAACGACAATAACGCCAATATTGGCTCACGGATTAAATGAACTCCATGTTTGGAAATACGAGATTTGTTGAACATTTTGCGGTCGTGTTGTTTACTTGTTTTGATAAGCAAGAACAGTAATTCTACACGCGGGTGAGAGAATCATGAATATTCAGTAGCATCACCCAAGAGGATTTCCTAATCTGAGAAAGTTGCAGGCGGGTTTTGTGAAACATTTTCAATAAAAACTACAGACTTTTTAACAATCTTCGGTGCGAGCGATATTCTAGAAAGTAAAGTCGATTGGTGAAATACGCTTAAACTCAAACAGCTGCCACCTTCAACCTGGCTCTGGACTTCACGCCTGATGACGCTGAGAACACTAGGGGGAAGGCGAATTCAAGTGTAATTCCGGCGTACAGTATCAGTGGTCTTAAAATCACCGGATCAAATCACCTGTGGCTTTTGTTTAGACTAAAACAAACTGAACGCTTCCAACCTTAAACAAGATATTCATGAATAGAAATTAAAGCCCAGCTCTGTTGTTCCGTAATTGATATTTTCCTTTTTTTTCTTAGCGAAATACAATTCGACTGCGATGTGGCCACCTGGCTATGTTTCCGATGACGCGAGTTCCAAGGTTGCTGTGTAGGGAGAGAAGACATCTATTTTCCCGCCGTCAATTTAGCTGCTTCCTCTCCGCTACATCACACTGTCTCCTTAGCTCGTCGTGTTTATTTTAATACCGAGGTTATATGACGGGAATTTATGTTGCTAGAAGATGCGAGTATTGATTTTCACTGGCAGCCGCCAAGAAGTGTCAGATTATTTCGAAGCGTGTTTATGTGTCGATGGACGAAGTACTTAAATACAACTTCATTAGAAGAACTTAACGCAGGTAAGAACGCACTTCACGATACCGTGATAGAAAATGCACCAATCTTTCCAGATTCCACAGCGATGCAGCAAGAGGAAATGGATGCTTGTTTTCGAAATTAAAAATTATTGACATTTTTGCTTTCTTTACAGGCGTTAACCATCGTGCTTCATCGTGCACTTAGCACTAGTGGTTAAGCCACAGAGCAAATATTGCGGGGACCGTATGAACAAGCGTGCATCGATGCAGCAGGTTTGAAAAACTAAAGCTCACGGCGTATCAGGGTGCAGGACAACTCATTATGAAGTCTGGGTTTCGATTGGCAAAATAAAATATCCTTCGCACCGAAGAACTGTCTGGCGAGGGATACAGTAACCAAAGAAGGAGTCAGGAATGCAGTGAAAGTTGATGTTCTGTCTACATACATGTACTAGCAACGTGGGAAATCAACAGGATGGCATCTAGAGAATCCTACTCGATTGTTTATTTGGCCTAATTATCCGAGATACCGCTGGAGTGCAGCATTCACCGATCTCGTGAGAAACTACCAGCTGGACTGCGTGCCGGTACTGTTTGGAAAGGTTGGTAGCATGGAAATGACACATAAGAAATAAGTTAAGAAATGAATGAGATGAATTGAGATCTCTTTAAAGGAATAACAGCATTTCGATGAGAAAGTAATGAGGTCATTACTGGCAACCTTGCTCTATGTTATTAGCTATAGTCCTTGAATATAGGTTACAATCAACTAATGCTTCACTTGCTGGGAACCGTTAATTTCAGCAAAAGTTACTTAAGAAAAACACAACATGACGCGAAATGACAATACGTAAGAAATGAAATATAACATTTAGTAAGGTGCTCTACTTTTTGACTTGGCAAAACACTCATTGTGAGCAAGTACACCGAGACTGGAAATATATAAAGCTAGAATTGCATGGCATTGCGTTGCTTTTTATGAAACATATTACAAGTTTGAAATAAATGATGTCATTTTTTTGTCGTTTTGGTTCAGTAAAGAAAACTCGGCCACAAGAGAACTGCAAAAATCACTTTGATTGACACAGAAAATAGCTAGGTGGAAAGAAATAGAGATTAATGGCAATCGTTTAGTGAGTGATTGATTTCTCATTTTTTGTTGCAGCATCAACAAAAACAATCAGATCAAAGTCTTGCTGCAAGTACTCTCTCGAAACGGCATCATGTCTGCAGTAGCAAAGTCCGAATCTTTAGTTCACCGTGATGCGCGGTTATACTGTCGGCGTAGACACCAAAAGACCATGGGTAAATGCGCCCGTGAGGAACGGCAGAGCGACGCGCTTCTCGCACGCAAACTCCGTCACATCCAGAAATCTAAAGCTTATCGAGAGAAGGAACTGGACCGAGAACAGGAGAAATGTTTGACGGACCTGGTAGCGATTTTTGATCGTCAATGTCAGATTGCCACAACGAGACTCGCCCGGAGACTGAAAGACGCACTAGGAGAAACAGACATCGTGGAACTGGAAGATTTGTGGGGGAAAAAAACTAACGACAGACAAGTTGCGAAAGGAATGCGTGATGATCAAGCAGGGACACACCGATCCTTGTTTTGCGGCAAGGACAGACATTCTTTTGCCAGACATTCACACGTGTTCACCAGCGCTGATGCAAGCCCCCACAAGCAGTTCCGTAACGGTTATAGATTATCAAATACTGGGATGAGTCGAATGAATGATTTATCGAAAGACAACCGCATCAGGCCTGATTCTCCGATACCATGGCAACAGAAAAAAGATCCAATGGGGCGTGAGCCAATACCAAATCTGAATCAACATCACTTGTTCAAAACTCATCTTGGCATTCATGACTCTGTTCAGATCCCAAAAGCAAATGGAGGCGTTGCTAAGAGACCGACATCTTCTCAACCAAGCGCTGCGCGACCCAAAACGGTTCCACAAATCGGGGAAAATTCCTTGTCAGCGAACAGCCGTTGGGATGAGCTTGCCTCTCAAGTACGATGCCCCCAACATGGCAACAATGCCCCTGCCTATATTAGCAGAGCCAGAAGTCTACGGTGTCTATTACGTGACTGCACTGACAAGACAGCAACACCTGTCTTCGATGCACCTGAAGATGTATGTTTCCGTCGCCAGTACATGGCATGTGTGATGTCCCGTAAGTTACCCGTCAGCGGGCTGCGCAGTGGCAGCTTTGCACAACAAGATGATGTCAGAAAGAAGATGGAGGCAAGGAGGAAATGTATGGAAGAATTGCACATGACCAGTGGACAGAGAGCCAAGTCGGCTCCTGCTGGGCTTGTGCGTATATGCAACAATGACCTTTCAGCTCAATGGAACATTTAAGTGAAACATTTAAAAGCGAGTAACTAACACCAGACATAACATTTAATTCATCGTGATAGAATCACATGCACTCCGGAGCAACAAACACAGTTGTTATCTCTTTGCGCATGAGTGATGTTTATGTTCTGCACCCACATGTACATGTACATCTCAATAATTTAGCTTAAGTACCAAATATTAAAATCTAAAGATGTATTGTGAATACTAAAGTGTATGGCATGAATTGCAATGTTAATGATGTAGATTTTGCATGCATACCAAACTGCATGATTCAGTAAAAAAATGGTTGCAGTGGTATGAAGGAAATCTACTTATCTGATGGGTTAAATATGAGTCAATCATTTTCCATTTGTTCTGGACATTGGGTTTTGAATATAGTAAAAAAACAAAATGATAAAAATGAAGACACTCAATATAAAGCATAGAGATTCTAAAATGAAAACAGAATGTGGAACACAAGAATATTACGTTAAATTTATTCTAATCAATCACAAATATCTCATTTGGCACAAAGATGTCCATTAAAATTTCAGTCTTAAGTAACTTACCTGTTGCACATGTACACATGTTTCATAAAGCTAACCATACTTGGAGAAGTTAGACTGATGATCACAAAACAAAATATAACTACACGTACTGCAATACTGTTAGTCATGTTAGTGCCACTGAATATAATAAATCGCCACAAAGAATTTGGCTGTTCAAAATATCAATTGAAAAACTTTTCTGGCAAGAACTATTTGTTATTATGAGAAGTTACGAAAAAATTAATATGAATGACAAGTTTAAAAACAGCAATGTTGCATTCAGCATTTAAAAAATATATATTGACAAAACATATTACTATACAAATTTGAATGAAGACAAAATTATGAATCAGAAAACAAACAAATGTAAAAAGATAATAAAAAACAAGCATGAACCAATCAGAGGATGGCCCTCCACATGACATGCACCTAATGTTCAGCCTGAAAGTACATGTACTACACTTTCATACTATCACTCAAACTCCTCCAGCAAGTTCCAGAGACACATTTATTGCTGAGACACGCTACCATTTCCACTGCACCAAAACTGTCAGCAGTGTGTGTAGTCCTATACAGAATTCTGGCTATAAAACCCTCATTTCTTCAAATCCCCAAACTGGCTTTCTGCCATTTGTCCATAATTTGCTTCGGTGGCTCTTGGTACTGCACATACTGAGGTAACCAACATCAATGACATGTATCCTACTAATCATCCAAGCTTTGGCTGATTATGTGTGATCTTGAACAACTATCCATCATAAAATACAAAACAATCAAGACTCTGAATGCAACACCATTAGCACCAACTCAGATGAAGTAAATCAGCACCGCAATAAAACCAACTATTTGCTTTGAGTTCGTACTTGTCATCTCATTTCTATAATTATAAATTTTAAATTTTCAGCTACAACCCGGATTATTGAAATTTGAATGAATATTTAGGATAAATTTCTTGATATCCAAACGATTCCATCATCAGGCTCCTTGTAAACTCACAAGACAACTGATGGAAAGTCTCATCTCTGGTAGTTGGCATTACAGTTTTGCTAACTTTAATACTGCTCCTTAATGCATAATCTAGCACGGATCTTGTGCTAAGTTGCATTGTCCATGGTTTTGCTCAGTAAAGTTTTCTCAGAAGGATAGATAAGAATAAAAATAAAAATGCTGTGCCTCGTCAAGGACATCACCATTTAAGGAAATTTAATGTAGTCATAAGATAAAATCTGCAGCATTATCTACTTACACACACATTCTTACTGGTACTTTGTACTTCGGGATCTGTCACACAATTTCAAGCTACTTTATTTTGTATATGCGGTTATTCTCAACATTAATACATGTACCTACCTGATTCAATTGTCGTTCCAAGCACACAGTTTTCTAAGGGCTACACAAGTGAGGCCCATTTAACCCTAATTCATGACACACAAAAATGTGGTGTAATGTGGCATAAATCCCTTATTTGGATGCAGGCAACTCTTACTACTGACATTGCACACGTTATATTAATTGACAAACGATCAAGTCATCCATTTAGTGTACATAAATCATGGTTTAACTATGCCAAAATGAAGTATATATCCCATCAAGACCACGGTCAAATGAAGGTCATGATTAAGGTTAACACTGTCATATTTACGGGTGCATCGTGTCTGTTTTAATAAATAATATCCTAAATATTAATAAAATATAAAGACTATCAACAAAGACAATGGCTATATAAAGTCATGTGCTGTTACTTCATTAAAAACTATATGAAAATGTACAGTTGCACCATACATAAAATATGCACACACATCACACGTTTGTGTAAATTAACAGTTTGCCAATACATTACAAGAACTACTTGACCATTTTAGTAAATGGTCGGAGTCCAATTGCGCTATTTTTATAAATATTTCTTAAATACTTTATGTAAATAATTCAATAGAGTAGAACTGAGACAATCCCGGGTATATGCAACGTCATCAGAAACTTCAATCAAAAAAGGCAAACAGGTGGCAATTCACAATCAGCAACAACCACCAGAGTTTAATGTAGAAAATGTGGAGGGAAGACATCCTTCTGGATTGATAAAATAAGTGTCCTTCTTTACCACATGCTTTCCAGAACTCAGGCTCTGTGTCTCATTTAGGAAGTTACAATTATTCTCTGTGACAAAATGCTTTCATGTGCCCACGGGGAACATGACCCACTTCTCATAAGAATTGCTGTCCTGGTCAAAAACATATTGGGAACATTCCAAATAAGGAAGAAACTTCATGGCAGTTTTGCTTCAGACCTAAAAGGACTCACTGCAATATTGATGCATCGCGCAGATAAAAGTAACGTACAAAATATATCTAAGAACTTCCAAGAAACAGCCTTCAGAAATTGGAGACTTGATTTCCCTTCCATTGAAATCCTCACCTTAGTTATACATTCTTAAATCTCCATCAGTGACGACAGGAGATCAATAGGAAGTGGGAAGATGATTGTAGAATTCCTCTCAGCTGAGATGGTGTTGAGAGTTTGTAGATAGCGGAGCTGAAGAGCATTAGGTGACTCAGCAATGATGTCTGCTGCCTCCTTGAGAGCACGGGAAGCATTCTGCTCTCCTTCTGCAGCAATCACCTGGTTCATGAGAATCACATTGTACAATTAAGATATTTCTGACAAATCAATGCTAACATAAACACAGGTGATGTGTGACTTTACTGAAATGTATATCCCCCCTGCTGATCTCATTATTTTTTGCCATACATCACTCTACTGGATCCCCATATGCAGCTAGTGGGGTATTATTTGTAAACAAATACGCTCTTTGCTCTGTTATGACACTTTCACAAAAAACATGTCTTTTTCCAATGCAGCATGTCAGGTGGAATCAATTTCCAAGCTTTTAGACACTATGTACAATCTTGGGCCCTGCTTAACAGTAATGCTGCTTAAGTAACACATGCACTAGACGTGTACTGTAAGTACCTGCCAAGAAGTAGTCACTACTGATGCACATGTACTTCAACCAACATTTTGCCCAGTAACCTGGTTTTTTTTTCCGATAAGCAGAGTGCTTAGCAAATACTGACTGGTTGGCACAGATCTATGATATGATCCTCTTGAGTATAAGGACTGTCAGGACTAACCTTAGCACGAGCCTCTCTGGAGGCTTCAGCCTCAGCGGCCATTGCCCGCTGCAGCATCAGAGGCAGCCTCACATCCTTGCTGAGAATAAAAACCAAGCAAACAACCAATGATAAAACCATAGCAGCAACTTTTATTATCAATGCAGGAGTTTAAAGATCAACTGCTGAACTGTAATCACTTGTGATTATCTGTTCATACAAAGATAGTAAACCCTAATACATGCATATAATTCATTGGAAATTTAGGTTTGAAGCTGAACTACTCTTTGTCTTTCTATCTATTCAACTGGTGACATTTAAATCATACGTAATTGATATATCTTGCTTGCTTCAAAGATTTCTTGGTGTTGACTTAAAAAATTGTCACTTATCAACTCTGAGACGTTGAAAGGCTGAAGATAACATGAAGACGATGAAGACTACAAAAAACCACAGTATGTCACTACAACATTTAGTCTAATCAGTATTACTGCAATTACTCACATTTCAACTCTCTCAACTTTAACACCCCATGGGTCCGTTGCCTCATCCAAGACTGACTGCATGTGACTACTGACTGTCTCTCTGGAACTCAAGACCTCTGCTAAAGTCTTAGTACCAAGGACGTTCCGCAAAGTTGTTGCAGACAGAAGCTCAGTAGAACGCTTGAAATTCTCCACATTGACAATGGACATAGTTGGATTTTGAACACGGAAATAGACCACTGCATCAACAGTGATGGTCACGCTGTCTTTAGACAAGATCTAGTGAGACAGAAGACAAAAAATGGTAAAATAACCCAGACCTGACTTGAAAGTTCAAAAGTTAAATAAACTAAATAGACTGTAGTGATATGGATTATATGAAACACTTCAGAATCTATGTTTGTTTCAGAGTAAAAGTTACCAGTGCCTCATTAATGAACCTACCTTATTTGGATTTAAAATTCTCATAACTTTGTCACACTTCAATTTCTAAGAGTGATCAATCAAATAATTCAAGGTCTTTTAATAAATGTAGGAGTGGTCCCTACCTCTTGAGGTGGTACATCAAAGGATAAGGTTCTGAGATCTACCACTCTGAATTCATCAATGCACGGTAAGATGAAGAACAAGCCAGGGCCTTTAGCCCCTCCTGGGAGGAGACGGCCAGCTCGGAAGATGATCGCCCGCTCGTATTCTTGCACTGTCTAGGCCATGATAAACATACATGTAAAATAGAGACACTGTCGTTAATTTAAATATTTAAAATCTTTCTTGTAAGCATGCAGATTTTGGCAGATCACAAAGTAAAATGCTGTAAAAAGCTACATGTAGGTGGGATATACATGTAGGGTATTGTTCCACCTACCCTGAAGACAAAGCACAGTGATACTGGCAAGGTTAGACAGCATAAGATAAACGAACAGGCAAAGAGTATGTAGTAGCATACACCCATGCTGGTGTCATCACCTGAAAGCGAAACAATACAAAGACTAAGTGTCTTAACCAAGGATTTGTGGGACTGAAGAGGTATATTTGAAAAGGGTATATTTGTTTCCAACCTTCACAATTACGATTTTTTGGGGGAGAGGTAATCCAGAGATGTACACAACAGCAGCTGATTAGAGTTGAACCCGTATACACTGTAGTTGTTTAAAGGTCTTGTTTTTCTGGACCTGTTGCTAACTTGCGGCGTGTGCAGGCATCATTTATGCCTGTAGTTAATGGCAGCGGGTGCTTTTCAATTTATTTGGAAGACTTATCATTCCAGTCCACATGACAATTCTCTGGCATAAATTAGATGAGCAACTGATGAGCACAGCTACCTATCAATGCTTATGGTGGGTGAATTGGGGCTGCAATGATCCTATTTGCTTCAATACAGTCAGGTGAACTAAGTGAGTCAGCACAAACTGTATGGTTGAGGACAGGTCTCATGCCACAAGGTTTTGCATTTATGATGTTAGCCAGTCTGCAATGCATTTAGACATCACACGCTTGACTTCTTTAAAGTTGTACCAACAAGATTTGCTTTAGTTCTAGGCTGTGCCGAACATCCAAATATTTGATTGATTATTTAATATTTGAATATCATTTTTGGATTTGAATATTTCAATGCAAAATTCATGAAAAGGATGGGAGAATTTTCTTTGGTTTAAATGAGAAAAATTGCACTATTGAGGCTTCTTCCGAGCAAATTCAAATGAAAAGCGACAGAAACCTTACGATTCATAAAGTACATTCATTGAAAAATTTACAAGAAATACATGTATACATTTTCAACAGGACAAGAAGTATTCTTCGTCTATTAAATCTTGTTGACTTGACATCGGGAGATACTCGTAGATGTGAGAAGCTATTATTGTGATTACAATATACAAATGTGTGCATTATGCAACTAATTTTGTACATGGTTTGTTCCTCAACAATCTGCCAGTTGGTATGACCGAATATTCCGATATTCGATCAAACTGAAGGTCGAATATTCGAATTATTCAAATTGACTCAGCCCTAATTGTGACCGAGAAGGTGGTTTATCTATAGACTAGGACCATAGAAATTAAGTCATTGTGACAAATCAATCAATCAATGATGGTTTTTTAAAATAGTGATAAAGTGATCTAGCTGTGATGTCACTGTGATGGTGAAAGCCTGAACTGAAGCAAAAAGGGGAAAAGAAATTTTACAAAAAGGTTACAAAAATGGGAGCTCGAATGAAACCCACTAAAGATAACTTCTTAAAACAAACACACTATTAAAGAGTTGTTTTAGTAACAAACATCTACTGAAATTATCTTTGAAAATATCAAACAGATGATGGTCTGGCTTTATGAAATGAGACCATCTTTTTTAAGGTCATCTTAGAAATACAAAGGGGGGGGGTTCTTTGTCTTAGCCTTACCACTGCCTTCTGTTGGTTCACCTGTAAGGCGAAGAGGCCTATCCCCAGCCATGCTCATTACTTCAGTGTAACATCAAGTTGGGCAATGATCTCAGGACAATCTTGTAAACTGCATCAAGAAACTTTATGGAAATAATTTATGTGTCTTCAGCATTTTGTTCATGTAGCTATCAGAGAATCTTCAAAATCTGCAAACTGTTCTGAAAATTCATTTGGAAAAGTCAGAATTAGACAAAAACTTGAAAAACTGCCTATAGTTTCAATAATCTATTTACTTGTTTCAGCGACGACAACTAGCTCTGGTACTACATTCTTTAAGTACGAACAATAAACAACAAAACATAAATTCATCAAAACCTACAATATTGACCGCACTGCAGTTCTGAACTTACATGTATCTAGCCTTAAATCTAAATTAAACCAATCATGGGAGATCTTTGGAAGGGCATCAAAAACCAAACTGAAACAACGGTAAACAATTATAGCATTCTCATTCCTCCTGAATCCAACCAAAATATTTTGAATACTTGATAAGCACACCATACGAAGCATGGAGCAAATAAAACACATTAAAACTTTCAAACCTCAAGTAAAATGTGATGTGAACAAACTTGATCCCAATGTCCCATCACGCACGCAATTTAAACCTGGTTCAACATTTCTTCGAGGTCGCGCCGCTGGATACAAATTTTACACAACACTACTACAACCATGGAGGTGTGATTCTACCTCCATGCTACAACAGACTATGATTTACTGTACTGATGACACTTCAGTACATATAGTCTGTACGCTATCAAAGTAGGCCCAAGTACAGTACGTGTACATTGTACACGTACAGTACATCACGACGCAAACGGTACATCCCGCAGTGATCAATGCATCAACGCCAACTGATCCAAGTCAAACAACTTACAAGTCCCCGATTCCCAATAAATTATTCATCTGTAACTGAAAAAATCGGAGCAGTAATGAAACTAATCTTGCAACTCACCAAGATATGACTGTCTGCCTACATAATATTGATGTTGGTAAAGGACATCGTCATCAGTAAGAAATCTCAGACGTCATCAGTCAGATCTTGCCATGTTTATCTTCCTAAAGATCTCTCCTCCGATATACCATAGCTCTCGCTGGTCCACGCATGCCTTAACAACCAGTTGAGCATAGCGAGCACTGATTGAATACCAGCCAGTCTTAGCATTGATATGATGGGCCATCGCGATAATGTAGACGACTGAAATTAATTATTCAAAATCTACCTGTCGACCAATAGCGTTGGACTGTGAAATTGATAATAGCCTTCAACATGCACTGTACTGCAAGTCGACAGTCATTAAAGGGGCCTGCCTGCAATTTTATATGTCCATACAATCAATGGCAAATTGCACATTGCCCGCCGGAGCAAAAATGTACACAAAGAAACGTGCGCAAAAAGGCACATTTTACATAGCCGAAGTCGTTTTCGAAAGAGGAAATAGTGGGGAGAAGAAAACACAAGCAAACAGTAGATCAGTTTGTATATATTCCGGTCTTCCATTGTTTACTCCCGATCATCTCCTGTCATCAATACATGCAATTAATCAAGTATGACAGCCTATCCGGACAGGTTTGAATCAATACACCCAAAAATACACGTAGGAGCGAGATAAAATTTTGAAAAATTATTTGACAACCAATTAAAGAAAAGTAAACTTTGGTAAAAAACATTGATCAAATGGAAACCTACTTCAGGTTCACGTATTGATAAAGCATTAGGGTGATAAAGCAGTAAGGTCTAATAAAAAGCTAAATTGTTTTTCATGTGTACATTTTACTTGAAAGATAATATAGCTTTGGCAAAGAAAAAAATAAAAGTGTTATGCTGCAAAGGTAACTTTGGACTAATAGCATTCACAGATTTGCTATCATTGGATTTGTTTTCAGTGAGACAACATTGACACTATCATGCATACACTGGCTGAATAGAAATAGCTGATATACTTGTCCCAAACTGAACCAAATCCACTAACAAGTTTTGCAGAATTTTGATGGATAACGATAAACATCCTGAGGGTCATGTTAAACAATGCCCTTGCTGCCTTCACTGGATACGGACACTGTGCTGCAAAGCTGTGATTGTTGTTTAGCTTCTAATTATCTCCAGAGCATGTCGCTTTGTGAAGGTAAACCCATTCTGTCCCACAAACTGCAACAATGTGCTTGAAACAAAACTTCCAAATCTGGAGGGATCCATCACAAACAGCTTATACATGTACTTAAAAAAATACTATAAATTACAACTTCACCTGAAAATACAAGTCACAAAAATACCATACATGTATGAAGCTACTATATACACATGCATTGACACCCATGAGTACTGCCATCTAATTACTTAAAAAATAACATTTAGTTCTTTAGTAAAGATAGGGGACAGGGAAGTGGTTTTAAAATGACCCAAGTTCAAGGTTAGGAATTATTTGCACCTGCACAAATAAATTCATACACATGCAAATATTGATACAATTAATAATCTTAAAAATGCATCTGTAAAAATACATAAATATCAGGTGTCTACGTATGGAACTTCATAGACAGAAACTGTTCCAGCTTTTTAATGTCTTTGCTGAGCCTTCATATTAATGAATTACTCTGTCTTTATCTTTACACACTCACCAAACCCTAAGCACATAATGTAGATTTAATAGATTACATGTACATAGCACAGAGGGGTGGGCTGGTCATGGTGTGGGGGCGCAAATCATGACACATAACATGTGAATGCGGGGAATTTCTGACATTAGTGGCTACATTACATTTTATTTGTGAAGTGTATGGCTGTAAACTTAGAATGCGGGGAATTATCCACTTGTAACGGTACCTACACAAATTGTGACGATGCACAACAGGAAAACCCCGTTAAAAAGATTCCATAACATTTTAGTTGGAATATGTTGGCAAAATGGACAAAAAATTAAATGGGACTGCTGCAAGTTTAAGACATTAACATTATTCATGTACGCTTGGGACACAGGGAAATACTGAACCTTAACCTTGATTTTGCCTTGCCAAAGATGATGATGAAAAATGTATGCCATCTTATCTTGGTATGATACTATGACTTTGAAATAACAAATACAAGACAGATGAGACAAGACTACATGTATGGCACCACATACATGTATACTCCATTTCCTAATTTTCTTGCAAGGGGCCAAGTCAGTGTACTGTACATGGTCAAGTATGTTTATGCTGCACTGTGTGCTGTTAATGGACAATAAAAAGCATCATTAGTCATGTGATGGCTCTCTACCGATAGGCATAGCTGTCTATTGCATTACTGACTGGATTTAAGTGACCTATACCTGTCAAATTTAGGACTAAAATGTACCCTGTAACTGAAACCTGCTCAATCTTTCCTTTCACAAAGTTAAGCTTTCTGCAAAGTAAACTTAATTGCAAAAGCATTCAAGATTAAAACAGGTGTGTATATGTACATCATCCCAGTATCTTAAATACTCAACAAAAACCATCTTTCAAGATCTAACATTTCAAGGATGCATTTATGTTTTTAAAAACCCAAAAGTGTAGAGAAAATGCATCCCTTGGCAAAAACAAAACAAAACTGTACAAACACAAGGATGGGTTTCAATAGTGCAGGTCATTGATTCGCATTCAACAAGGCATTCATAACCTAGTGAGATCTATTTACACCATGACTATACTTAGTTCTCCTATGGGTTCCTTGTTAAGCACCTTCATAAACGATTCATGCGGTCTCTCTGTAATAACCACTGTCCACCGTCTCTTCAGAACTCAGAAAAAATGGTGAATTGCAGCTGTTTTAATTTTTAGGTTTTCCTGGCAGTGAACACTTGAACAAACAGCAAAAGGTGCCGTCTTCACCTGCTAGTATTGCTGTTACAGACACAATGCTTCGTGCTGATATCAGCTTATCTGCTGCCATTTACATGACCTTCCTGTCAACTGATCTTGTTGCATAAAAGTCCTTCTTCAATGGCTGCTGGATGCACTCAGCTAAACTTGAGATGGGGCATGGAAAGGGTACAGAACTGTCTATATGTTCATCACACAGGCCTAAGGCGGGGGCAGTATAACATCATGTAGTTTATCTCTTGCTTCACTGAAGAGACTAAATATTGAAACTGCCCGTAATGTAATAATAAACAGCACCAAGTGAGGGCATTACATATGTGTGCATGCGACTAACAGATGCAGTGGCTCTAGAATCCTATTATGTCCATGACTTTTGAGATGACTGACAGGTTAAAGTGCTTTTATTTCCCACGGATGTCGCTGGCTTCATATCGGGACGAAAAATAAAATCAGAACGACAATCATGACGATTACTAATACTAGGATCGCTAACCATTGTCTTCGATCTAGCAAAAGAGAAATGAAAGAAAGGATACATCAATAAATGAATCAATGGGATGATAACCAAGCAGGTGCACATGTAAGTTTCTTTGAAATGAATTCTTAACTTATCTTGCCAATTCCAGTTTTCTAATTACATGAATTTCTGCTAAATTTAGTTTTTGTTAGCTGAGGCTACCACTTAAGTGATCTATTAAAAAAGAGAAACTCATTGACAAACAGAAAGAGGAAACACAAAGTGGTGAGACACTAACCGCTTGACATGTGAGTGACTTTAGCCATCTTCTTCATGACTGCATCTAACTTGGTTTCCGTATTCTCCATCTCTGTGTGGAAGTCATCTAGCATGCTGCACAACAATGAAGTTAATTGTGAGCTCACAAAGATGTAGCCTTTCAAAAGATTTGATTTTTAACTGTAGAAACTCAGGGAACTGTAGGAAAGATTCCTTGTTCAGTAGGAATGCTAGTCCATGGAGGAAACTTGGATGTGATACATGTATTTGGGCAATTGCTTGAGTAAGGCTCAAGTAAGGCAAAATGTACAGCATTTAAATAAATCTAGACTAGAGGAGATTGTTCCATAGTTTGGGTTAGAGCTTTGCAAACAGGAACAATCCAAAGCTTAGCAAGTTTGACTTACACTGCTTGCTCATCCAGTTCATTGCCTATTGTCTGACCCATGTGCTTCAAGACCCCAACACTGTCAGCAACACGAACTAAGTCATCATCCTGTGCTTCCATTAATAACTAAAGGAGTGAAAACATGAAAAGTATGTCAGTATCATTAGTCATAATTCATCATCAACACTATCGTTTCTTGTGAACAAAGAAAAATTGAGGAAATGCTATTCCCATTCACTACTCACCTGTTGCTGCTGACGTGATTCATCAATGTAGTTTTGATTATTCTGCTCCATCTCATTGTCCAATCGACTGTATTTACCCTGAGCTTTACTTGGTCCATTGTTCATAAGTGCCTGACAACAGGAAAAAAAGGAATGTGCAGCATCTGCTGTTCTTTTGCTTCCTGTTAACAGGTGCAGTCATAACATCCATCTTGGCTATTTCACTGCGAGGCTACAAAGAAAATACTGCTCCACATTACATGCAAAGAGGACGAGAAGTAACATGACTTTTATGACTTAAATGCACGTTCAAAAGGTTTCTTGTAAAAGGTACTTTGACGTTCCACCTACTTTGAAGCAGAAAAGGAGAGAAACTTAAACATTTTAGTTTTTATGGGAATAAAAATTTCCCTATTCATAAACCAAAGCATGAGGTCATCCAAAGCAGAATGTGTTTCCATGCCACTGTGTACAAACACATGGAGGTATTACACTTTTCTGCATTTCTGAGTTAGTTCCACTTTTTGTCTATCATGTTAAGCAGCTTGTTTGGTCAGAAGGAATGGCCACAATTCCTTCAACACCTTGTTGATAGGTCATACTCAAGGATGCTTTTTTTGTACTTCTCACACTCTTTTGACAAAGATTACCTCGTGTGACAAAAGCAAAATAGTGCCCTCTAAAAAGGACGGGCAAAACAATGGTTTTATGAATGGAAACTCTGCCATCTTCTAGTCACTTCCAATGAAAAGAAGTACATGTATAGGTCTTGTTTGTATTGTAACACATGAGTGTGAAAACAAGTTGAGCTGAATGCAGCTCAAAGAAACTAGCCCTCAATTTTCTATTTATTTTTGAATACCTGTCTTGTTCTCTTTTCTTCCCTTGATCGAGTACTTGGACTTGCCATGTGCTCCTTCATTTCTTCCACCTTCTTCTTGGTATCACTAACAAACTGTCGTCTGGTTTCCAACTCATTTTGCTCCAACTTGAATTTCCTTGGATTGGCTTCCACAATACGTGCAGAATTTCAAGTCAAGGTTACTAACAGATGAACATCTTTTCTAATAGCACTTAACAAAAGACCTACTTCAGGAGTTGCCATTGTTGTGTTATTCTGATTAACGTCCAAAGATCTCTACATATATTACACAACTTTTTTGGGGGGGAGGGTTGCAAAATGAGTCCAATTAATAAGTTCAGCTTGATCATTTTAATGTCTTGATAATGCTGATATTAATATCCTTCATCAAGATGACCAAACATAGAGTGCAGTGGAATATTCTAATAAAGAGTAAATATTTTTTTAAACTATTTGAACCATATGTGACCCACTCTGTGAAAATGAGTCATAAGTTGCCAGTGCCACTTTTTGAGTTTTCATTTGTATTGGAAAGAACAAATTGAGTTTTTAGTTTGGATGTATCACTCAGTTTGGCATCCCGATGAAAGTAGTTACTCCATGGTGAAACGTGCTGTGGGTTCCTGTTGATTCACACTGTGCAAAATTATTCAAAAGGACTTTTTACTTCAAAGTGGCTCTAGTGGGTCACACATAATGTGCATACTAGTTGCTTCACATCTAATAAGTATCCATACCCTATGGCTATTCTGGTTATTGTTCTGTCTGGATAAGGATATCAATAGTCTCTTCAAGATCTTCCAGATCCCATTCAATACTTCTGAGACTGTTCCTCAGCTCATTTGTTGTCCAGTCATATTCTTCCTTGCTTACTGAATTGTTGTCTTCCAAGAGTTCACACCATCGTTGATACAGACCTTCGGATGTACTCACAGCTTTCTCAACTTCTCTGTCAAGGCAAATGATGTGAAAGATACACATTATCCTGTTTCATTGAGTCTTGAGATGTATTTGAATACCAGGCTTCCATCATTATTATGGCAACAAAGGATGTAGGCATGTAGAGTGGATATGTATTTCTACTGGGCACAATCAGCTGATCAACATACATCAACATACATGTAATCGCCCAATCACTCTGCATGATTGGTACAGGTACATTCTGTGTGAAATCTCCAACTTTATTTCCCTTTAAAACAATCTTTGAATTAGAAAGAAAAGGTGATTGGCAGAATTCATGACAAATTGAGTAGTAAGATCAGGCGATCAAATGTATCAACAGATCGCACCCAACATTCTCAGTGACCCTCCACATCTAAGGATTGATGGTAACAAGTCAAGCCAGTAAAACATGTCACTCACATCTAGTCCGAGTAACTTGGACACTACAAATTGCCTTTCTTAATACATGTACTTGGCTATGGTTGGGCGATAGTAGGGTCCAAGTACCTTTCATAGGCTGTTGCTTCCATTAATTCATTTCACTCAAAATAGCTCAAACCCCGAGTCAAAATCCTCCAAATTCACCTCTAAAACTGTCCTTAAAATGTCTAATGCACCTGTCTGTGGATTGAGTGAGAATCAGAGATTCCAATAATGCTCATGTGGTTTACTTACATATGGGAAAAAAAGAGAAATTTCCCCTTCAAATTGAAAACACTCGTTGACGAGCTTACAGACAACATTTTAAGGACAGTTTTTGAGGTGAATGCAATGAATGTGTCGAAAACAACAGCCGTCAGGTATTTTCATGGGTGCATGTCATCATCGTGTGGAATGGGGATTGGATGAGTGAATGAGTGCGCTCCACACATGCAACGAGTTCACACTCAATCCCAAGCATCGTATGCATTTCGGTTCATCATTCATCAACGTTCATTGGCAATGTTATGGTCTGGGGATCGATCTGCATAATAATGCTGTGTGGTTTCCAGACCAAAGAGATCCCGACTGTGTGTTGGCATCGGTCAGCCATCGGGAGTTAATCGCTGTAGTAAACGAATGGCCCAAATCGAAACCAAAATTTCACGGACTTCTACGACTTGGAAATCACCCAAAGTAATACATCAGGTATTAAGCCAATTTCCCGTTCCGTCGCCATGTTGATTTTAGCGTCCCCGTGCGAGTAAGTGAACCAAGCTAGAGGGGAACAAATTGTCTACAACATTAACAATCACGAACGTCCATTCGCAGAATGTTACGCAATGTTGTTGTCATGAATTTGTTCCCCTGTTAAATCTTCTGAGCATGTGCACATGAGACAGGAAAAAGGCTTACTGATGGGGTGAGTAATCTATAATCGCAAAAGGGGTTTATAGAAGGCATTTTTGCTGAGACTCCACTTTTTGAATGGACCACTGTGGACCCTAGGATACAGACATGATGGAGGGAGGGAGTAATTGCAGAATACATTGCCACTCTAAAAAATGACCCCAAGAATGACTAGTTAGGCCTACATGTACGTGGGTACAAGGTGAAAATCCCTCGAGAAGAGTGTGACACTTTCAGTTTCACCAGTACCTGGCTACGAGGTTGATCATGCGGGGTGGCAGGGTATTCTGCAATCGAGCTGGAGGGAGTCCAGTAGATGGGCCCCCAATGACAGCCATGACAGCTGCAGCTACATAATGTACCACTTCCCGTCACTACCACTACAACTTACAAGCTGACCAGTACACGGCTAGACCATAGAAACATGTTAAATAGGCCACTAAGTTCACTAAGTTCTAACCAAAGTCACAGTGCACACATCGTGCACACAGTGTGGTTGGCCGGTTAGGTTAGTCATGTTAGGCCTACTTTACACGTACACGCGTCGGGCCCGTACGTACACAATGCCCGGTGAAGCTGTTTCGGCCTAGGTCTAGGCCTACATGCAAGTTAAGCGACATTATTAATATCGGGCGAACATGGCGAATCTTTCACGTAGGCATATTCGACTTACTCTTTCACAACAAAGAACGGATCCTCCAGAGACATGGTACAAGGATACTATCACACCGGTTACCAATGTAAAAAAAACTGAATCCTTAATACTGCTAGACAAAACGACCCTACATTTTAATTACGTCGCGGGAGAACTACATCATATAGAAACTCAAAACATCCCGAGAATAGTGCTAGTGGGACACAATGACGTCATCGCCCTTACAAATTCCTAAAAATTGCGCTGTTTATTTTTGCTGTTCATTCGAATAAACAATGGAAAAGTGGTTTGAAAATTTATATTAATTTTAAAAAGGTCAGTAATGTTAGATAGTGCACAATATAACTATTTTCCTCGCTTGCAAGGGTAAGATCGGACATTTAATTTGACCTTTGACCGCATTTACGATCTGGTTGTCATCGGATCGGTCATTCGCGATGTGATAATGGCGGCGCCCTAAATGAACTTCTTTGCTGCAAGAAACACTGGAAATTACAGGTAAGATGGATTAAATTTGCATTCATTTCTACATAATTGTGATGAGCTAAATTCTTAGATTACATTGATTAAACACTGGCGATGCTCTGGGTTTGGTGATGTATGCTGTTGACCAAAACCACGCAGGCCTACATTTGTAGGCCTACGGCACATGACTGTTAAGAAGGTTCGTAAGAACTTCCATTCAGTTCCTAGCTAGAAGTCGAATAGCGCCCTCAATTATAAGAAGCAAGCTCACTGCTTGGTCGACCAGGCCGGTCACACATGCCACCCCACCAACTGACCAAGCTCAAAATTGTTGAGGTATCGTCACATATTTTCGTCTCTTCGCAGCAAAACTTTTGAGACTTTATTTCAGAGATAGCTTGAACATGTAAAGATGCAAAGTATAACCTTGTTGAAGAGGATGTAGGCCACAAGAATGAACTACCCTCAGAACTGTGGGGTGATTCCGACATCCGCCCTGCTCCCATGCCTGTGGCGAAAAAGGCTTATTTTCTGTAGGGTTTGTGTTTGTGGGAGCAAAGACTTGTTTTCTGTGGGGTTTGTGAATTGTGTTTGAGGGAGTGGGGTGGACGTTGGACCCCACAGTTCTGGCAGTCTGGGGTATAGAATGAACCATGATGAACAGATAATATCCCAGATTTCTGTCCACATACTGCTGAAACAGCTGCCAAAAAATTTTTTCATTTTCCAAGAAGTTATTTCAGAAAAAGTGTTGTTTTTCCCTTTCGGGAATGGCTAAAAAACAGCTGCAAAGTAAATTGGGAGTTTGTAGTATGCCCGCATACAAATGACATGATGCAGTATGGATTGAGAGCTAGTCTACTTTCAAGGTTGGTTCTCTTTGCACGGACGCATACTGACTATCGATGTGCAGTATGTACACCAACTAATGAATGATGAATAATGAAAAAAAGCCTCAAAATTGTCTGGACGGAAATCCGGAATGTTAATTTCATATCCCAACAAGCCTTTTTCACGTTTCATGTGTGCTTGCTCTGAAGATTTAATAGGGGAACAAATTAGTGACAAGAATGTTGTGTAATGTTTGGTGAATTGCTGCTCGCGATTGTTATTGTAGAAAATATATGTAAGCCAATTTCATTTTACAGGTTTTGACAACAGAAATCAAGAGGATTGTTGGAAAATATGTGTTCTGCTATTGCAGCTTGTTAACATATGTGCCGGTGCCAGCCATTAGGTGTGGACTAAAATATCTGCAATCATGCCTTCTTCAGTGAAAGTTATTGTGAAAGAACCTGATGTTCTAAAGCTTGTATTGGACTTCTTAAGTTCCAGAGAGCTTTACATGTCGATGAGATCACTGGAACGTGAAAGTGGGGTTGTTAATGGATTGTTTTCAGATGATGCACTCTTCCTGAGGAACCTTATTCTTGATGGACAGTGGGATGATGTTTTGGAATTCATTCAACCCCTAGAGAGCATCGAGAGTTTTGATATTAAGAGTTTCCGTTTTCTGGTTTTGAAGCACAAATTCCTGGAAATGCTGTGCATGAAAGATGAAGATCTACAACATCTTCAAATGGAGTTTTCCATCGATGAGGTAGTTTCATGCCTGAATGAACTTGAGCCTTACTGCCCTACTAAGGAAGACTACAGCAATTTGTGTTTACTGCTGACCTTGCCACGGTTGACTGATCATGCTGCCTATAAGAACTGGAGCCCTAGCAATGCTCGTGTCCAGTGTTTCCAAGATGTCTACCCACTGGTAGCAAGATTCCTCCCAGCTGATAAGAACTTAGAGAGCAGTGATCATACTGCTAGCAAAGATCGCCTCATTCAGCTTCTCATCAAAGGTTTGGTGTTTGAATCCTGCGTAGATTTCTGTCAACAGAGGGCCACAGCCAAGGACGTCCAGTATTCTACCCTCCAAGGGATGCTGACGGGCTCTGATGCTGATGATGCTGATCTGAGTTTATTGTCATGGTTACAGAGTATTCCTCCAGCAACCTTCAGCTGCCCCTTTGAGCAGAAGTCACTAGAAGTTGCCGTTGAGCGGATAAGCAAACCAAGTGCATCATGGTCCGAGCAAATTATGACACCTATGACTCCCACACCAAGCAGCAAACAGCGAGGATATCCTTCCCCATCACCTACAACACCTATCTTGTATCGCAACAGACCTTGGTCGGCAGGCTCATCCAGAGGCTTGTCCCAGTCATTGACTCCAACCTTGGAGGCGGTACTCCTCAGCCAGGGGAAGAAGAAAGAAGACAGCCCTGGTCAAGAGGTTAATATGATGTCACGGTCCATGGGCAATGTGCACTTGTCAGGGGGAATGCCGGCTACAATGAATACATCCACATTGGCACCTGTTGCAGAAGATGTAGAGAGACCACCAAGCCAATCGATGATACTAAAGAGCCCACAGAAGACAGGGAACAAGACTTTACCAACCACTCAGGTGATGTAGTGTTTCTAGTGGGTTACTTGAAAATATGTCAGTGTTATATCCTAATTTTTTGAGATTTTTCAGCACCTTTTTTATGGGAAATTTGGGCATCAAACCTCAAGTAAATATGTAAGCCCTGAATTCTATCTGGTACAGCTAAACTGTTGCTAAATTCTGGTGGACTTTGGAAGCTGGTAATTTGAAGAATTGTGAACACAAAAACAGTCCAAAGTTTATTAGTTCAAATTGCAGATGATGACTAAATTTGAATCACAATGTAAATTCCTAATTTCTAGCTCTAAGTCAAGGCTTTCTCCTCATTTTGTATCAACAGCCGGTGACACAACTTTCTCAAAACCCTGGGAGCTCAAATGCTGATGCCTATGCTGAATTTCTTGCCTCCAAGAAATTGTTCCAACAGGATCTGGAGCGACAAGAAAAACACCGACAGCAGCTGCAGGAGCTTTTACAGAGTGAGGGCGCTGCAGGAGATGCCCCACGCTTACATCGTAACATGGGCAGTGGAGATAGCCTGTCTTCTCAGTCCAAATTTTCTCCTGATGCTGTTTCCATGAATGACAAAGGCAGTCAGGTATCAGTTTGCACATCCATGAAACTGCTCAAAACATTTTTTTATTTACAGTTATTTTGCAGTTTTTTATTGATTGCTTGACTTTAACTAATTTATTTTGGAAGCCTCACAATTTTGAGTGAAGAATGTTGAAAGAAAATGATGCATAACCATACTTGCTGTGGATGTGACATATTACGTGTGTGAAAAAACAAAGTAACAAAGTCTTAGTTGTTATATTTTGAAACAGTCTCTGCGTATTCATTAAATGAAGGGATAAGAGTAGTATACAAGCAGTATTTCAGATATCTGACCATTATAACAACATCACATAATATGAGTAGTGATTCTTGATTACTGACTGATCTGATGGACACTTCTGCATGCTGAGTTTTATTTGTTGTGTCTGCATGTGTAATACGTGATTTTCTTGTGATATTATGTTTGATTACAGCATGCTTGTTAACTGTCTTATCTTTCTGTCCTTGTTTCGGTGATTGGGTGTTGTAAACTTTGACCTTCGGTGCTGTATGACATCTGACACCTACATGTGTAGGCCACACCTGTGTTTCTCTCCTTCCATAAGCCACATCACCCAGCCAACGTTCACTCTAGCACACCCAAGACCAATCGTTTTGACCCCACGGTAACACCTGATCCTGGAGCCTCCCCTGTCTTGGCTAAACACACGGTCCCGCATTCTTATACATACAACTCTCGGCATGATTCTACAGAAGAAGGCACATCTATCGATCCTGTTCACAGACTTGAAGCTTCTCTAGGGGAGGTGTTAGCACCAGGAGGAAATCTAATGAATGTCACGTATCTTAGCCCAAGCCTCAGCCACCTAAAAGAGAATAGTGATGCTACCTCAGAGCATGGAATGGAAAACAGACTCCCAGTTCAGGAGGCTGAAAGCAATCGCCCAAAATTATTGAAGGAGAAGATTACTGGAAGTTCAAGCAGAATGCTCAGGGTTTGTTGCAAATAATTTACAGCCTGTAACAATGTTGCTTTTTGCTTTTGCAATATTAAAATAAGTTTGGCTAATACTGAAATAACCCTGTGCTTCAGCGTGAGGGAAGAACAACTTTATAGATGAGCATCTGATGCAGTAGACACCAATCAAGCAATGTATGTTCTGTCAAAGATCAGTTTGAAGGACAAAAACCAAAATTCACTCGGTGTGTACCTGGACTCCCTCCAAATCATAATAACCATTAAAGTATGATGAGAAAAATTTCATCGATTCCATGCGCTAGTCTGTGTCTGAAAATGTGACAGTTTTGTGTTCCCTGCAACTTGTGATATGATTAGTTGGCTTGTGGTGTTTCCTTTATGCGTTCTGTGACACTTATTTTACTTTGAGTGATGTTACTAAGATCATACCTTATTTCAATGAAACCTAAATCCTCCTGCTGTAGTCAGTGTGCCATGTGTGTCTGTAAATAACCAGTTTCAGGAACCCTCTGTGGTGATTGTAGCTGAGTAGTGTGTGTGTTACACTCAAAGACCATTTTTAATGTGCTGTGGCAAAGTCACTGCATAATGTCTACCCCCAAAATAATTTTATATAAAAGCTGCACTTGGAGGTTTTCCACTGGGAAAAGTGGCTTACAAGGAAAACACAAATAAGCTTATTCAGTTAGTGATTTTATTTTTCTTAATAGGATTCAGACAGAAAAGCCCCACGCTATGTCGCTGTTACTACCCTTGAGGATGTGCAGGCAATACGAGCTGTGACCTTTGACCCAACCGGCTCATTGTACGCTGTTGGAGCTAATTCCAAGACCCTTCGCATATGCTCCTACCCTGATGTATCGCATGTCACGTGAGTTATACAGATTGTTAGTGAAATGAAGACCTCAACTGAGCATATATATAATCACAGTGCATGACAATCAAATATATACTTCATTTTGTGTGCACAGTTGTTATTTTACTGTTGTATTTCCAGTGAAGATGAAACCAAGCAACCTACAGTGTTGTTCAAACGCACCAGGCATCACAAAGGATCCATCTATTGTGTTGGTTGGAGCCCCTCTGGAAATCTAATAGCAACAGGTTCCAATGATAAGTTTATCAAGCTACTGCGGTTCGACCCACAGAAGTGTAATGCAGATGGTGAGTTTGTCACTAATTTTGTTTTTTGATCTCTCTTTGGAATTGTGATGAAAATATAACATGCATTGTGATGTTGACAGTTAAAATGAGTTTTGTCTGGTGGAAATATTGTGAACTGTATGTGAACTAAGGAATATTTTCTTCCAAACCACCCAGCTCTAAGCCTGCCTGGGGCTAGGTAGCCAACTAAGATCTGTAGGGGATCTCTTACGATTCATAACTGGATGGACTGGGGTTTGACATCTGCAGTAACTTTTCAGGGGTTTTCTTGCAGGACCTGATATTGACATGACAATGCATGATGGCACAGTGCGGGATTTAGTCTTTCAACCAGAGAGCAGTCATGGAACTGTGTTGGTCAGTGGTGGTGCTGGTGACTGTAGCATCTTTGTTACCGATTGTAATCAAGCACAAACTATTCATGCAATGGCTGGGCACTCAGGTAAGATGACAGTTGATGCTGTGGGCAGTGGCTTGGTCGAAGAAAGGTACTCGTATTTCCTGGGATTGTCCCATACTTGATTGTGTCTCCAAACTCTAGCAAAAGTGTATCAAGCCCCCTCTAAAGACTAGAATGAATGAAATGTTGGTAACCCCAACAAACTGAGGATGGTCCCCATCAAACATTGGATCTGGTTTTCATTCTAGCCTCACCACTTCTGGGTGTTATTAGCAGTTACTGTTGAAATTGCTCCACACTTAAATGCTTTGTCAGGCCTTTGATGTGAGTGTAGAGCAGTTGAGATGTATAACCCATTATCTGGTATTCCTACAGGTCATGTGTTATCACTGTACTGCTGGGGAGCTCACATGCTAGTGTCCGGATCTCAGGATAATACTGTACGTCTGTGGGATCTACGGACTCCACGCTGTGTTCAAGTCATTGGCACTCCAGGCTCGGACTCAGGCCAAGGTGGTGGTAGTAGATAAAATAAACGTAGTCAGAACATAGATTATTAGCATTGTTTATTGATTCTATTATCTCTGAAAAATATGTTGACCTTGTATCCTGAGGACAAATGTTGGTCATGACATTCATTGGTGTTTACATGTTGCTGTATAAAAAGAGGCATAATTCTTGTGACTCCCTTCTTATATTTCAATTTCAAGTGTTTTATGCCTGATTTGCTCAAATAAAGTGAGGAGTGTATTTCACTGTGACAAGTGGCAAGTGGTTTACAGTTTATTGTGAACTGCTGTTTATTTCTCCAGGCACAGCTGCAGCGACTGTTTGCGTTGATCCATCAGGCAGATTACTTGCCTCAGGTCATGAGGATAGTTCCTGTTTGTTATATGACATCCATGGTGGTCGCATTGTGCAGACTTACAAGAAACACAAGGGAGAGGTACGATCATTGAGGTTCTCTCCCAAGGCATTGTACTTGATGTCTGGATCCTATGATGGCACAGTGCTTATCAGTGATTTACAAGGTAAGAACTGCCACAGAATTGACCATCATCTTAAAACTCTTTTTTTTTATTCATGAGTTGGGCCGGCTGTCATAATGGTATTTGTTTATTCCATGGTGTGGAATTTGTTAGATTTGGTAAAACTAGTTGTGTAAATGTCTTTGGAATTATGGTTTAGATATGAATGGCATGAATGATTTGTTCTTCACATTTGCTAAGCAGTATTTTCTGGATAAAAATTACACTTAGAATTTGAATAAATTTACACACTTTACAAAGAATTCATTTGAGTATGCCATGCATTAAACTTCATTATTACGTGTTACTTCATCCAATAATTCTGCAAATGACATCCTGAAAATGCCACTGGCAACTTTATCTCAGAGGCTGATGGAAGTTATAATCCCTTGGCTGTTTTCTTACTTTTTTCTTTTAGGAGACCTTACTAAAACTTTGCCGAGTACTTTAGGAGCTAAGCATAATGACAAGGTGATTCAGTGTCGCTGGCATCCAACTGATTTCACCTTCCTGAGCTCAAGTGCGGATCGTACTGTCACCCTGTGGGCACCTCTTCATCAGTAGGTTTGTTAGTAAAAAATGAAACAATGACAAAGAACCGGTAGAAACATTCTGCTGTCATGAGTGTGGTTCATAGTGCATGGAACTACAGAATCATTTGATTGTGCACATTGTGATAAAAAAAATGTTCATACTTGCTGCAGGCAGGCTTAACTTGCAAAGGAAGGCATGCAGCTAATTGGCTGTCTTTCGCTGTCATGGCATAGCGCCCTCTACGGTTCACGTGCATACCATATAATCCATCTCGCACCAATATGAGCTTCCAGAAATGTGAAATACCAAAACAGCTTGCTGGTTATAGTGACCTAAAATAGACAAATTGATGATGTCAGAGGGCCTGACATTTTGATCCTAGCAGTATCTTTCTGAGCAGCAGATGTTAGCTTCTTTGTCACAGAATAAATGGAAAATACTGGGCACTTTTGTATTATATACTTGCACTGATGTATACAAATGGTTCAATTTATTGAGTAAGTTGATAGTTCTAGGTATTGTTATGCATGTGCAATATTCTGTATGTATTATAGTCAAGTAGGTTTATCTATTCAAATAGAGAATAAGATGATTTCTTTTCTGCCACTTCTACAAAGTGCTCTGCTTGAATATTGAATGGATAAGTGAAACATTGGGGTTATTTTATCAATGAACAGTTTGGTGACCATTATGGTATGATATCAATGGTGACGAGCAGTCACTGCATACTAGTTATCCGTAATGTATACTTAAATAGCACTTGTCTCTCGAGACAGCTTTGAAATAAGTCGGTGGCAGTCATCATCAAAAGTTGTCACTGTAAAAACTACGAATGGTAGCTTAACCCTCCTATGGTTTAACAGCACAAATATGCACAGATGCCAACAGTCACTCTTTTGTGTGTATTTTCCATATGGAACATAAATATACATTTGGTTGCAAGCACAAAAATGACATGTGCAAATTTGTTCTGTGTAGGCAATACCCCATGGCAATAATGGAGATACATGTATGTCATGCTGATTTCTGCTACGTAGGCACTACCCCATGGCAATATTAACCCTAACCCCCTAGGCCCCCGCACTAGAAAGCTTCCTGAACCTCACAAAACACCTACTCCCTGGGCCTTTGATCCCAACTCACTGAAAATCCAACACCATCTCCCTGGCCTTTGATCCCAAGTCACTCAAAATCCAACACCATCTCCCTGGGCCTTTCATCCTAAGTCTAACAAAATTTAACAAGAAGTTCATCAGGTGAGGTACCAAACCTGCCAACACAAAACCTTCTGTTGGCATATGGCAGGTTTGGGATAGTTAGGGTTAACCCTAACCTCAATCCTCCAAAATCCTCCAATAGTTTGAATGTACATAAATTAAGAAGTGCTCACTGCCTCAATCCTCCAAAATCCTCCAATATACATGTACACTATGCCCCAAAAGGACACTGCTAGGGGGAGGGAAGGGTGGGAAGGGATGGCTCATACTCAGTACTGACTACGTTATGTAATCAGGTTTGTTATAATCATTGCCGGGGAAGGGATGGGAAAGGAAGGGAAATGAAAGAGGAGGGAAATGGGAAGGGCAAGGGATTAGTTTAGGGGTTTTGTTTTTTTGTGTGTTTGATTTTTGAGAGGATTCTGATACTCTTGGTAGTGACTCAGTTGGTCTTGGGAGGATGCATGATTGGATAAGATGGAGTACTAGTCAGATGTCGTAGTGCTGGTGTTGGCAGTGGTAGATGATGAGAAGTGCTGCTTGTATGAAATAGTGTGAAACATCTACCAGGGCAGAGATGCACACCACAAACAGGGCAACCTTTCCGTGTTGTCTTGGTGCGTCCCTTTCTGGTCACTCCTCCGTGCAATCTGCACCACCTACACCACTTTGGGTAAACCCTGGCATCTTCGAACAGTAGTGGCCCTTGACAGTAGTGCTACAAGTTGCCCTGGACTGGCGGAAGTGTTGTTCTGAAGCACCTTTGGTGTAGCCCGCGATCAGCTCAGTTGCCAGGTTAACAACAAAGGTGGCGTGGGACATCTTTTCTGTGGAAGATATTAAGTTATCACCATCATCATCGTCATCAGCCCCCTCATCCTCCGTGATGTGCTGCTGCTTGTGGCAGATCCATGAGTTAACACGGGCTACATCTAGAAGAAAGTACACCACCTTCTTCCACCAGAATTGTGCCTTTTTGGCACAGGTGAAGTACGCCCGCAGCTGGTCGTTGCGGTCTACTCCTCCCAGATATAATCCAGAACTGAGTTGGGGCCGGAACTGTTGTAACCTTCAATTTGCCAGTTTGTTGATCAGGTACTTTACATGTATGATGGGCTGTGTGGACTTGTGGGTCACGCGATCCCTGATGGCCTTTAGACAAAGTCAGCACCACGTTGCTGTCCTTCCACACAGTGGCAACAACTGGGCCATTCTGGCGGACATAGAAGGTGCCATGTGGGGTCTTGTTCATCTCCTTCATTCTGGGGTTCTGTTGGGTTTTGACAAAATCCTGGGGCAAGCCTTTGCTATTGGATTTTACTGCACCATTGAAGTACACCTTCGAATCCAATAACTCTCTTGCAAGACTCACCGAAGAGTACAACCTGTCAGTATGAAGGTGGTGGTAGGTGCCACTGTGGTGCTTCATGAGGGAGGTCACTATCCCTGACATGGTAGTTTCTCCGAGGGATGCACTTTGAAATTTATCATGAAGCCGGTGGATGCTTCTGCCAAAGGATAGACCTTGAAGCCAGCTCTTATAGGCTTAAGTGGCGTATAGAATTTCTTTACATTGGCACGATACTTGATCATGGCTTCGTCAATCAAAAGACCATTTCGTGGATAGTACTTTTGTAGGCATCGCTTCCTGACCTCATCCCATATGGGTTGTAACAGGTACAAGGGATTGGCCTTCATGTACATGAAGCGGCGCCCTTTGTCTTGTATTTTCTGTGGGTGTTTCCCAGGATCGTTGCAGCTCCAGGATTGATTTAGCTGATCGAACCGATTCCTGGTCATGGTTGTGCTGATTAGCTTGCTGTGAAGGCCAGGATGGGTAGACCAGTAGTGTTGGTAGCTGGACACCTTCACAATGCCCATTAGAAGTTGCATGCCAATGAACGCTCTCATCTCAGCTAGGGATGTCAGTTTTTGGCCAGCTGTACGCAGCTTCTGGTTTGTCCAGTCCACCATTTTGGCCAACAGCATGAGTGGGAAAAACCTGAGGAAGTAGTGGAGGGGTGATACCCCCCGATGGAATGTAGGGCCGGGTGGTGCTGGCCCTCTGAAGTGGTGGATGTTGCGGTCGCTCAGGGCTCTAGTCCATCCGTCTTCATCTGGAGGGTAGTCTGGCTGGTACACGGATGGAGGGTTGGGATCATTGTCCGACATTGGCTGGAGGCCTTTCGCTTTCACCGACTTCTTTCTTGGCTGCTTTTTCCTCACTGTTGGCTCAGGGATGTCGCTAACATCCATTTCTTGATCGGCTACAGTCTCCTCATCCTCTGCCTCCGATTCGTCATCGTCAGTACAACAGGAGGCCGACTCGGCTTCCCTGGCAGCTGCAATAGCATCGTCAAGGAACTCTTCCTCATTCCTGAAGAACTTTCCACCAGGGCCTGGTATTGCCTCCTGCTTCTTACAACTCCTGCTTCCCTGGCACTTATTCTCAGAGAGGCCTGAAGCTGGTCCTCAGCAGCCTGTTTTTGTTGCTTCTTGTAAGCAGTGTCCCTCGACCTTGGTAGTGGAGCTTTTCCTTTACCTTTCTTCTCCTCCCCTTCAGCACTGCTCAAGTCTTCCTCCTCCTCCTCAAAATGCTCCAACTCCTCTAGCTCCAGCTCCCCATCCTCCATCTCCCTCTCCTCCATACTACTCCATTCCTCATCTTCACAACTAGCTTCTACCTCCACCTTCTTTTTCTTCACCATCTTCTTTTGTTTCTTTTCCATCTTCCTCTTTTTCTTCTCCAACTTCTCCTCGTCACCCGTCATTGTCTTCTCTTTGTCACCTGTCTTCCTCCCCTTCTCCTTGTCACCTCCTTCTTCTCCTTGTGTTTCTTTTTCCTCTCCATCTTTTTTTCTCCATGCTCTTCCTCTGAACTACTTCTCAGCTCCTCAGACTTCTTTCTCTTCTGCTTCTTCTTTCCTCCTTTTTCTTTCTTTCTCCTCTTCCTACTCTCCTTCTCACCCATAACTGAAGATAGAAAATGGTCCTTTCCTCCTTGGAAAGGGAATCTTGTAAAGCTTGCAACTCTCTCATGTTACTTGAAGGTTGTTCAAAAACGAACTGGGGACAAGAAGCAATTCTTGCTTGTATTTATAGGAGCCACTAGAGACCTATTACACTAAATCATGTAATATATAATTTCACATTCATTTTGATTGAATGTCTTTTGTGAAGCAAAAATGGCTTTATAACTTTTGAATACTTTGAAAAAGAAAAAAGATTTCTCACAAAATATACCTATCTCTGAGTGGAATGTTCCACTGGATTTGTTATAAACAAAGTACTTGGGTTTCAACACAGTGCAATGAGGGGACTGCATGGTCAGCAATAAAGAATGGGAGATTTGTCCTTGACTCTACTAATACCAAAGAACATGTACATGTACTGTGTGACTGTTGGGTACAATGTACATTGTACATTCATGTACAGGTATGTACATGTACAAGTACACCTACATACATGTACATGTGTGTACTGTACATGTATGTGGTCAGTTTCCACTGTGACCAGCATACATGTATAATGTACAGTACAATGTACATGTAGTGTATATTATAACTGCATGACCGTTGGTGGGATGCAGCCTGCCACATGTACAAAGTAAAATAACCTAAAATCATTTATTTCGAGAACATGTTTCCACAGTCAGTCCCCCAAAATCCTTCTTTTATATCAACACCATTCAGCCTCAATCCTCCAAAAAGTTTTTATGAAAACTTTGCATTCAGCCTCAATCCTTCAAAATCCTTTTCGAAAAAAAACAACATTCAGCCTCAATCCTCCAAAATCCTCCAAAACAACCCAGAGGATTTTGGAGGACTGAGGATGGTTAGGGTTAATGGAGATGGGTCATATTGATTTGTCCTATGCACAAAGCTTGGGTTTACTGGGGATGTTGCGCTGCTTGGTGTTGTGTTTACACTGCTCTACAGAGTACTGGACAGGGCTTATCTTGGAAATACATGCATACAGTACCCTGAACTAAACTGGGGCTAACCTCCTCTCACAAAAAAGACACACACTGTACCAAAACTTCTCATTTTTCTGTTCACTCTCTTTTCTTATTTAAAACCATTCCTTGTTCTTTTTCGTTTTACATGTATTTATGACCATTCTGTTTGTGTTTCTTTGTTCCAACATGTTTTGCATCAGTTGCAGATCTGGATCTAAGTAGTTTTTGGAGCAAACAAAGCAAACCATTATGTTTAGTTGCTTTTAGTTTTGGCTTATCATTTCCTATGTTTTTGTTGTTATTCTTATTTTGATCTAACTTCTGTTTTCCTTTGGTTCTTACTTGGATCAAATTTTGTTTCTTTATGCTGAATGGGCCTTCAAGAAACATCTCTCCTTTGTACACAGATTGATGTTACAGTTGGTCCACCTTGTCCTTGTTCTCACAGGCTGTTCTTGTCAGGCTTGTACCCTTGTTTCTTGCATTGTACACTCATCTACTGAGAAGGATGGGACCAGAGTCGGGTCATGATTCTGGTGCTGTGGTGTACCCTCAGCAAATCAAGCGATCAGGGCATTGGCGATGCTTAGGGTGACCAGCTTGTGGGGCATCATCTTCCCTGTCCATCTTGTAACAAATGAAGGCATTTACCCTTGACACATCAACCAAGAAATTATACAAGACCTTCTTTCACTACTTCATTGCCTGTCTTCTGCATGAATCTTCTCCCCCTTCTCTTTGATGTTTCTCTGCAGGACGTCAGTTGTTATGTCTCTGTATGGCTGGTGGCACGTTGAGATCAGAGACTTCACTTTGGTATCCTTCCAGAGGACCATGGTGAGCTTCCCTTGCTGCCTTGAGTACATCGTTCCTCTTGATGTTTTGTTCATATCCTTCATCTGTTTGAATTTTGCAGGATTCAATCCAGTCAAAAACAATGAACAGACACTTGACACTCCCAGCAGCCCTAACAATCACAGCCAGTCAAATCATGTACACACTCATCTACCACAACAGTCACCAACAGTTGACCCATTTCTTGTTATAGCTTTTTTACCAGTCAAAAACAATCACTTGACTGTTTTTGACTGAAATAGCAACTTCTTATACATTTCACACTTGCATAGGAGGGTTAAGATGTGAGGAGGCAGCATTCATGGCAATGTCAACCATTTTCTTGGGGGTCTTGCTTCATGTGTGGATGATTTAGTTGCACACATATCCAGTTGAAGTTTAAACCCAGCTCAAATCGGCTTATATGGCATGAAAACTTTCTGACAACTTGCCCTCGGTAGGGGATCATGCGTGCAGGTACAATGGTAGGCCCTGAGTTGGCCCTCCGTCCCTTCCTCTCGTGTGCTTTGTGTAGTCCCTTGCTTGAGGGGGGGTGCTGGCACACTTTTTAGTTTCTGTCTGCCTTTCTTATCATTCACTAACTTCCTCTTTAGGATATCAGTCATCGGGTTTCCCATCCCTGGTGGGCTGAAGACACAAGCATCATCATCTTGGTGTCTTTCCAGATCACTGTAGTAAGCTGGCCGTGTTGTTGACTGTAGGAAGTCCTCCTTCCTCTGTGGGTGTCCTTATTTGTGAGGTGTGAGGGTAGCCTGTCTGTAGTCCGCTGTGTCCCAGCTGACCATGTTGACAGGAGTAGAAACAAGTTCTTGGTAACTTCCCATGCTCTTTCACCTTGTTATAGTGGTGTGGATTCTTTTCTTGTTTGCTTCTGAAGTGAACAGGCAGCCCCTTACTGGCCAGTTTTACAGCTCCTGTCAAGTAGGTCTTCTGTGCTTGAATCTGTTGAGCCAGTTCCACTAATGTGTATACATGTACCTGTAGCTTATCCATGTCGATAAGATAATATTTTCCAAAAAGTAGTTGAGAGAATTCTAGCGTAATGTCTGCCATCTTTGCTGGCTTGCCCTTTTGGTATCGGTGGACCATGAAGTCAAGGTAAGCACTTGGAGACACTGTGGCTGCATAGATTTTGAAGCCTTGCCTGATTGGCTTGAGCGGCATAAAGAACTTTCACACCTTTGCTTTGAAGCCAGAATATTTTACCATCACTTCATCAATGACCAAATGCTATCCCACATTATACGTGTACCGGTACATGTATTCGGTCTGGACTTTGGAGAGAACCTTGTCCCAAACTGGCTGGAGAGGATAGAGTGGATTGTTTCGCACATGGAGGAATTGGTGTTCCCTATCCTCAGACATCTTTGGATTCATTTTGGGGTTAGTGTTGGGGTCATCACATGCTAGGTTTCGTTTCAGCTTATCAAATTAATGGCGAGTTAGTTTCAGTAAGACTGTTGTAGTACCTGGGATCAGTTGATCAGTAGTTCTGATTGTAGCGTATCATGTTATTATGTTTCCTTACACTGAAGCATCAGCATTACTTACAAAACCAAGTTATAATAATTTTGTAGAATTGTGCACGGCGGAGCTTGATTGCTCTTTATTTTGCCATTGAGAAACTTGCACCACTAGAAGCCACTGTGCAATCGATCAGGAGGTGTTCGTTATCTGCTTACTGTTCGTTTGTTAAAAATGTTTTGCACTCAACATGCACGTCATGCGCGCATCATGCGCGTGCTGTGTGTTGGTACAAATACCGGTAATTCAATGCTATGTGATCAACGATCTACCAATCGGATGACTGAGATTTATGCAGGTGTTGTATAATATTTGATAAAGAATTAAGAACAAAGACAAAACTTACATTTTCAACAGTACCACACATTATGGAAACTCCCATCCTCACTAATGAATTTCATGTCTTTTCCCTCTGCCCAGTATGTAAGTTTTTACAAGTTTAACCAGGTCCCCTGCAGGTGGCAAGTACATGTAAGATTAGCAACATACCATCAAAGGCTCAGTCATCAATTGTATGTAGAGTGACCCATGGGTCAAATTCAGGATAAAATGAGTTGTGGATCTGCACAGAACAGCACAATCTCTTCCTGCAGTTAGTTTACTGCACAGTTATACCCATGGAAAAGTTAAGTACAGTTAATGGACAGCACAAAGTGTGATCTATTATCCCAGGGGGAGATGCTTGTGCAATGTACAAAATGACACAGCTGTGCATATTTGTGCTGCTGGCCAACTGACCCAGAGAGTGACATTAATATATAGGAGGGTTAGTAGCATATATGCACAGAAAAACTACCGTCAAATCAACTATTTAATGATAGAATTCCAAGTGAAATAGAGCCAAGTGTAATACATGTAGTAGAAAAGAAGTTAATCTTGCATTTACTTGCATTGTCATCACAATATGTGGAATCTCACAATATGTACTATATGTAAATATGCTGAATGTGTGTTTTACTGTATGACTTGTAGTACACGTATATGCTACCTCTGTTTCTGTTCTTAGGTGTTCTGCATGTGTGTAGGTCAGACCTCATATTTCAAGAACATTTCCATTTGTTTACAGAGTATAATGGCACCAATGCTGTTTTATATTATTTTACTTCAACCTGTGATGGGTAAAAGTATTTGTTGGCCACTTTGGGGGAGGGGCAGTTGGCAGGGATACAACTTTGAATCTCTTTGAAAAATATCTTAAGCTCTCGCGTGAAGGATGCATTGATGTCTGAAGAATGGAGGTACATACATGTATAACTATTACATCAGTTCAAGGATAATTATTTGATGTAGGGGCTTTGAGATTGGCATATTGCACCCTTTTCTTGTGTTTTAAAATCTTTCCTCATACACTGCAAAATAAGAACTTTGTGAAACAAGAAGCAATTATTTGTGTGTGATTGTTGGACTTTGTTTGTACTTTTGTTTGTTCTTTGATTGCAACAGAAGTCAAATCTGTACATGCACCTGTACCATGGGATTTTATTTTGTACATTTTGTCTATGCACATTCTTGAAATGTTTTTGAAAGAATTTAATTTGGTTTGCTGCTCCCACTTGCATGATTACATGTATTTTAGGGATCAGTTTTTGTACATTGCTGAATGCGTGGATTAACCCTTGCTCTTGTTGACACTCCAATGCACTGCAATAGTCCCCTTTAAAAAATTGGCTATGTCTATTACACGGCCA
>NW_019091399.1:432382-464590 GCF_001949145.1 Acanthaster planci
CCATCTACATGTTAGGAGAATAAAATAATTGATAGAAGCAGTTTGGTTGACGGACAAACAAGCGAGGTGGTCGGGAACCATACCGCATGTATAGCGCGTAGGCAATGTAAACAAAATACATATGCGCGCATAACGACAAGCGCTAAGCAGGCCTGGACAAGTGTTGTGTTTTACCTTTGCAAGAGAAGTTCCCGTGTCGAATTTGCCGAATCGTGCCTATTCAAAAGAGCGCGTGCTACTTTAAGTATTTAAACGTATCTATGACCGCTTCAGCAATGCCTTAAACAAACTTTGGAGACAAGATGAGCCTGAATTGGAGGCGGAATGACTACTTTCAGCGGTTACTGGAGGAGGGTCCTGCAAGCCACTCCGCCCTGGAGTTGTTGGTAGACGATCTTCACCGTGATAAAGCCCACACCATCGGGGCGTTTCTCGATCACTACGGCTCTGAAGATTTCCTGTGGGGCTTGGTCCGAATGCTGAGTGCTGAAAATACCAGGTAGGCCTGGGTACAACACGCAGATCGTGTTATCATGTAACTATCTGCTCTATTTCCAAGGATGTATTTCTTTCTGCACTGTTAAATGTTAAATGAGAAAATCACATCAGTGATTGCAAAGTGAATAAGCCTTATTCCTGATACCACATGAGTGATTTTGCACAATGGTAGAAAGGCACCGTGGGAAGGAAAAGGGGGCAATGTTTGCTCCTTTTTCTTTCCCAACCTGCCTTTCTACCATTGTACAAAATCACTCATGCAGTATCAGCAGTAAGGTTTATAATTCAGAGATCGTTAGAGTCATGATTAATAGCCACAGGCAGGTAGGCCCTATTTGATGTTACATTAGAGGTAGGCCTATAGTACACAACATTCAGTGTTAAAACAATAAAAGATCATGTTGTAGACTTTATTTAGAATTGTAAAAAAAAATGCAAACACGCCATTTAACACTTCACTATTTACATGTATTTGAGTTGACCACGGATGTGGCCTTACAGTAAGTGAAATCAGGGAAAGAATTCCTTCGTCCTGTACTGATGTTTTCCCTGTTGACTTGCTTTCACCATAACTTGTACCTTGGATGACTCGCGCCTTGGACAACTCATACCCTGAGTTAAGACCACACGTACCTGGGTCTGTCCACACTAACGGATACATTTGCACGTAACCAAAATCATCTCTTTCTTTAACAGTGTTGAGAGTCAAGAAATGAACTTTAACAATTTTACTGATGTATGATTGTGGAGATATAGTTTACACAGTTTAATAGGATTTGGTTGTTCTTTGTTAAAATAATCAGGATCTTGATGAAAATGTCCAGTTTACATGTATATTAGGGGTTCTGGTGGGACATGCACATAACTGTGAAAGTTCATGTTTTTCAGGTTATCTAAAATACCACTCTTATAGAGAAAAGCAATTCATTTGTTAAAACATGGGTGCTACAGGTATCACATTTGAGAAATGGGTCAAAATCTTACATGGCTCTTTATTTCTTTAGTTATCTTAAACCGGAATTTAAGGAGAGCTAATTAAGGAATAACGTACGTGACAGTGTCTGTCCACAGACTGACAAACATGAAACAGGCTGATTTTGCCATTCCTTGAGCAGATAACCTCAACAAAAACATGTATATCTTCCTGAGAAAAGTTTTTACAATAATAGTTGTATTTATTTAAAGCAAATTAGGTGACTGAGAAACCAAATTATTATTCAAGTTGATTGAAATAAAATAGGCTCTGAGTAAGCCTTGATTTCTGTGAAGGTACAAGTTGTCTCGTACACGAAGGTAGGAGTTGTCTTTACTGGAGGTACGGTACTCTGCAAAGGTATGAGTTGGTACAGTTAAGCTGAGTTGATGGTATGAGTTATCCAAGGTACATGTCAACCTGTTTCCTAGTGACCTACAGTGTAGCATTAGCCATCAGAAAGCAATAAAATAGCCCGAAGTTCAGTGAAATTATTGGGGTATTCACTTGAATGACATGTAGCTTGTGCACAGGTTGTCAAGCGGCATTGGTATAAGGAATACTTTCCCAAAAAAATGTCATCCTGTTATGATCTTCACTTCACGATGAAGACTGACACTGATAATACATGTAGTTTAGTGAGATCTTTTTGAGTACCGGTTCATTGGTGTACCAGGATATTCACTATTTTACATCAAGTGACATAGTGGTTGTTTTTGATTTAAATCCCAACTTGATCAATCCTTTGCATTTTTATGTAAATAATTTTACCACATTGGAACATGTAAACTTTTAGTTAAGATTTATTCGTCTTGGTGCATACTGAGTGAATTGCAATTTTTTTGTGTAAGTTTAAAGAAAATTTGTTTCCCTCTCTGTAGTCTGTATCATTGGGTGCGTATCGTAAGTCTGATGCGTCGGAATAATGAGGCGTCAAATTTATGGGCAATTTTTTTTTTCAGCCTCAGAGTTCCGACGCCTCAAAGGTCCAATGCCTCATACTGTACATTTAAATCCTACGTCGGACCAACGAGGTGTTGGACTTACATGTAATATGAGGCATCTGTGTGATTGACTGTTAAACATGGAGGAGTGTGGGCCCACACGACACTTGGCCCAAGAGCGAGATTCAACTTTGTTCCCAACTCGTGCCCACGGTACTGACCGTGTTAGGAAAACTAAATCAAGCAGACTACCTGCACAGTTTGTACAGTGGTCCAGTATTTTTTAAATCCCAAATACCACTACTTGTATGTGTAAGAATGATGTACATGTATGATACTTTGCTAAATATTAAAAGAATTTTTTTTTTACTGTAATACTTTTGAGATCTTAAAAATGATTGTGTCATAAATAGTACACCGTCTTCATACGCTCGTAACGAGCTTCAAATCAAATGTTGGACTTCCCAGATGTCAGATTTTTTGAGGCGTTGAATCTACATGTATGCCATAGGCAAAAAAACCCTGGAACTTTTAAACACATTTGTTGGACTTATGAGGCGTCGGACTTATGAGCTGACCCCATATCATCATGATAACTCTTGAAGACTTAAGAAAAACATGTACATGTAATTGGCCCAACATTGAAAACAATAATTGAGACACTCATGTCTCAACTCTCTCTCTAAATACTTGTAGTTCTTGGCCTGAGGTACATGTACCGGTACTTGTAGCACCACCAAGGGGTGTCAGTCTAAAAAATCTTCCTGGGAGAGGAAGGCAGTTTTTAACCTTTGCCAGGAAGGGGCAGGCAGATTTCAATTTGGAATCCCTGGGATGTTCTGTGTGTTTTTCTCATTTCAAAGAGTCGTCAGAGTTTCATGTTTTTGAGATGCACTGCAGGTCCCTGTAAAATACAGCTTCAGGTTCTTTGAACATACTTTACATTACATCATAGAGCAAGGAAATGTACATGTGCACTTGTACACTACTTGTAAGTTGGTTGTGCATGGTGCTGGTGGCCATTTTCAGGTAAGATCTTTAATTTTGTTCCCAGGGATACACGTGAGTAGACCTTTTGTGCTATCCCTCAGTAACAAAAGTAGTTACTGGAAAGATGGCTGTCATGCATAACCGTAATGTTGACTCCCTTACTGTTATTCTTTTTGCCTTTTGTTAATTTGTAAAGTTCTCAGTACATGTAATGAATTCAGTGCAGTACATTGTGCAAACAAAGGCATTTGGACCGCATGTACATGTACATGTACGGTAGTGTGGTTGCAAACATACTGTACTGGGCATACGCATTGTGTATTCACCATTTGCCAGTGAGGAGTTCATTTCACAGAATTCAATTCTGTACCTGCTTGCAGCACTACAAAGTGATGCTTACGGGTCAAACATACCAGTGTCTTGTCTTTGTGCTTGAAGTCTTCAAAGTCTTGACGTGTTGACTTGTTGCAGTGTAATGGGTTTGAATAGTAGGATCAAAGTGTCTGGGTGTGGGCGTATGAAAGGAAGGAGAAGAGGGCAAATATTGACTGCTGCATGAAAAGCCAACTGGTAAAGGCACAGTGGCAATAGGTTTTAGTGTTCAATAAGTTGGGTTGCAACTTGCAAGGCCTATCATTCTTGGGCAAGTGCTCTTATTCAACATTTATTTTTTCCATTTCTTTACCCAGGGTATGCCCGAATAGTTACAAACTGGTTTCCATTGGGGCCCTGCGATCATTACAAGTGAATAAAATAGTTACTTGTAGAATCTCACAACAAAAAGTTCTGTTTTTAAAATACATGTACCCTAAAGAAAAAGTAAATTTTTGCTTTAGCATACTCAGAAAAATAAAATTAACTTTGAGTTTGAATATTTTTTCAGCTGACTCTAAATGCTGGATCAGAAAAAAATTTAGTTCGTGATTTTTTTCAAAGTGCTAACAATCCAGCATCGTGAAGAATTTGTTCACTTTAATTCAATTACATGTGTAAATTTGTACACATATACACGTACATGTAGTTGGTGGGTTCATAATCCAATTACTAAAAATGTTGGCCTCACATTGTACTGTACCGGTACATGCACATTTACTTGAAAGCATTTTCTTCGGGTACTTGATGTTTAACGAAAAATGTTCCAAGAAATTCATGAGAAAAGTTTCTAACAATCGTTGCTCACAGTCACATTTGATAAATTTAGATGATATAACACACTGGTGAAATCCATGCACATGTACATACATGTATTTAAGACATGAAAACACCATCTGTGGGTGACCCACAAATTATTCGAAGACATGTAGGCCATTTAAGTGATGTACATGTAGAAGTGTTCCAATCACTTTATTGAAGTGCATAATTCTACACCTGGCTATAATGATATCAGTATTGTTCAGATAGCAAAGATTAGCTGATGTCAATCAATATTTACATGTACCTCTGTGCCAATATGACAACTATACATTCCCAAGTCAACATGCACAATACATGTTCACATGACACAATTCCAAAGCTCATGTACATATATATTTGCGAAGATACATGTATTTGCATGTAACTTAGGGACCGTCCGAACGTACATAGCATACGAAGGACGAGGGGGTCGTGGGCAGCGTTCAACTTTTCGGGTCATGTAAAATGCTGATATTTTAGTATGTACATGTACTAGTAGTATTCTCACATACACTTAAAACGTGAAAAATCAAGAAAAAGCTAGCATTACATACATAATCACCAGTCGCGTGCTGAAAGCTGCCTTTGATGGAGAGTAAATTCACAAAGTTTGCATGCATCGTGCATGAGGTACATACTATTTTCCTTGTACTGTAGGTCCACCCACAGTGGCGCGGCCTGGTACACTGTGTTGGTATGATGCACTTCGGGTGTACATGTATACTGTATGTATGTACAATGTACTGTACGTGAAGCCCAGCCTACAGTATGAGCACAAGCACACAGCTCAATATGCCAACAGTACAGTACGTGTACTAAATAACCTTTTGCATTGTTGCGCATCGTTTCCAACACTGTATCCATTTTTACCCACATAGTTTTGTCCTTGTTAGGGGGGGGTGTCCACATTATCATTGATGAATAAAAAGTTTTTTAATGTGTCTAAACAATGCTTTCATATTTAACCCTTTTAGTTTTAAAACATGAAGGCTTTCAAAAATTCATATCTCTCTGCTTAAAAATGGGCACTTTCCAACAATGTAGCACCTACATGTATGGAGTTTGTTGATATTTCAAGTGTACTCTGTGTACTATGAAAATGTTGAGAACTTTGGACAACCCCTTACATGTATGTATGCAATGTGTAATGCTTAGAAAAGCTTTAATCTTTGATGTTTGGAAGCATGCTAGACTTTTCCTGTGGCTCACCAATTGTCACCATGTCCATAAATTGTAGCTCAAGACATTTGGGACATTTATTTACCACAGTGTACACCAAAAGTATGCCATTGCACTAGCATATTAAAACACCTGTACACATACATGTACCTGTATGTTGTGCATAGGCTGGTTGATATTTTTCATTGATATACCGGTATTTCTGAAATCCAGTGCATTGAGTACATTTGATATTTCAAACATATTCAATATTCCCCATAAATGTGTACCAGTGCACTCTTGTAAACTCAGAACCATACGTTCATGTATATTTACATGTAAATTTATAACTTGAAGTTCTGTTTATTGTCAACTCGCAGTTTTATTCCCATCAGTAGATGAATCTCCATAACTTGAAATGTCCCGATGGTACGTGTACTTTGGTTTTGTTTAAGCAAAGAAACTGCTCCCAGAACAGTCAAAAACAAGTATAAACAGATTGTGAAACTTTTTCATGAGTCATTGCACCCCGGCACAATTTGTCCTTTCATGCTGGGGTAAGATGTGCAAACCATTCATGTACATGTACTGTACATGAACCTTACCATTGTGATCAGACAAGCCACCAGATCCCTTCCCCACTCTCAATTGTAGTATGTCCATTGGCAGTCCAATCCATGGTTCTGTGCAGTGGCTGTGTGACTAAATTTGAAATCTAGCTTTTGAATCAGATTGCTATTACTGGCTCTCATGCAGTTAGTGGTTTGTGTGGGGCAGTGTGCGTTATAAATGCATGTGGTGCATAATGACAAGAAATAAAGATTCACTACACAATTTGATTTATTCTTTGGTATTACATGTACTGATAAAGCAACTAGAGGCAAGACTGTTACAAAATTATAAAACCATATTTTTGGACTCAAGAAAAGCAAGATAAATTTTGATGGTTCATCCACGCAAAGAAGATTACAAATTCCAATGGATGGTGAGAGCATGGGTCGTACTTGTATACTACATGTACGTTGGTGCTTATGACTTTTTGCTGACTTGATTTCAAGTCACAGACACAATTTGGCAACTACATTGCACAAGCTATTTCAGAATAAAAAATAATTGAATAATCAATGATCTGACTTGTTTTCAATATTTTTGATATTATTCTTGTATAGTAATTTTCAACATTTTGATATATTGGTGGTATCGATTTTAAATAAAGTAAATGATTATTATCCATAGGCTATTGATGAACTCTAGTCACGCTAAACAAAGACCTGAATGTCATATATTTTGTGTCAGAAAACACTGACTGCATTTACTTCAACCAAGAAGAGATTACTATGCTACCTCCCACTTCATATCACATCAAGGGCTTTCACGTTTAGTTTGGAAAAATTCCTGAAACACAAGGGCTTTCCTACATGTAGTGAACCTTCACCCACATAAAAACTTTGAGTAGACTATGTTGTTTATTCAATGGTTCCGAGTTCAATCTGTAATGAATTATTCATACATGTATATGTATGTACTGTTATTCTAGAACTTACAAAATGCCAATAATTTATGCATGAAATCAATGCTGTCATGAATAAATCATTCTTCTAGAGTTACTGCAACTGTCACCGACCTGTATGCTTACTTAGTGAATAGCACTGTACTGTTAATTATTTATTTACTCTGTCCCAGTTTTCAGACTGTTGCAAACCTTGTAGACATGCTAATTGTTGAAATGGTAAAGAAGGTGCAAGCCCCTTCATCCACAGTTCACATAGTCTACAGCAGTAGAATTAATTATTCATTTTACCTCGATTATTTCTGTTTTAGGGTTTTTTAAATGGATCATTTTGATGCCCCGTGGAAATACAGGATGTATGTGCATTTGACCTTTTACGCAGTGGTTGAACTTGAAGATACAAGAAGGTTCCCAGCAAAATATCTCAGAAAAAAGTTAAATAGAAATTTATTGTTTGAATTCTTTATCTCTGGGTATTTCTCTCGTTTACTTTGCAAAGCATGCACTTGTAGCCACAGGAATATAATGAAATGAGAAGTTCCGTGCTTGATTTGCTGTAATTCCCCTACCGGTATATCCTTGAAATTTAAATTCTTTGTTAATATGCTTAAAAATGAATAATTTGTGTGCTCTCCTAGGGTTGCTGGAAACTCCGCCTACATATTTGGCACTGTTGCTGAGAGTGTTGAAGGTCAGCAGAGAGTGCTATCACTTATCAATGGACCACACCCCCAGAATATCCTGGCTGATTTGACTAACATGCTTGACTACGATGATGATGAGTCTGTCATGAATGCTGCTGGTACCCTGGGAACACTGGTAAATCACAAGAACTCAAACACTTTGATCAAACATCTTGGAATAAAACTTTGACAATCATCCAGGACTGTTCTGTTCTGACCGTAGTAGTAACATATTGTGGGCTACTTTTGTAGACATGTGTATGCCAGAGTATCTGAACTTTCTGTTCAGTGATATTGAGTCATATTTTTACTGCAGGATACTTGAGATGTACATTTATGCCGAAAAGATTCAGTCATACATATACATTTAATTAAAAAGTAATAAACATACACGCACATGTATGAGCTTGAGCAAAATCATTACACAACCTGCTAGCACATAACATCCTTCAGTACATGTCCTTGTTTGCTCTCTAAGGCTGAGAGCTCAGGTGGAAGAGAATGGATGTTAAAGGAACCGTGTCTGCAAGTGACCATCAGTAGAGTGACTGGTTTACTGAACAGTAACAACCTCTGGACAGCTAGCAATGCAGCCTTGGTCTTAGCAAGGTAAGTCTGGATTTACTACAAGAGAAATGATCAATCAACTGACCAGTAACAACCTCTGGGCACCTAGCTGGGCAGTCCTGGTCAGTAGCATGACAAGCGGACAGGCCCAGACACTATTCGTAACATTTTGCAAAGGTATGCTGTATTTCTGTGAAAGATACATGTATTGATGATGTGGCATCAATTCCATTGATTGTAAAAATGCTTGCCATTTATGCAGATTATCGATAGCAGAGGAGGGATGCCAGCTAATGTTAGACCACAGTTTTTGTCATCAGATCTTGACCAAGCTTGTAGAATCCCTTGGTATAGATGAAGCAGGTACATGTACATGCATAGATTTTCATTTAGCATGTTTTTCCCTTCAGCTCCTGAAAGCATCTGCTAAACTCTCAAACTTCTTTTTTTTTTTTTGAAAAACTGTAGAAAAGAAGTACTTGGATATTGTTGAGGTGTTTCATGCATGGATGTTTCATGGCATGAATTTATTAATGTAAAGTACGTGATCAGTGAGTACATGAAGGTAGGGCTGGTACTCAATTGGGCTTGCACTGCTAACGTTAACGATTGATAAATTTATGAATGATACCCAGCTCCATTCTTGAACAAACAAGCCCAGTTTGGACATTTATGCCAAATCACTTGACTCCATCTCTCACTATGAATACGTGGTGAAATATTAACTTTATGAACTGATATCTCCTGATCAATAGGACGAGGCATGAATGCAGCCTTTGCTTTGGGTAGATTGTGTGACTTGGAGACAGGTAGAATCAGACTACTACAACATCCAGACTCCGAAAAAATGGTGAGAAACATGCTGATTAGAGCGTAAGAAATTAGTTCAGAAAAGAAATGTGATGTGATGTCCAGTTTCTCTGTCCTACAAAATATAGCCAACTCATGATTCGAAAATAAGTATATGTGCTATAAATTTAGTAAATGTTGCACATAATTTCAATTTTCCACAATCCCACAAAGTTGGCATGTCCAAAAAATTTCCTTATGTGTTTATTAATTTTCAGATGAGTAGACTGTGCAGCATGCTCTCCAGTAAAGACTCAGGGTGTGGCAAGAACGCTTGCTATGCCATTAGTTGCCTAGCAACCAGTACTCAAGGTCATGGCAGGTTGCTAGGTCACAATAATTCGGAGGTCATGTTGCAGAGGCTGGGGTCACAACTGAGTAACGAGGACTCTGAGACAGCATGGTTTGCTGCTATGTGAGTATTTAGCCATGTCCAAATCACTTGGCTTTGGCTGACAATGTTGAATGTGTCCATGGAAAAGGCAGTCATTTTGGACATAGCATGAGGAACAGCTTCTATTTGTGTGTAAACTCTGCAAGCTTGACCCACTGGGATAGATAGAGTTTTATGCACTATGCAGGGTTTAATGCTTAGATTTTCACTGTGAAATCTTAAAGTCTTCCCTCATCAGCTTGTCTTACATACATATATACGTACAAGTATATCTAAAGATTGTCAAGCATCAAGATTTGATTCTTGCTAGCTCTCTTAGGCCCTGTGATATGTTGACTCTGAGTTTATTTTGTTCATACTATATTTGGAATAGGACATTGCGGACACTAGCAAGTAAACGAGCTGGTTGTTTAAGGTTGCGGAATCACCCCCATGTTGTCCCTGCTCTACAGGTCAGTATATTTAAAATGACGACAGCTTAAGCTCATATACAGACCTCTCCTTGCTAAAACTTCTTAGACACAATAGAGGTAATTCACAAGCCCACAAAGTTTACCTGAAGAAGGTCTATTGTTGGATAGTGGGTCTACATTTAGTACTATGCAGTGGTTCACCGTTCACAACCTTTAGAAGATACAGCGGGCATCCAGCGGGTGAAGTTGATGTGGATCGACAAATATCAGACATATTTGAAGGGGAAGTTGCAACATGTTGGTTGTGAATGCGTGGACGAAGTATAATGATCTAAAACCATACCTAATCATACATGCAGTGGATTTGTGTGATGTTGATCTTTTCCCATAATGCATTACAACCTTCCATTGATGTGAGCCACCTTAGTAACAATTAGCTGTATTGTAATTGCTCCTAATGTCTTATTGTCTTGTATTAAAAAATGTCCAGATTGTTCAGTGCAAAGACCTATCACATCAAGATTTGAAGGAAGAGGTGGCACTGACGTTAGAACTCCTGAAGACATTACACCAACCTAGGCCACCTAGGCTAGAGGTCAAAGGTTATAGTGATATCCATGCTGCTTGGGATGAAGTCACATTGAAGAGTGGTTTGGAAGTCACCTACAGGTTGTATAGTGGTGAGCAAGATCATGGTGCTAAAATTGTCTCCTCTGCAAAAAATAAGTAGAATTAATGGTATGGCTGAATTCCTTTTTGAACGTAAAATAGATTATTGTTTGTTATTCCTTATTTTACAGGATATCATTTGTGAAATAAACTGAATTCACAATATTTTTCAGTTATATTTAAGGTGCTTTATATAGCACCTTAAATGCATCAGGTGCCTTATATATGCGTTATATTTAAGGTGTCAAATACATGTAGTTTGAATGTACATGTTCATCCACACTTTCGTATTGTCCAGATTCTGACGTCATTTACGAAGGGAAATCTCTCAGTCATCTTGTCACTGGACTCCGAGCCGACACACGGTATTCCTTCAGACTTCAGCTCAGTACCGAAGGTGATGATAGCCCATTAAGTGAGGTTACTTTGGCAACCACTGAAGAATCTCCACCTGATGCCCCACAAGGGCTGAGGATTCTGGCAGTGACGATCTCCCAGCTCAAATTAGGCTGGGCACCTCCTGAATTCAACAATGGTGCCCTGAAGGGATATGTGGTTTATAATAGAAAACAGCAGGTAGAGACAACAACAGAGTTGAGTAGCATTGTGAGTGGTCTGACGCCAGGTACAACCTATGATCTTCATGTGAGTACATTTTGTATTGCAGTAGGGTGTCAGTCCAACGCGTATTCATGAGCAAGACAATGTGCATTGATTGTTTCCATCCTTCCAGAAGCAGATTGGCACCTGTAAGGGTAAATGCAGTTAGCAATACAGAAACTTGCTTACATTTACTTGAAATAACTGAATTAAGCCATTTGTGAATCTTGTGTCAAGAAGCAGGTCTAGGTTGTCACAGGTTCCAAATATTTTGTATTTATAGACAATGGACATAGTTAGTTGACACCCTGGAAGTTAATTTTAGCCCTTGCTCATGTGGAAAAATATAAAGGATATTGTGGTTGGTCCTGCTTAATCACAGATCTGAGCTCTAAAGGCTTGGAATGGAATTGTGCAACTTTTTTTCCTGGAGTACGGGTGCCTCTTTAATGCCTAACATTTCTGGATTGATTGTGTTTCTGATTGTAGGTGTGTGCCTTCAACCACAAAGGTAAAGGACCTAAAGCCACCATTACAGCCACTACAACAGAGCTAGGTAAGTACAGTTGAAGTGATGTCTTCAAGGGTTTCATTGAACAGCATCATTGTAGAGTATATTGTTTGTTTTTCCACAGTGACCATAAGCAATGTTATGTCCAATGAATAAGTTGAAAATGGTAGATGTACTGTACATGTTCACTTCTGTACAGCACTTCAAAAATCTTGAAAATGAAACAGCAGGTGAATTCTCTTGTGTTGGCATGTTGGAAGGCAAGACCGTAATACTCTCTGAAATTTCTCCCTCAGTGAATTAGTGTTTCTTGTTTTCTTACAGTTAGGTGACATGTTCCCTTTGAATTAGCCTATCAGTGTTTTTCAGAGTTTTGTCAACTGCAAGTAATACATGTCAATTCCTGTTGGTCTCCCTCTGTAGGCAAGCATGCTCCTGGTAAGCCTAACCTGACGGTCAGAGGTCGTAGTGAGATCCACGTTACATGGACACCCCCAGAGTTCCCCCTTGGTCGACTTCATCGCTTTGAGTTGACCCAGAATGGGAAGGTCATCTACTCAGGCACAGAGCTCAGCTACACAGCTCATCGACTCACTCCCAACACTGAGTATAAATTCACTGTAAGTTAAAGTCATAAGTCTTGTTTTCCTAGTAATGTTATTGCTGTCGAAGACATTTTATTCTTACAGCATTAGTAGTGAACGTTACTACTGTTCTGGCTGCTGTTTCAACCATTTTGCAATTTTCATTCAAAGGGATATATCAGCCCTTACTTCACATTTCTATTATTGTTTGTTTTAGGTTATTGCTGTGACCAGTGAAGGAAAATGTGAAAGTGATGCAGCCAAAAAGAAAACTCCAAAAGATGAATGTAAGTCTCCCTAAAAGATTGGGTCATTACTTCACACGCAAGCAGACTTCTGCCATCGATAAAAAGTCCCTCTAGAAGTAGAACACATTTCAACAATAATGAATTTTCAGTTTTGCCGTTGATTTTGTGTGTGGTGTTGGCTTCAGAAGTCTTTGTAGAAAGCCTACCAAGAATGTCTGGATTAGAAACTTCAGTTCTGTTTGGTTTTGTCTTTTTTCAGACAACGTGCAATCAACAGCTCCTATTTTCTTCTCTCATCCAGTCAGAGCAGGAGAAGATGCATCAGGTATGTGACAGTATTGATTGATTTGAATTGATAAGAATTACAGTGATTCAATCTACAGCATTTTTCCCTAAGAGTATAGAGCTCACGTCTGTTCACTCTTCCTGTGGTTGGGAAATGTTCTGCTAATAATGGACGTGTCCTGTCTATTTTTAGCAAGTGCAGAAGGGAATGTAAATGTAGAAGTAAGATGTAAAAATGAAATTTTCTGAAATTGCTTGGTTGATGATATGGTATTTTTTCAGGAAAGAGCAAAGAAAAGAGCCTCAGGACCCAGTCAAGGCACGGTCGCAAGAGGGGAAGCTCAGCAAGAGTAAGTGCAGCCCACTTTCATATTTATTCTCTCGGATGTTCTTTAATATTAACTGTGCCTGGTTTTTGAAAGATAAGTGGATTTCTGAGTTTTACAGAAATTGCTACCGGAAAATCTAAGTAATTTTACAGGTTTCATTTCTAGAGTTCCGTTTTTACATTAACAAGACAGAGCAAGTCTGGTTCATGTGCATGTATTCCTGCAAACATATATTACAGAGTGTGTTGAATTAAATGTGTCTGAAGTCCTGATGAGAACACTGTTTTCTTTGATTTGTTGAAATGCTGCCATCAGAGGAAACAGTCACTGACTCAGTCCTATGTTTTCTGGGTAAGCAAGTGTTTTTGTGCAAGTATTAATGGAATAAATTGGTGTAAATCTGTGAGTTAAGATTACTTCACAGTTGAAAAATGTGAAATGAATTTCAGGCACCTGTGGACTGCATAACATTTAATTTTTTTTCTGAAGTTAATCTCGCTAATTCATTCAAAATCATACGATGTGAAAATTAGGCGTCGTGTAAGAGAATCTTATTGAATTCTCATAAGTCATTGGGATCCTTTTTTTCACTTGGATCAACTTGTTAATCCCAGTTGAGATCAATCATTCAGAGTTTATGTCCCGTGAGGAAGAAGAGTGTTCCAAGTGATTACAGCTGGTTTTTCTTTACCTAAATGTTCCAAGCATTTTATGAGCCCTTAATCCTAATGCCTGACCAATTTACACATCAATTGAGATAAATCTTTGACCAAGAATCATCTTATATGTGGTCAGTGTGTATTGTTTGTTCTTTTGCGATGTTATTAATTGATGATACTGGAGTGCATATAAATTTAATTAGGTAATAAATATTTGCTTCATTGTCATTTGATGTGTTCTTTGTATTTGTAGCAGCGACATTTGAAGCAGCCAATATCACCAACTTATACTGAACCTCCAAGTTTGCATTCTTCTTCACGTCCCTCATCAGGTATGAATCTATTAAACTTATTTTAAAAATAATTTTGTATATCTTTAAACCTGTTTCAAGCCAGAAAATGTTCGGTACAAATGAGGGATAGATTGAACATTTTCGCTTCTGAGGATGGGCCGTGCAGTGTAAAGTTGGGAGGTCTTGACATTTATAAAGCTTCTATTTAGTGAAATTAGCAGTTTCAGTGCAGGAGCAAAGATTTCACCTGACTTCTGATATCTCTGCAGGATTTAGTGATGATAGTTCACACTCCAAAACCCAGTGTAGGCCAAAGAGATCTGTTGGTGGTTTTGAAAAAAGGGTGAGTAATTTGCTTGAGTCCGTCCAAGACCTTAGTGTTTATTTTCTTTGCTTTTTGGCTTCTAGTCGTTGTTTGAAAGTGAACATTTGTGGTACCTCATGTGAATTAGAAGCAGAAAATGCTACCTTTGGTTGTCATTTTAACCTAAACAAGGACATTCTATAAACATTTGAAGTTTTACAATGACGCTGAGTTGGCAGAGAACTGTTTAACACAGAATATGGGGAAATGCAAATCAGTGTTGTTCTGTTTTGTGGTAATTAGGATAGATTAGTAATTGTATTTGTTTCTGTTCATTTATTTGTGGATTTGATGTGACTAGGCTAATAAATCATCGACAACAATGGAACCTGTAGCTGAATGGAGCAATGAGCGAAGCTCAACATCATCCTCAGAGACTGGGGAGGAGGATGAGGAGGATGAGGAGAGATGGCCTGGTGCTGATCACCTCAGCTATAGAACCTCAATCACCTTACGTGCTAGGCATGGGAAAGCTCCAGAGAGTGCTTCATCTATAAAGACATCCTTTTCTGGTGATCACACTGGCATATTCTCTGAAGGGAATAGGTTTCTGGATAACCCTACCTCAAAACACAAACACAAAGGCCATCGGGAAAGCAAAAGGAAAGCATCAACCGAAATGGAGCATGTAAGGCTGACACAAGCAGAGAGGTCAAATCTTGATGAAGTCAAACCCGAGGTCAGAGGTCATACCAAAGCACATGTAAATTCAAAAGAGGCTAATGATCATACCAGTACAAACCAAAGATATAGCCAGGAAGCAAGTGCCTTAAATCTGCCCAAAAGCACAGTGCATTCTGTCAAGACTAAACACTTGGCTGATAACCAAGGCAACCATGAATCCGATCCAGCCACTTTTAAACTGGATAGACTGTTACGCAGCTTGAAAAAAACCAGCACTCAAAGGACTGTGTTGAATTCCCACCGAGCCATAGTGCCAGGCAAGGAGAGCTTACAGCGGACGCCTACAAGTGTGACTTGGGACCCTAGAGTGAGCAGCAGCATAGGCTCAAGCTCACAATTAGCAAAGCAAGACTTGAGATTAGATGGTGTGCCACCCTCTCGAGATACAACAACAAGAGAAATTGCTACTTCAGGCAAGGAATTTACACTCTTAGCCAATGGTCAGATTGTGTATAGGGATTCAAGGTCAGGAAGTGGGACATCAAAGAAGTCATCCTCATCATCTGAGGCAACGACTGCCAAGTCAGAAAAGAAACCACTCAGAGAGAAGCGGCGTACCTCATCTAAAACTTTGCATGGAGAAATGTCATTGCAACCTCTTCACCAAGAAGGATTCATTGCAGCTGATGCACCTATTCCTGACATTCCATGGGAAGGAGGTGATGGGTCAAAAGTTACAAACACAGCTCCACCGGCTACTTGGATAACTCAAACCAAGTAAGCTTTCGTTCAGTCAGACAAGAAGGTCATGAATTTCATCTGCATGCTTGTCCTTGTGTGCTTCATCGTTAGTTTGAACCATCAACCCCCATGCTCTCTGAGGCTCCTCCCCTTAAAGTAGGAATATTTCATAGTCGTGCATAGTTAACATTCAAACTGGTGTCACTTTTGCATTTACATGTGTATGTTGCTTGCAGTGTTTAACCACTTGCTGCCGGGGAGCCTGGTTTCGGGCACGTATTCTTTATATGCACAGCCGGGGTCTCCGAAATCGGACAATGGGAACTGGGCCTTATAACAAAAGATGGTACTCGTAACAAAAGACCAGGCTGCTGGGAATTACCAATATTTTTTCACTGTCAATAGTGGAGATAATCCAGCAATTTTTTGAAACACAACACATTGGCATTCAGTGCGAGCGGATTACCACTTGGGACAAAAGTGCTCCACCACCGCAGGATGAGCCACACAGTACTGCTGCATGCTAATCTGGCATATATATATGTACTGTATATTTCTTTAAGTGATGCACATATCCAAGATTTAGTAATGAGTGTAAGAAATTGTTTCAAACACCTTAACTGTTCTCTCTACGCGCAGTTTTATGTTACATGTGCTGTGTTGCTTGCTATGTTGTGTTGTTGCTCATTTACATGTATGCTTAACCCACATACCATCCTGTGCTCAATGCTTACTCCAGGACTGCCTTAGCTGATAACGCTATCCCGTTCCGTAGTGCCCTCGCTGACTATTCATCTTTCTACCAACGAGCTAACTCCATCATCAGTAGTCACAGGTACAATGGAAACTAAGAAACTGTGCTCACTTCTTGAGATTCTCTTCAAACTGCCGCCCTCTGTTTTATTTCTCTGCAAGTTATTAGTTTTTTCCAATCGGTGATTATTACATCACTGTAAAATTGTCATTTATTGTTCTTACCATTTGATTTTTTTGTTAGTTTTTACTATATGCTACATTGCTTTGAACATTTCCTATTAATTGTGTTTCAGTTTATAAGTTTACTTCATACTGCTTTCTGTTTTATGTTGCTTGTGTAGTCATTGCACGTACATGTACGTGTGAGGGAAAATGGGATTTTTTGTACAGAATCATCAATGACTTGGAGTCAAACCTTGATAACTCATCTGCAGACCAACTCTCAAGAAAAACCTGGCCAAATTAGCTAGCTACCCTGGAGCCTTTCCTATGCAGCATGGAGTCACAGCTATCCAGTATGAACCAGACTTCCCTACCAGTAAACCAGTAACCACAAACAAGTACCAGTTTATCCCAACGCAGTACAGAACACAGCCAACCAACCTGCCAGGTCAGACCACACACAAAAGAGGACCCAACACCAATTTGTACGATAAAAGTGAGTAGATGGAAGTAGTTTTATTTTTAAGGCAACTTGCACAGAATAAAGGCAACTGTTATTTTGTACTAATTAACTGCTTATTTCAGCTGTATGTTAAAGGCCTGAAAATTTTTAACTTAATTTAAATTCAGCACTTATTCAGGGAAAGTCCTAAAGAGCGCAAGTGCTTAGACAATGGCTGACAATGTAAAATTTCATTGTTTGTGAAAGGAAGACTTGCCTTCCAACACAGTCTGAAAGAAGCTAGGGTTATGTCGAGAACAAGCCTTGAGGGTTGACTGCTTCCAACCAGTATGTGGAAGTAGGGGCGAAATTTCAGAACACCCAGTCACATTACAGTTGTGTATAAAAAAACCAGCTTGTCTTTAAATACTTTGCAGACCTTTTATATGGATTCAAGTCAGTACGTTTTCATTGAAGTCTGCTTGCAATGGTGAAGTGACGAGTTTTGTCCTTGCAGGTGCTTATGTGAAGAAACTTGAAGCTCTGTCTCAGCTGAGTGCGGGACATAAGACTGGAATGGTATGCCATGAATGTAATCATCCGGAGACTGATGGACTGATCACACCTAAAGCAGCAGTGGCACTGAAATATTCACATCGCAATGATCTGTAAGTAATTCTGAGCTGTGAAACACTCAAGACAAGTGTTTTAGGAAGGATGCTGAATATATGTCATGATGTCATTCAATTTACGGGTCAAATCATTTAAGCTTTCTGAGAAACTTTTAGGTTGAGGAGTTCCAATAGTTCTTCACAAGGTATATGTTAAAACTGTACATTATTTTGGATTTGCATGTATAGCTTGTGTGCCTAAAGGAGCCAAAAAATTTAGGATTGTTCAATCCATTTCCACAGAGACTTAACTGTCTCGCCATATTCTGGAATTGTATGGTAAATGTTACAAAAGCCAGACGGCAACAATCAATTTGAATCTATAATATGGGATTGCCTTCCTCTGATGTAATTATTTAATTTGGACCAGCGTACACTGGGACTTGAATCCAAGCCTGTTTGCTTTTTTGGCAAGTTGTCTACATGAGTAAAGCAAGTCCTGTTTGGCATATACCTCCTGGTAAATCTTGTTCAAGTGTTTTGAGCTGAAAGCCGTAAAGCATGAAATGAAATATTCTTCTAAATGTCCTGTGCTTGTTCCAGCTATTACTAGTCACTCAGATGTTTGTTTCCTTCAACAGCTCAGTGTCTGTGGGAGGATCTAGGACAAAGAATAGTCCAGTACCAGACATAGCCAGCTGATTGCATGTGACACCACCTGGAACCAGGCTCAGAAAAGAGCACCTTCTAAATAGCTTTTTCTAGTACATGAATAATTATCACACCAGCTATTAGAAATAGTCTCCTTGTTCAAATACTTTCCAAAGTCTCCACCATTTTGTAAAGCATCAAGGCATGCCAACCATGCCGTCTTAATGTCTTTGAATTACAAAGGCTCACTTCACACATTTGTTCAGTTGAATTTGCAATTTATTCACCATGTTTGCCTTGTCAATCCAGTGATGAGGATAATCATATTCTTCTTTTGCAGTACATGCATTCGGTTGAAATTTTCTCACTTATTGCCAGTAATGCAGAAAAGGATTGCCACTGTTTTACCTTAGACCAACAGATCATGTGGCCTTCACCTGGCCTCAGCCAAGGGTTGCACTACTGTCACCACCCATTACTGTATGTGTGTTAGGAGGTTAATGTTTTTGAATCCAGAGTCCATTATGTAAATATTGGAAAATCTAATTTTGATCATGTCATAATATGTGTGGTTCACATTTTTTGAAATTGTATAAATCTATCTTAATTGTATATTTAGAAAATATGTTTACATAATTTGGCAAAGTAATTTGATTGATGAATATTTTTAAATAAATTTATCTTTTTGTATCATAAGAAATGCTGCAATGAGGATATTGTAAAAGGTAAAAATCCCTATTTCAGTATTTGTTAACCTGCAAAAATTACCTAAGATTAACCACTTGCTGCTAGGGTATCTGGTATTGGGCACTTAGGCTTTTTTCAAGGAGCCGGGGAGCCCGAAATCGGAACTTTAATTAAGAAAGAATTAATAAAGCCCTTGGGTTTTTTTTTTTTTAAGTTTGTTGCCCTCAGTCCAAAGTTTAGGTCAGCAACCGAGGTAATTAGGCAATAATGGGTTCCTGGGACCTGATTCATAGCCGGGTTGACCGAACTTGTATAATCCTTGAATAAAGAACGAGCTGCTGGGACTTGCCAGTGCAGAGCACTGGCTGTAAGTGGAGGTAATCCACCTTTTGTACGAGAAGAATGAACTGGCCCGGGCGCTGCTGGCCCATGACACGTTGACTGACAGGGGTCACCCCGACGCTGCTGAGAATAAAATTGTGGTGTAGTGGCCATCTCGTGCATAGTGGATCCCAAATTATCAGTGTTAAGCACTTTTTCAGAGCACTGACAATATGTCTGATGTAATTTCTGGAGAGTCAAGTTCTTCCAGCTGTGAAAGCAATTTTTTCAGGCGAGTTCAGATGAGGATTCCTCATCTAATTCACCATTGGCGTCACCTGCCCGAGCACAGTCAAGCACAGAGATAGACAGTGATCTACCCCTGGCCATATACGCCAAGTGTGAGAGACAGTCCCCTACACAGACCGCCGCATTGACCAGCAGCAGTACCGCACTTTTGAAGATGAAGACAGCATGTGGAGATGAAGGAGAGGTGGTGACCAACGGCCAGGTAGATGGCTTAGCTGTTCACCAGTGAAGCCGTACTTCGGTGTAAAGAGTACACTGTTCGAAACATCGAGTTATTCCCCGGTTCTTCTCAGAACCACACATACTCAAAGAAGAGATAAATACATGGTGTTACCGCAATCTTTACTATAGATGAAGACAGCATGTCGGTGAAGTACGGCTTCACTGGTGAACAGCTAAGCCGTCTACCTGGCCGTTGGTCACCACCTCTCCTTTATCTCCACATGTCTGGTCCGAGAGCTGCTCTTCCATGAGCCCTTGCCCGATTATTGACTCCAGCACCATGCTCCACCAACCACTAACTTCTACTTTGTTGACTGCCACTTCCCCGTCGCCTTGGAGAGGACCAGCTACTGCGACTACCTCTACCAACCGTGTGTCCTCTGCTCTTCCCAGGGGCAGCGGAAGAAGACCCTCTTTGACTGCAACTCGTGCCACCAGCCCCTCTGCATCGACCCATGCTTCAGGGAATACCACACGGTCCACTGAGGTACAGTTTGAACATTTATTTTCCATTTTCATGGACATTTATTTTGTGATTTCTGACTAGTACTATTTTATCTGGTGTAAAAGAATACTTTTACTTGTGAGTAAAAAAAAATTCCTTGTACTGGTTTTAGGAGTTTGGTCATATTTTCATCCCTTAAATAAAGGACCAAAAACATAGTACTGGTTTTAGGAGATGTGTTATATTTTCATCTCTTGAAAAAGTAACAAAATTCCTTGTACTGGTTTGAGGAGTTTGGTCAAATTCAAAAATAACAAGTATCTGGTAACTGATTCAGGAGATATGTTACCATTTCATATTTTGAAAAGTAATGCATGCAGCAGTTGCAAAATGCACCTGGCAGCAAATGGCTGAGGGAGTACAAAATATAACTCAAATTATCAAGAAATTGACCCTTCTCAAAATCAAGTTAATGTTATCTATGGTATGAATACTATCCAGAGGGGCTATTTGTTTCACATGGATCTCGATCTTAACACTGGTTCACTCTCTTCATTAGCTGGGATCTGATGTCAGTGAAACGCTGATCATGATCCGGATCCACATGAATTAAACAGGCCCAGACACTGTTTTGATGTCATCCATAATTCATTCCTCCATCTACATTTTCTATGGTATGAGCACAACTCTTCCCATGGCTGATGTGGTCTTGATGATGTAATCATGTGCTATAGCTGCATCTTGGAGAGGATACTCTTTACCAATAAATGGTTTGATCCATCCGCCCTCCATACCAGCCTGTATTGCTGCGGCCGTCTCCCTCGTATCAGCCTGAAATAGACATTACGCACAAATACTGACAAAAGGTTATAGATGGCACCATCATGTCTCCATGTGATTTTGAGTCCTAGTTTGAGGCATACACAATCATGGTGAAAATAGTAGCCTTTCGGTTAAGGACAGGCTTTACAGAATCTGTGCTTGGTCTTGACACAGGTTCAGAATTCAGAATTTGCATCTTGGCATGAATAGAAAAAAGCCCTTTTAAACTTGTTGCAGTTGAGCTCTGAAGCCTAATGACACTGTATTTGATTTGGATGCTTCCTTATTTATTTGAAGAGATGAAATCAGAGAGAACATGTTTTACTTAGAGGTGCTCTTCATTTGAATGAAGCTTTTACTGTTGAAATATTTGCCAGGAATTTGCAGTCTCACTTTTAATCAGTGTGACCTTTGCAGTATTGCTGTGCACTTTTAATCAAGAAAGTGCCCTCACTCAGCCTTCAGGAATAAGCTCTTTATAGTGCCCTGGATACCTCACCACACTCAAATTCTGATGGCATGATTCTTGAATAAGCTTTACCACTAATTGTGGAGCATCCCATACTTACTTCTTTTGTGGAACCCATGACACCAACAATTGAAGATTCTTTGCCCATGGTCAGTCGAGGATTGATCTCAATGCTGCCTCGATTCCCAACAATCTGAAATTCAGAAAAATGTATGATGTAATTTATGTTCAGCTTCATCTCTGCCAAGATAAACTGCTATGAAATACCATTCCATAAGGTAACAAATTTAGTACATGAAGTTAACCAATCATGGATGCAACTTAACATGAAACTGAGGCTGTATCATAAGCTAGAGGGTTGAGAAGTCTAGTCTCCTGAAGGGGACGGATCTGATGAACAAGTAGTTCATAACTTTGCTAATCGATGGCAATCAATCTGAAGAGCATACTTGTACTACTCACAGCAACTGTTCCTCCTGGTGCTAGAATTTCTAGATCTCGTTGCAGGTTGACATTGGCAAGCATCTCTATCACAACATCAACACCTCTTCCACTGGTTGCTTCCTAAAGATCACAGCAAATAACTTTTCTCCAGGCTTTATTTCATTTGATAATACACATAATCACAGCTACAACTACATGTACATTGACATCAATATGACCCAACTATTCACTTAACTGTCACTGTGTTGAAACAGTCATGCACTCTGATACTGAAAACATTGTTCTGTAATTTTGGACAAATTTCCTAACGGTTCTCTAGAATTGAGCACTTGAGAAGACTCACACAGAACCAGTTCGGTATTTCAAAAAGCCAAGGTCTTCTTGGAACAAAGTGCATGCGTAACTCAGCATATGGCTGCGCTAATAGGACTGACAATCCTGCATTCATGTGGCTTTTCCCGACTAGCCCTGTACTGGGCATGCACTGTTGGAATAACGAACTGGCTGACTGGGATATCTCAATTTGCCTTGTTAATAATTTATTGTTAATAATGCATTTGTATGCATACATTGTGTTCTGGTGTGTGTTTCAAGATCTACATGTACATCAGGGGTTTTATATATATTAAACTTGTAATTTGGAGCATTATATTTGTTAGTGAATTAGCAGCAGCATTAAAGTCAAGTACTTTTCAAACACCAAGTTATTTTTGAGTAGGGTTCATTTTCAACTGTTGAACTGGAAAACAATGGGCATTAGATGGAAAATACACTAAGGTAATCTTACAAAATACATGTACATCTGTGACTTTACACACTACCAGTTTTGTAAATTTAAAGGAGGAAAGTACCAAAAAAGTGTGAAACCATTTTAGTTTTTAACTTTTGTGCATATACATCCAATCATCACACACAATTTTCCCTATTTGTTTCAAGGAGGACGTGTACACTCATTTTAGATTTTATTTTCATTTCTGCAGTTGACTTATTAATACGTTGTGCATGGTTGTGTCATGAATAAATTGCAGTTTTCAAGAATTTGCGGGGAAACAAAGCCCACCCCCAGCAGCTTTTTCGAATAAGAAAATCCGACGTTAACTGGCTATCAAAGACTTGACTACAACACTGATTATCAGAGCTTACCATGATCTTGTCTGTATATCCCTGCTGCCTATGGTTGAAGATGTGATGAGCTCCCATCTCTCCAACCAGTTTCATACCTTGCTCTGATCCTGCTGTGCCTAAGACAGTCATACCATAGGCTCGAGCAAACTGGACAGAAGCAATGCCAACCTGTACATAGCAAGCACATGTCGCATCACAGAGATCCATGTGAAATGAAAAAACTATCATGTATAAAAATGGAAAAAGGAAGGTCAGTCTTTATATGTAGATTGTGGTACTTACTGAGCCGCTTGCACCATGAACTAACACCGTCATACCAGCCTGTGCCCGGGCACGTTGAACCAGTGCTCTGTAAGCAGTGAAGTAGGGAATACCTAATGTTGCACCTTGCTTGAAGTCCAACTTTTCATCCAGACCAAAGACGCAAGATTTATCAGCCACTGTGTAGTCTGCATAAGACCCGGTTAACGTTCCCCTGGTATACACTCTATCACCAACCTGTCAAATCAAAGAGATCATGCAGACTGTATTCATATCTCTCTATGGATTTTGAAGTTTTTCTGTTTTGCTGGTCATTTTGTTTCTGTTTTATTAAACTGATTGAGAATAAGACCAATGTGGCATCAATCCTCACAACTGGTATCACACATTCTGATCAACCCACCCTTCATCCTGCCCTGTATTATAAGCTGGTGACCCATTACACTAATTAGATACAAAATTTCACTTAATTTTCAACCCAATTAATTTGTTACAAACTTCGTTTATGACAAGTACAAATTGTAGTAACAATAAGAATACCTCAAAGTGTTATGACATTCCCTAATCCTCCCATAGTATGAAAATTTACAAAATGTACGGGTTTTGTCTGTAATCTCCTGTCCCTTCACAAATCCAGTGAACCCTGACCTTAACAGTGGTGACCCCGGATCCCACTTCCTGCACAGTTCCTGCACCATCATTTCCAGGTGTCCAAGGTAGATCAGGTAGTTTGGCGTAAGCTCCAGCTCGAAGGTAAGTCTCCACTGGATTAATTCCAGCTGCTTCAATTTTGATCAGAACCTGTAATAAGGCCATGTAAAAAAACAATAGGTGACCATCCTTTTCGCCCATAAAGGGAAGGGGGGAGGGTTTTTTTGTAAGAAATGTCCATGTGTTTAAATGCTGGCAAGTTTATGTAGGATACTAGTACAGTTAAACCCAGCTTGATTACCCATGTTTGTGCATGCAATCACAACCTCGGCCAATAATTCGGATGCGGCCACGTCTGATTAGTCAGAAGTGCTGTTCTGTACACCACCCTTTCTTTAAATAGAAAGGAGCTCTGACGTGATGTCAGTGGATTGTCACCACAATCCACGATAAAATGTATTTTCTCTTGAGTTACGAATTGCCCCGGGAACGAATTGTCCTGGGTACGATTAGCTACTAGCTGTCCCAGGTACGACATGTCCCGGGTGTGAAATGTCCCGGGTGGGAGACGTCCATTCGAAAATAGGCCTTCAAACCTACCTGTCCAGCTGCCGGCTTTGGAATTGGCAAATTAGCTTCAAGTTTGAGGACTTCAGGCCCACCAAATTGAGTGACACGTATAGCTTTCATTACGGACCGGAAAACACCTGTTACTTTATTGGACATAAATGAAGACTTCAGGTTTGTGATGTGGTTAGCAAGTAACCTGCGGAACACTACGATTCGTATGAATACGAGGACGGCATCTGAAAATGAAACAATCTTGCACAGAAGCTCTTGCTTCCGAAGTTGTGATCAAAGGTAAACAACCTTATGGTCATTCGTCTCTTGAGGGCGGGCTGCCGTGCATGACGTCCCCCACGCAAAACTCACGCTGCATTCCCGACTCGGATCGTACGCACGCGGCGGTATTATACGATCTTTGCTACAGACACTGCAAACATCAGATGGATGCAGTGTCGATCACACGTGCAGTAATATTTTCGCGACTTTGTGTATCATCAAGACAACACGTAAGAAATTAGTCTCTGAGGAATCGCTGGCACACCTACATGTACGTGATAAGGAGTATTAAAGTACAGTACAATGTGTTTTACTTTTGTTATTCCACTTAGGCCCCTACTTACTTTACGTTTACAGGAGCTACATGTAGGAGTGGGCCTATATGGATGTGATTCTACCTCCATGGCCTATAGTGCCTAGTCCTTCATTTCCTTGAGAGCATGGAGGAAGGAAAAGACCATGTTGAGAATGAGATCATGGAGGTAGACTAATCCTAGGAGTAGGAGTCGACTAGGATCAACACTATGCATGCCTACAGTACATGTACATGGCCCATTTCTGTGAAAACGACATGAGTAACGTAAGTTGGCCTATGCTGCACCCACTTAGACATGTTAGATTTTGGACACATCTTGGGGTATGATGATGTGCTCACATGCAACAAGCCAACTTCACTTTGGCGTGCTGTGCATATTTGAATGTTTGAAATATTTGACACAACTGCATCAGGATGATGTAGATCAGGGCCCAATTTCATGGCGCTGCTTACTGCAAGCGAAAAATGGCACTTACCTTAGCAGAAAATTTTGCGCTTATGCCCAACATATTTCACGGGTTAGTGAGGAATTTTGGCTTGTGCGCATGCATATATCCCGTAACAGGATTCTGTGCTAAAGGGTTAGCGCAAAGGTTTTCTGCTTGCGCAGTTAGTGCAGAATGGAGATCATACTGTAAGTGCGGAATTCTGCGGTAATAAGCAGCACCATGAAATTGAGCCCACTTAATAATAGTCTGAGCAATTTAGACTCTACGAATTGCCTTTTCAAAGATTCGTAAATGGTCCAGCGAAACATGGCAATGTAACACACTGTATACTAATCAGTGTGAAGTTGCCAATTTGGTCTGGAATCAACTTGCTCCGAGTCAACTCTGTCTCAGGTCAACTTGGTCTCGTCAACTCTGGAAGGTGGGCACATGGCTGCAGCATGAATAAAAATCTTCTGAGCTAGTTTCGACACACTTTAGCATACCTGTATTAAAGTACATGTATTTCCAGAATTCTAACAATTTTTGTACTGTTCATGTAAATTTACTGACATGTGCATGAGATGCCTGGCCTTGTAATTAGGGAAGGGCAGGCACTTGGATGTATCATTAATTACTGCAGATGAGAAGGCAAAATTCTAGTCTTTGTTGCCAGACTAACAAACTTTGGCATATAAGTATTTCCAGAATTCTAACATTGCTGTACACTATATTTACACATTATAGTCCTATACTGACATATGCAGCTAATACACAACACCCTTGGCTGGTTCCCTGTCCAGTCACACACTGCTTATGGGAAGTCATTGTTAGTACGGCTCTCACTCTGTGATGTGGGAGTTCAGTTATGCAAAAATGTTGAGTTCACACACTTGCTACTGTCACTGTGTACTGTACTGAGTCCCAAAGCCTTTGCAGTTGCGTTAATCATGTACTGTATGTAGGTCTATGGACCTGCTTGCCATTTTTATTTGTTTTTTGACGTGCAAAATGAACGCTTTGAAAATGTACCCACAATGAAGAAAGTGAGTACTAATGTTACGCCTACTTTTCTGAAAATAAGTTTGTACATGTATGTTCATGTATAGTTAGGGGTAATACTAGAATTTATCAACTTCGAAGAACTTATGTGGAATGTGGGATTTTCAGAGATTTGAACAAGTGTGCCATAAATAAGGAACAGTCAGCTGAATTTGTGTCAATTTCTGGATGCTGTTGTGTTTGAATTTCAGGTTTTTAAGTCTCATGACACCAAAATTGTTCACAGAGGTGATCAATGGCATGTAGGTTATGTATAATTATATCCTTATTTACATGTACTTTACTTTACTGTACTTTAACTGAATGAATTCAAATTTTTTCAGCAAAGAGGTTTGGCAGTGATGTATGAGGAAAGTCAAGGAAACGTCGAGAGTGGCACGTTAGAGACTCAACTTCATTAGGGCCAGGCTAGTGGACTATACATGTACCTCTGTATACGTGGCCCTATACTAAACTAGAAACAAGTGGAAGAAGGCTTAAACATTGGAATTAAGCTCCACGGCCGTGAACGTTATCAGCCACATACAACAGGCATTTCTCAATTGCCTTTTTGATTAATTCACCCAGCAGGTTAATATGTTCCATTTGCCAAAATGGCGAGTTCCTGGCCATCATGCCTGTTAGTGAATTATTTGTCATCTTGATAACATAATTTTGTTACAACCGTGATCTGCTCAAGATGTTCACTGGCAGTGGCAGTGAACATGTACAACTCCAGACACCAGGTGGTGATCTCTGAGAATGTTAATTACTGCACACCACATTAGGTGCATTCAACTAGCATCTATTGTGTGTTTGAATGAATCAATTTTTAACATAAGAGTAGCTCCCTTAGGCTTTCATGCCTGTGAGAGTATGTACATGTAGTATACCCAGCACAGTCATTGCAAAACTTTGGGACCACTCATACAAATGCATCAACCTGAAAAAAAACCAAACTTAAACCAATCAATCATGGCAACTTATATGTTTATTTTCAGTGTGTAACCTTCGTGTCTTGGTTAAACAGCCATTTGACTACATTTCCATGATTTGAAATGTTAACAGTCTTATGTTCTGTGTGCCCTCCTTTTTTCTGATTACCTTTTTTTTCCCCATGTTACCTTACAGACAAAATATTATACAATACCTACATTGTACCTTTGCAAAAAACGGAAATACATGTAACAATAAAATTCCAAGTGGTCTTGAACTTTTGCAAATGACTGTAGTTTAGAGTTCCCCTTCCTTGCATTTAATTTGGCCACAAACATGTAGTGTAACTGTGGCAAAGGCAATTTCCAGTTGTATGTTATATACTGTACATGTAGGAGTGTTACCCTCAAAAGGTTTGTGGTTAATGTGACACCCCCATTACACCTTGCATCATCCTTGTGGGAGTTCAGTTATGCCCTTTGGTTTTAGCTGGGCAGCCCCTTACATTGTATGCAAATTAGGGCCAGGACACTTCCCTGACCATGCTTTTTCCAAGTAACCTCTCAGTTTACAGGCTGGCAGTGAAGTGAGCACACCACGTTTTCCTTGCTCCTTCTTTATTCGCAAATTCTGCCCCAAAAATCTGGTCTGCTGTAGACTTGGTTGTTTAAGCTTGTGTCCTTTGATTTGTAACTTTCCTTTTTTAGCACTGTTGTCGGCCATCTTTTTTTGTTTTCTTTGGGGGGGGTTGTTTTCATTTTCTTAAAATATACTCTAGTGGTTTTGTTTTCTTTTGGTTTTCTTATTTTATTCAAGTTACTTGATTCGTTCATCCTTTTTTCATACTTTCACATTTTGGTCTATGGTTTTATTCAAATTTTGATGGTCTCGATCAGGTTGGTCTAGGTTTTCTAGGTCTCAGTCCTTTGTTGAATTTTTCAATTAAAACCAGGGTAGCTTATTATTTAAATTTGTTTAGCCAAATTAAGTTGGTTCATAGATTTGGCCGTCCGAATACAGTCTTAGGAAATAAAACATTTTAAAAGTTTTTTGTGCGGAAATTTAAACTCTGTAGTTTTATTCGTAGAGTAATCTCGCAATGGCTCCCTGAAAGATTTCAGTTAGTTTTTTGTTGCTATAAAGCGAGTTCCCCACACGTTTAGATTTTGTTCTTTTAGTTTTTTCCTTTATTCTTGAGCTATTTTTCCAGGTTACTTAACCAATAAACCATATGAGTCAACTTGTCTCAAATTTTCTAAAAATTATAAAAATCTGATTTAAATTTTAAAAATTCGATTTAAATTAAAAAATCTGATTTTTTAAAAAAAAGATTAAAAAGTCAACAACTGTGGTAACCATGATACTCAGTGAAGCAGATCAGCAGAGACAAGTCAACTTACCTGTCATGTATTGTTCCACATAACTGGAGTGTGGTTTTCTGCTTGAGTCAGTGATTGAAGTCTGAGTGTACATCATATGTACATGTATTCTTATAGGTTCTTTTTGACACACTGTGCAGATGAATGCTAAAAAAGCTGAGTTATTTTGGACCATGTGACTTGTCACAGCTGACACAGTGACTCAGCCATTCCGTGCTTCATTTTGGAAAAAATTAGGTGCGCTCAATAGAAAGTATTGTTTCAAAGCCTCAAAGCAGCTGAATACAACTTGTCCCCCAGTGACGTCACCGCAACCATTGTGCTATCTACTCATTGAACATTATGGATGTACTGGACGTTATTGAGAGAGTGAGCGCCAGGTTACGTGGGATCTCCATTCCACAGCTCCTCCAAGTATGTGGGTATTTGATGGTGGAGCACAGGGATGCTACTGAGAAAGCCAACGGTCACCAGAGACTGGTTCGCAAGGTCCTAATTCACATGAACAGGGATGAGGTTCAAGACAGCGAAGACAGAGGATTGGAACTACTTCAGGGTTTGAATGGTTTCATCGATGGATTGACGGGCCGTGAGGTCACTCTAGACGAAGCAGCCATCACAGCCCCACCGGACTCATCAGAAAAACCTCCAGAATCAGATCGGCTTCAGTGATGACTCCCTCACCAAATCCCAGAAAGTCACCCTACCCCCAGAGGTACTCAGTGCAATTCGCCGGGAGTTCAAAATCTTCGGCCGAATCGGAGAACCAGGCCAGCGGGACAGGCTGACGTTCACAGGTTTGGCCCATCAGATCGAGGCTGCTTGAGAGAAGGGCTACTAGGACAGTAACATTATCCAGGGCGTCATCCGGGCCATTGTTCCGGGATCTGCACTGAAAAGCTACCTGGAGGGACGGGCTAAGGTGACCTTCTCCAGCTTCCGTCTCATCCTGAGATGTCACTATCAGGAGAGAGACGCCACTGACTTGTACAAACAACTGGCTCAACTTGCTCAAGACCCAAAGGAATCGTTGGAGGCATTCCCCCTGAAGGCGCCGGAGCTGAGGCAAAAGGTTATCTTTGCCAGTCAGGAAGCAGAGTCAGGTCTGTGCTACGACAAAATGTTGGTGCAGTCAGTGATCTGACTGGGCTTAGAAATCATACCATCAAATCAAAGATGCACCCCTACCTAGAGGACCCACAGATCACTGATGAGTTGCTCTTCGAGAAGTTGATTAAGTGCTCCAGTCTAGAGGCAGAACGTCACAAGAAGCTCCAGCCCTCCAGGCCTGTAGTCGTCAATGAGCTACAACACAGCACTCTGGAGCCGAAACCTCAGCCAAAACCAGGATTACTGACAACCCAGATTGCTCAACTGCAAGCCGATATGGCTTGCCAGCCTGAAGATGCAAGTTGCTGCATTGACCGACTGCCTCCAAAAGACCCAAGCCAGACAACCTTCTCGACGGACCCCCTCACACCGACCGTTCAACAGCCGTGGGTGCGGGAAGTGCCAGGAAGATAGCACTGGCCCATCCTGTGATCACTGTGTAAAGTGTGGGTCACCAGATCATTTTGCCCACGGCTGTTGCCAAGGAAATGCCAACTGTCGCCTGGGAAATGAGGACCGGTTGCCCCCGAGGGACAGGGAGTAACCAGGCATGCCACTGTGTCCCAACCAATCCTCCCGAGTCACAACTAGACTTTCAGTTGCCATATAACTGCAAGACAGGATCAGAAAGTGACAAACCTTGTCGGCCCGAGATGTACTGTTGACTGTCTGTTGAACGATTTGCCTGCGACGGTATTATGGTATACTGGAGCCCAAGTTTCATTGCTAAATACTGGTTGGCTTCAAGACAACCTGCCCAGAACACTGGTCCGCCCACTTTCCAAACTTTTGGAACATGAGAGTAACCTTGACCTTTGAGCTGCTAATGCCGCCCCGATCCTGTTCAAGGGGGTGGATAGAAATCAAGCTGAAGATGAAAACCCCGCAGATGTCTTCCCCTGTAACGTTTCCCACTTTAGTCACCAAGAACCAGCTCCAGCACCCCATCATTGGCAACAACTTTATCGAGATGGTCATTCAACATGCCGGCAAAGATGCTAGCCGTATTCTTGGGGTTGCGATGAAGAACCTGCAGCAGAGTAATGCTGACCGTGGTTCAACTTATCCAAACAAATGACTTGGAAGATGTATACTGTGTTAAGACTGGACGACAGAACACGGTTGTCCCCAAGCACAGCAATGTTAGTGTGCAATGCAGGACATCTGCTGGATCCCACAATTGTAGGATTACAGGACTGTTTGAACCAGATGTGGAGTGTCCATGGTCTTCAGGTCTTCAGTTAGATGAGTCAGTTGTTGACCTACCACCAGGTACCTGCTGTCCTGTAAACATTAGAGTGATAAACACCACAGACCAAGACATCACCCTCAAACAGCGAACAATGCTGGGCCACATTCATTTGATTCATTCAGTGTGCCCTGTAGACCCCTCTGCTTTTACAGAGTTGGTAGCAGCACTCCCACTCAGCCAGCCCGCAGTGAGTTCATGTGTGTCAAGTGTGTCTTCTGACAACAGATGGATACCACCCGTGGACGTCAGCCACCTGAGTCCATCTCAGAGGTCGGTAGCAGAAAAGCCTCTCCAGGAGAATTCGGCAGCATTTGCCAAGGAATGACTCCAACCTGAGCAGCATCCCTGATCTTAAAATGAAAATAAACTTCAGTGATACGACACCGGTTCGGAAGACATACATGTCCATGCCCCACCACTTATACCAAGAGGTGCACAGATATCTAGCCAATCTAATCAGCCACGA
>NW_019091399.1:464865-475289 GCF_001949145.1 Acanthaster planci
ACTCATCACCTGTAGTGTGTGTACACAAGAAGGACGGCAGCCTAAGACTATGCTTCAATTACAGAAAACTAAACAGCAAGACGATCCCTGACCGCCAGTTGATACTGCGAATCAAAGATGTTTTGGACAGTCTAGGCGGTAACCGCTGGTTTTCAACTCTGGACCAAGGAAGGCATACCACCAAGGTTTTATGAATGAAGACAGCCGCCCCGTCACAGCATTCATCACACCCTGGGGACTGTATGAGCAGGTGCGAATACCATTTGGGCTGACAAATGCACCTGCCGTCTTTCAAAGGTTTATGGAAACTTGTCTCGATGGCCTAAATGGGAAAATCGCAATGACATACCTACATTACGTTTTAGTTTATAGCGATGACTTCCAGCACCACCTTGATCATCTATGAGAAGTCCTGAAGCATCTTCAAATCCATGGAGTGAAACTCCGACCAAACAAGTGTGAACTCTTCCGCAATGAAGTATGTTACCTTGGTCGGCTAGTATCAGCAGATGGCCACAACGTAGACCCCTCGGACGTTGCCGCAGTCCAATCCCTCAGCAAAAAGAGGCCAGAAACAGTGGGTGATCTGAGGAAGCTTTTTAGTCTACTTGGATACTATCGCAGTTACATTCAAGACTTCTTCCATATCACAAAGCCACTCTATGGCATACTACAAGCAGCGCCAAGTGTTGAGCCAGAAGCGATAAGAACCAAAACGACCAAGTTCAGGGCAAGGCCAGCACAAAAACCTGCTAAGCAGAAGGTTGGCCAATATCCATCAGAGAGTACTCAATAAACTCCTTGGACGTCTATCTTCTGATCCGATTATGGTATTTTCTGACTTTGATGAACCATACATCCTACACACCGATGCTTTTTGAGAAGGACTAGGCGCAGTTCTATATCAGAGGCAACATGGCAAAGTGAGAGTTATTGCATATGGCTCTCGTACTCCGAGTCCAGCAGAGAAAAATTATCATCTTCACTCAGGGAAATTGGAATTCCTGGCTCTGAAATGGGCCATCACTGAGAAGTTCCGGGACTACCTTTACTACTCAGCACCATTCACTGTCTTCACGGACAATAATCTCTTGACCAATTTTCTGTCTTCTGAATGCCACTGGGCACCGATGGGTTGCAAAACTTGCTGATTAACACTTTACTGTAAAGTATCGGCCTGGCAAAAGCAACGCTGATGCAGACACGTTGTCCCGAATGCCCCTCGACATTGACAGCTATATAGAAGAATGCACAGCTGAAGTGTCCTGAGGTGAGATTAGAAATACTGTAAATGCTCTGCAAGCCCAGATCCAAGGTAAAGTCGCATGGGCTGACGCCATCAATGTGAATCCTGATTTGTCAACCCCTTTTACTGGTGGTAAGGTACATGTATGGATGAGGGAGCCATTCAGACTGCCCGGCGGGATGACCCAGTGATCGCCAGGGTAATCAGGTACCTTCGGCGAAGAAAGCGGCCAATGCGAAAGGAAACAGCCAGGGACCCGCCTGATGTTGCTGCACTGCTACGTGACTGGGAACATCTCTGTCTGGAAGATGGACTGCTGTTTAGGAAGAAGGGAACAAAAGGCAAACTGGAAAGAATGCCTGCAGAAGGTAGTCCATGCATATAGCTGCGCAACCAACGCTGCTACAGGATTCTCCCCATTTTTCCTCTGTATGGACTCCCTGCCTACCAGTGGATGCTACCTTCTGGATGAACCGACAATTAGGACCGGGTGCTGAAGATCACAACCAGTTCATGAGGAAATGGAAGGCACAAATGGAAGATCGCAGCCAGACATTCAGCTAAGCCTACAGAAAGAGGAAGAGGATATCATGACCAGAAAGCCCGCAGTTCTGTTCTTCACCCTAGAGACCGAGTGCTTGTGCGTAATGTTGGATGGCACGCAGGCCCGGGTAAACTCCTTTTGTACTGGGAAGATCAAGTGTACGTGGTTGTCCGGAGGAAGGGAGAAGACTCGCCCGTCTACGAAGTGAAAGCTGTGAGCCGCAAGTCAAAGCATCGAGTCCTACACCAAAATCTTCTCCTTCCATGTGCTAGCATGCAGGCTGATGTGGACCCAGAGCCAAGTCGTTCCCTGCCCCAGAGGCATACACCAGGATCGTCCCACAGTCGACCTGTCACCACACTGCAGCCTCGAGTGATGACAGCTCCGATGAAGAAGAGCCACCTGGTGATCTGCCTCCCCTCAGATCAGATAGGCGGTAACCCAGGTGACCAGGTCAGGAAGACTGTGTTAAATCCCAGTGCCACCCCATTTACACTGGATGTTCCGACAGCAGACACACCGCCAGCAGATGACCCAATCTGTTATTTACCATCCATTGGGTTGGGAGAAGAAGTCATTATAACCAACCAGGATAACGACCCAGTAGCAGGTGACAATTTAAGTACTGAACCACAGGAGAGCATTACAGAAGCCGATGAGTCCAGCTCTCAGACGGCAGTTCTCAATGTACCAATCACTCCTGAGGTACCCGACCAAGATGCACAGCAACCCCAGCCACAGCCTGAGCTAATAGCCCCTCTGAGTGAGGTCGACCAGGCAGAGAACGTCATCCCTAATGCGATTCCAGCATGCCAGACTTGGGGAACCCTCGTATCAACTCATAGACCCTCGCATCACAGCTATCAAAAGTGGTACTGCACCTCTTTGGGAATGCCAGTGAGTGGAATGCCGTATGCTGTGACCCCACCAAGTTACATGCTCTCCCCACCAAGTGAAATGCACCTCCCATCTATGATGCCACTCAGCTGGAGGTGGACCCACTAGCCACAGCAATCAAGTGTAGCTCTTTGAAGATAAACATTAGATGAGTCAACAGCCAGTAACATTGTCTAAGAGAATAACTGCGCAATGTACCTGGGAAGTATTTGTCTTCAAGTAGCATGGCTGGGTTGCCCATCCCCAATGAGCCGAGACAAGATTCATAGCCATTTAGATGAAGATGTTACTGTGCTTGACAGGAAGTGGAATTAGCTTCTCCATGAGCCCTGAATCTAAACCAGCTACTCTGGTCGAGGAGAAACAATCTAGTAACTGATGAGTGACACGGTCCTGAAATGGACACTGTATGAACCGTTTCTCTGATGAATAGGACTCAATCTAGTAATTATAAGTTAGTGAATGTTGGGGACAACATTTCTTTTCACAGGCGAGTGTAGAGGTCATGGAAATTGGTCACCCCTTTTTTTCATTGTTACTCTCCCCCTTCTGTAGTATTCTGGTCCAGACTATTTCACCCTTAATAGGGATAATGGATCGACCCATGTCACTGGGTTGCTACAGGTGCAGGAAGTTGGCAAGGTTTATTGTTCTCCATGCAATGATCCTACCAGCACATGCTACAATTTTCACATTAAGATAGAAAGCTTGCGGTAAACACCATGCAATATCTCTTTTTTTTAGTCTGTGTGGTTCTGATAAGAACCGGAGAGGCTCAACGTTTCGCACAGTGTGCTCTGTCCATCGTCAGGAGACTGAAGAGAAGCCGATAGGGAGTGGGGCTTATATGCTGGTTGGAGGTACTGGAGTGTGACGGATCCTGCTGTGTAGTCAGGTGGAACGGTGGATCCTCCTGGGTACTGATGCATGTCAGTTGGTCATGGGCTGTGGTGGGGGAAGGTTGCTTGGGTATAGGAGACCCTGGGCGGGGGGGAGTCTTAGGGTATAGAGGACCCATCAGACCTGGAGGTGAGGAGGGGCTGCCAGATATCGCTGATGGAGAAGCCGATGTCTTGAGGTATGGTGGGGTGCTTGGAGATATCTAAGGCTTCTCTAATGAATGCGTCTTGGGTACCACTGTTCAATGTTGGCGATGAGGTTGGCTTCTTCCCAGTTGATGGTGTGGTCTTTGGCGTGGGAATGCTTGATGATGGCTGACTTCTCATATTCCCCCTTTCTGCCATGGGCTCTGTGTTCTTTGATCCTGGTAGGGAGGTCCCTACCAGTCTCTCTGATGTACACTTTGCCACACTGGCAGGGGATCTTGTATACACCTGGTCGGCGGTGTGGATCTTGCCGGTCCTTGTGAGAAGTCAGCATTCCTTGGATCTTGAGGGGGGTTGTGTTGAACACCTTGGTGTTGTGCTTGCTCAGGATATGCTGGATGTGGTGGGAGGTACGTCTTAGGTAGGGGAGAGTGACCGAAATAGGGGCCTTATCTAGTTGGCTTTGGGTATAGGGGACCCGACGGCCAGGAGGGGGACTTGATCTTGGGTCTTGAGTTCTGATCTGCTAGGGCTGGTATCCATTGCGTTTGAGTGCCGTGGAGATGTGGTGGAGTTCCTTGTGTAGGTGTTCTTGGTCGCATATGTTGTAGGCTTGGCAGATGAGGGCTCTGTTGACCGATGATTTGATCTTGGGGTGGTGGAAGGAGGCGCTCTTGTTCCATGGTGAATTGGATGCTGCTGTGAAGCCCGTTGAGGTGGTCCAAGAAGAGTTGAAGCTTTTCTTGTCCATGCTCCCAGATGACGAAGGTGTCATCCACGTACCGGAGCCAGATCTTTGGGCGGTGGTCTGCTGTGGCGATGGCGGTCTGCTCGAACTCTTCCATGAATATGTCAGCTAGAACCGGGGATATAGGGGATCCCATGGATGTTCCAGCTGTTTGTTCATAGAATTTGTCCTGCCACTTGAAGCTGGCAGTTGGAAAACGTTGAGCCTCTCCGGTTCTTATCAGAACCACACAGACTCAAAAAAGAGATATTGCATGGTGTTTACCGCAAGCTTTCCATCTTAGTTGTCTGTCACCATGAATAGCTTGAAATCCCATCAATTTTCACATTATTAAAGTTTGTCTTTCTTCCTGCATTCCTGGCTGTACTTCCAGTATTTCTTACAGGTATGTAATCTCTTGTCTCTTTTATTAAAGTGAATGAATAGCAAGGGTTGTGTGTTATTTAGTAAATCTGGACAATAGTGAAGTCAGTATAGTAATTTCTAAGTATGAGAAATACATGAAAGTTGTCTAGATTGGAACACTTATTACTCTGCTGTGTGGAAGAAGTTCAACAAAGTTTAGAGTTCCCATGCTAAATTAGTACTCTAGGGGAACTCCACTGTACTGAAGTTGGATGTATTGTGATGTTCCAGACCTATATCTGTTGTATTTACAAATGTGAATTATTCTTTCTCTGAAGAGAGCTTTTCATGTATAAGGCTTTCTCCAGATCAGAAACTTTGAGACACTTGTGTGACTTTACTTGATTGCCAATGGGAGTAGAGTAGAACGTAGAGAAATGCAGTATTATTGAGATGATTCTCCAGGCTTTTATGACATGTTTTCTAGACTTTGGGAAACACTGTGTGTTCAGAAGTACATGTGCATAGGCTATGTATTCCCCTTCTATTTACAAGACTACTCTTAGCACAAAGGAATTTAGGACTCCAGAGGGACCAGCTAAGACCAGGCAGTGGCCTTGTGTGAGTCATGTTTCCCCATTTCAAGATGTATTTTGTTTCCCCAGCCCAGCTAATCCTCAAATGTTTATTGCCAGGGACAGTAGGGCTGTGTGATGATGCAGTGACATAGGTTTTTGAATGGAAGTGCACCTTTGTTGTATGGATATTGATTACTGTTATAGTCAGTCACAATGGCTGTGTGATGCTGAACCTTGACTCGCCTACATGTACCTGTATGTCAGTAGTGCTGATATCAGCAGTTGCAAGTATCAATATAGTGATTATTAATTTTTGGTTATTAACGACAAGATTGTGTGAAGGGTACATGTCGAAAGCCATCCAGTTGGTGGTTTCATACGCTATTAGAACTTTGCTGTTAATGTGGATGTGCTGTTCAGCCAAAAGACTCTTTTTTTTATTTTCTGTATGACACGTAGCCCAAGAGTTGTATTTTTCAAACTGTTTACTGTCTACATGTTAAAAGTAATTGAGAAACATTCATTGTTCTCCATGCAATGATCCTACCAGCACATGCTACAATTTTCACATTATTAAAATTTGTCTTCCTACATTCCTGACTGTACCTTATTTCTTACAGGATCAGGGACGTTTAATCATTTTAATTTAACTCCCTCAAGCACCATTCCTGGTTGCCACGTGAGTTTTACACTTGCACCTCCACAGGCAAAGGACTCCATAAAACATATGGGTGGAGTTGGTCGCAGGGACCAGTTGAGGTCTTATCATACATATGCCCACAAAAGTCAGTTTTGGTGGCAGGCAATCCTGTATTTCCTTATACATACCTACATGGAGTTATGGACAGCATATGTTCTTTGAAGGTCTACATCCAAAATACTCACTATTTTCTAGTCTTACATTTTATATCAAATAATTTGAATACTTTGTACATGTATATGTAGATGTAGCCTGTGTGAATGCATGGATTGCTCATGCAGTATTGCACCTCAATAGACCACGTTGTGTTTAATGTAGTTTGGCCAATAGGGCAAATACTGTTTCAGTTCAAGAAATACACGGTAGGACTCTGTCTTTTAATTTCTACTTTGAACTGAGACAGTGTTTGCCTGTGGGCCAGCTACATCAAACACAATGTGGTCTATTACGTGCGATGTATCACATGTACTGTGCGCTATATTCATGTACATGCACACTGCACATGCATTGTTCTGGCGATGACATCATCCAATCAGCCTGCGAGCACTAACGGCCAAAAGGGGTTTTTTGTGGGCAGGGAAACGCAGGATATTTTTATTCATTTTGCTGTCACAACGGGGGAAACATTAAATTTATCATGTTTTTGAAATGGTTACGTATTTATTGTCATTTTGAAATACATGTATTTCATGTGAACTAAATCTAATCTATTGTTGTAACCCTTTAAAAAATGGTGAAAACTGCATGTATCACTTTGTAAATACTGACATTGACCCTAATCCCGCCAGATGCAGCATACTGCAGTACATGTAAAAGTCTTATGCACTATAGCCATGTTCCCATTGGACTTTTTCTTCCGCAAGCATGCGGAAACTTACTGCCACATTCCTTTATGTCAATCTACTGTGCATTCCCATGTGGACTTTTTTAACTGTAACAGAATGTTTAATTGCTGTGTTGGGCCAAATAAGACCAGCTGATTACATTGCCTGCACTGTATAAATCATGGTGAAATTTGAAAGATCTGACAGAAACAAAGATAAAATCAGACGAATTCGGCCAAATCTGCCACAAAGACGACGAACTCGTACAGGAATAGCCCTGTACACAATGTGTGTATAGCTTTATCTGGGCACGCCTCACTGTGTGTGCGCGTCATGCTGCTGTACTGTATGCACAGAGCAGGAGGCTGGGAACCATACAACCATTTTCTCTGTGTAGGCAGTAGTGTGGTTCGTATGTTTAGCGTGGTTGTGGTCAATTTACATTTAATGGGAACTGTTCCCATTGGACTTTTTGCGCCCCTGCTAACTTACCGTGGCTGTAGGGAAATCTTCCGTGACCCTTTTCAACTTGTTAGTTTTACATAGCGATCGCAGTAAGTTGACAGGGATGTTAGTTTACCGTGTGTTCCCATTGGATTTAATTTTGTAATTGTACAGGAAATTCGCGGTAAGTTAACGAAAAAAAGTCCAATGGGAACACGCCTTTCGATGCACTAGGCAATGAACAGCAGCCAAACGTACTGTTCATGCTTAATAGACAATGGGAGCTGGTCTCATTGAACAATGTCACTGTTGGATCTTGTGGTGGCTGGCAACCACAGACTCCCAGGCTGTTTGGCCTTGGGAAGAGTTCACCTGTAGGATCTTGTTACACTGGGCAAGCAATTTGCTCTAACAAAAGATGCAGACTGATGTGTCTGGCAGGGTTTCTAGCCAAACAACCCTGAACAGTCTGGGTTATATATTGTGCTTGTTTGAATTATGAAAGTGACTTTGGAATCATTCATATTAATTGTCAGAAATGAGGCCTTTCTATTTCTCTAGTCCAGTTAACTTTTTCTTTATTGTTAGGGCACTTGTTGGCAAGTGGATAGAAGCAGAGATGGTAGTGGGATTGGAAGGAATGTGCTGTCCATCCAGGAGAAGTCTGTCCTCTGCAGTGACTGTAAGTTGTCTTTTCAAGTATTGAAGATGATATTGAGGCCATAAAATTGATGTCACAGACACATGCACAAAGTAAGGTCTATACAATATTGAAGATTTCAAATAGACACTCAAGCCAGTAGGGGTCAAAAGATGTTACCTGAACCAAAACACTTTCAGGTTTGACAACTTAATATAACCACCCATTGCCAGATGCATTTTTTTACTGTAATATGCGCTGCCGGGGTATTTTCTAATATGTTTGATTTTCAAAAGCTTCATAAAATCATATTTTTTTCCTGAATGCGTAAACCCCATAGAATGACTGTCTTGTGGTAAGTCTAGCCGGACATTCAACCTCCATTGAGTTTTGCAGGCATGCCGCCGCTCTGTAAAGAGCCCCCATTGTGTGGTGTTGCGTAATTCCTCTTTTGTTCCGAGAAATGGCCCAGTGCCTTGCTATACCATGGTGTTGCTACGCAGAGCGATTGAGGGTCAAAACTCCCCAGTGAAATATGCGGTGAGTGCATGGGAAGCCGTGCGCACATGCAGAGGGCAGTCTGGACAGTGGAATACATGTATGTGTGGGCCATGAAGGAAAAAAGAGTCATGCTATGAAAATTGGGGTAGTAAATGTGTGCTTTTTTGTTTTCTGTCATATATTTTCCCATCTACCAAATATTACATCCCCCCCAAACCACCCTTATGTTTTATCCCCCAACTTGTCCATTTTTCCTCCCACAGTGTAAGTTTTAGTGCAAAATGGATATTTCCCACCCCAAAACTTTATTTCCCCAATAATTTCATGTAAAACCATAGAAACCAATAAAACAAGTACTCAAAGAAATACGCAGAGACAAATATTTGCAGAGAACATCTTATTCTATTGTTATTTTTCTTCTTTTCATTTATTTTCTTAAGTTTTTTTATTCTCATTCTTCTTTGTTACGTTGAAATAGTGCAACTCATAAAACAAGTGAAATAAATTTCCAGTCTCTGCATTCTTTTGGTGATGAAATTAAAGCCAAAATTCATAAAAAGGCAAGAACTTCACTTTTACCTGTCAAAATATGACATGGCGTCACAGCTTTTGAATCAATTACCAGATACTTAGTTATTTTTGAGTTTGACCAAACTCCTCAAATCAGTACAAGGAATTTTGTTACTTTTTCATCTCCTAAAAACTGTACATTCAAGTTACTTTGTTTTTTTATCATTTTTTTCAGGGATGAAAATATGACCAAACTGCTAAAACTAGTTTGACGGATGAAAATAAAGCAGCTCCTAAATCCAGATTACTTTTTTTTTTGTCAGAAGGGCAGGTGGCACGTGTCGCTCCCGATGTGTGTCTTCTTTCACTGACTCTGGGAAGGGCAGAGGACACACCGCCAGTAGCGGAGGTCGCCGTAGCTGGTCATCTCCAAGGTGATGGGGAAGTGGCGCCCTACGAAGCGGGAGAGTGGTTAGTGAAGCATTGTGTTAGGGGTGGTACTCGGGCAAGGGCTCATTGAACAGAAGCTCACGGACAAGACTCAACCGGTAGTCGAGGAAGGAGAGGCGGTGACCAGCAGCCAGGTACATGGAGTACCAATTCACCAGCATCAAGTCGAGCAGGTAGAAGAAGAGCTTCTCGTACCATTTGAGGGACTTATGAGTAGCTCGATGATTTGCTGCAAGCTGGTCACTCTTGTCAACACCCCCATTAGGGCGTTGTACTCTGTGACGCGGGTCAGTGTCTGCATCCCCTCCCCCATGCTGTCTCACTTGCCGAAGCCACATGTCTGCTGTATGCATGGTGGAAAGCATACAGATGTTGCGCTTGTCTCTCCACACCATGGCCAGGAGAGAACCACTGACACCCAGGTCGGCCGACTGGAATGTTGTTTCACCCTGTTTGCAGGTTTTTTGGCATGCCTTTTCTGTTGGCCATGATGCAACACTATCTTAATGGTACAATGGTAATGGAAAGAGGAACAAAAGAACTGAACACTGCCTTAACCCTCCTACGCGGAAGTCACTCTTTGGGTCACTTGGTAAACACCTCAATGAAGCACAGCTGTGTCGTGTTGTGCTCTGAACAAACTTCATCTCAGTTGGAATGTAAGAGTACAGATTGTGCAGTCCAACAACTATGGTTCAGAGTACCCTGGGAATAATTGTGCTGTAAACAAACTGCAGTGCTCTTGTGTTGTTCTGTGCTGTCAACCTATTACCCTGATTTTGACCTCTCAAGACTTGCAATGTATCACTATCTACTGGGGTCCTACTTTTCTGCTGTCTGTTGGGACTTTGGCTAAATTTAATGAAACAGTGCATACTCGGCATTGGGATATATCATTGGCTAAGATGGGAGTTTCCTTTTGTTGTAAGAATTTTTGAATGGTAATTTTTT
>NW_019091399.1:488808-500588 GCF_001949145.1 Acanthaster planci
CTTAGGACCATTTTTCAACCATAGTTTTCAGCCTCTCTGCCCTCATATGAAAGCTTAAAGACCCAGGGAGTTGATCCTGGCAACGATTTACACAATCTCACCATTTTGGGGGCCAAACAATCTCCTTTTTCAAAAGATACCGTGGGGGAGGCACTTTTAATGCTAATGAGCTGGTCAGAAATTCTCACTTGAGTTAGTGGTCTGCACCCTAAATAATTTTTTTTTTCCAAGAGTCGTCAGGGAATCTTTGGGCAGGGAACCAGACCACGCCAAAACAATAAACTGGTCTGTGTTTTTGCGCTGTTTTCTATGCGGGCGTACATTGGTGTAGTGCAATTGTCAATGGCTAGGCTACGGCTATACAAAAACAAAAAGATAGGATGACCGCGTCATACAGTGCTTATCAGCAGCCTCCACGCCTATTGATCATATAGCATTGGCAATGCAGATCACGTTTAACGTTCATTGCCATATGCATAGTGAATTTTAGTATGAGCTGCATGGCGAGCATTAGCGAAGCTGTACTGGTAGATCACAGTTCTAACTATGACTTCGGAGTTTCTGCCACGGGTTAAATTGTAGTTTGACTCATCTTGCATTACATTTTGTATGTATTGAGGACATTTTTCTGAGCGGGTTTATCGGAAAAAAGGGGAAAAATTATGGCCACTCTGTCTCGGAAAGTGGTCGCAGTAGCATTGATCTTTACATTGATGACTGTCCTCGCGTATTTGCACTTCAGTGAATCTCCCATGAAATGTGAGTAGGCTTGCTGACAAGTTGTGGCCATATGGGCCTAGCATGTACATGTAATCCAGGGTAAAAAGATGGTTTAGCGAATAGGCTATGTAGGCCTAGGCCTATGCATGATATGATGAATTCTACATAAAAGATGATTTGTTTTTCGTACAGTACTGTAATGGCTACATGTATTTTACGGGAAGTTTAACTTAAGGAAGTGCATATTTTGCCGGGAACGGCAACAGTTTTTCAAAGCTATTTTGCCAGGATGTTTTTCCAAATGTAGGCCTATATTAATTTAGTAAATACCACCTTCAATTTAGCAGTAGCTCAATAGGATAAACCTGAATGCCTGTGTACGTCTTGAAGAGTTCCTATAACATGGTTATGGTGTGGGCACATGCCATGCCTAGGACTCGGGTAGAGGCACCCGTACATGTACATGTAGTGTTTTGGAGGGGGTGTCTTAACTCGCCCAGCATCCAACCTGGGCAGCCTCCGAAGGGTCGGTACAGGGGCAGGGATTCAGCTGAATAGAAAAGTACCCTGTTGTAGATTATCCAACAAGAACGGACCAGCTTGACAGCTCCAAACTTAGTTTTCGTGGCAACGTCAGGGACAGTGGTGGGAAAGGGGGTCAGAGAACAAAGCGGGAGGTTGCTGTGCACATGCCCTAGGGTGGGCTAGATTACTAAAATGGGGGTGCCCACAAGACCCACATAATCTTACTACTTATGTACATGTATGCAGCATCATGAGAATGCTTGTCAACTTGTACGCGTGTGAACTCATATGTGCCAACATGGCCAACTCGGATGGCGACCAACTGGTCGCATGAGTTTACTTTATAATTATACTTCGCAATTTGTGAGAAAAATGAAACAAAAAAATCAAACATTAGGCCTACCTCAGCTAAAAGTTAGTGATTACAGAATCATGTTTGATTCTCTCAGCGAAACAGTTGAGTGCGACAGCTTTGTCAGTGTACAATCGCTCAGTACAGCGACGTCACACAGCCTTTGAAGTTTTAGAATGGGACCAGACCAGTCAATCGTGATGCACCACATAGTGCATGAAAGCCATGGAGACTTGTGCCAGCGTGGATCACAGCAGATCTTTCTGTGCAGACAATTAAACTTCCTGATGTTTCCCAATTAAATCTTTTTTTATGAATGGAAATACATGTACATGTAACTCACCAAGCTCACAGGAAAGAGATCTGGCGAAAAGAAACCTCAGGAAAATCAGGAGATTTAGTGGGAAAATTTAATGGAGAATTAGAGTGATCTTGTCTCAGAGGAGGTCTGCATGGTCTGTCAAATCTGCTTTTATGGAAGGGCATGATTTTATGACCATCATAAAACTTTGATTCTTTTTTACATATATTGGACATACATGTACATGTACCGGTACCTCTTCAAGTTTACTTGAAGTAAGCGGGTGTGATCTGAAACTGTTGCACTATTTTTTGTTTGTTTTGTTGATTGTTTCAATATATATGTAATGTTGACCCAATTTATATTTGTATTTTACTATGTCTTGATTGACCCAAGGTTTTGATTCATTTTTCAAAATCACACTCCTAGAAAAACTGCACGCCTGGAAATGTCCAGGAGTGTGTTTTTTGCACGCCTGCAATTTCCAAATCACAAAGACTGGTTGACCAAACCATATGAATTGGTTGTTGGTACCATGCGTGTACATGTTGACCTGTTCTCTATCACAGTTACCAGTAGCACACTAGCCTACCAGGCCTCAGTCATGTCAGTGTAATGCAGTGTGCCCTCCACGACAACAAAAAAAGGTGTAAGCAAAGCTATTGTCAAGAAGGCAGTATACATGTATGCTCTGTATTTTCACGGCACCGGTTGAATTTAGCAAAATGATAGATTGCTGGATGAGCAATAAAAATGCACAGTAGTCCTACATGTACTACATGATACTATGTAAGTGTTTTGGGGGCCATAAAAGTATGTCGCGACTTCATCTTCATGAGATGGAATTATGGAAATCAGACCACTTTATGCAGTTTCAGATTTTTTTGGGGGTACAAACAGTCCTCCAGAACCACAAGTCTAGGAAAACAAAATGTGGTAATTAAGTGCTGGAGTCAATTCACGGGTACAATAACCAAAACTTAAAAAAGGTTTTAATATTTTGGGATGAAAAAGCCACCGCGTGATATTCGAAGCCAGCTAGAAAAATATTTCAGCATGCTCGTAAGATATACTTGTACATGTAGCTAGGTGCCATCAACTGCAATTGCCATCATCCCTATGGTGTTGAGCATTGCCTCCCCATGGCCTTCTGCTTTCACCTGGGGATTAGATCGTTTGCGTGTTCATGAGGATCAGTCTGGTGCCTGACCATACTTTTAATTGGTGTTCGTTTTAGTCTGTGGTGTCTGGTATTAACACAGGGTCAAGTCCTCATGGCATGCAATTTTATCCTAGCAAACATGAAATCAAGTACATGTTCTATGTGTACGTACCTTGAAATTAAACATCAAATACGTACATGTACTTGTAACTGTACACAGGATAATTGTGGGGACTACCTGGAAATAAAGTAACTCCTTGGGAGGAGGTTATGTCCTCTTCGCTGCAAGTCTTGCATAATTATTAGTGGTATTTTCTTACATGTACATTTTTTATACGTATACATTACATTGCAGTTGAAAGGTACTTTCAGAAGGGGAAAGTTTCACAATTCTTCCAATCCGGGAAAATGTACATGTATATTCATTTCACAAATTGTGAACAATTTTCCCCTTCAGTGGGAAATTTTTCACAACTTGCATGTATTTCACAAGCTGGAAAAATTTTCACACTCTTTTAAGTGGGAAAAATGTTCACAAGTGGGAAAAAAGTTTCACATATTATCCCACACGTGGGAAAAGATATTCATGCCTTTTCACACAGTTACATGTACATGTACCTTTCATTTGTAATAGCACATGTAGTGTACATGTATGCATCAAAGAAGACACTGTCTATGCACATGTACATGTACCTACCTGTAGCTGTGCACCCCCTTACCTTGACAGGTAGCTGGCTGCATGAAGTACTGCAATTTAGCCGAGGCCGGCAAAATACTGCATGTATAAATTGCATACTTTAGATGTGTCTGAATCCAAAAAGACACTCTATGCGTGATGGTGACACTAGACTTATGTGTACTTCTAAATATGAAATAAATGTTTCATTTACATGTAGGATCAACATATACATGTACATGTATCTGCCTTTCCTTTCCTAGGCAATGTTAAAAAGTGTCTGTCCACTCCGAGCAATATTTGTAAAACTGATACCCCTAGGTGCAATATGAGCCAATATTTCTATTGTATTCAATGCCTGGAACTTCAAGAGTTGATTTTGTTCAGCAGTTTTAAAGGTTTGTATAACAAATTATTTGATAAATTCTGTACTCAAGCAGAAAATGCCTTTCCTGAACAGGTGGACAGGCGCTTAGATGAGACATTGGGAGAAGGCCAAATGCCAAATGTGAAGGCAATACATGCAGTTGTACCCGCACCATGTACTGGTACAACTACTGTACATGTACATGTACATCACAGCTAACACTGACATGCCCTTATACCTCATTATTCATTGTGCAATACCTGCATATACATGTATCCCGGTCATCTACATGTAATTGGTGGATGGTTGATCACGTGCCATTGATTATTCGTTTTATTCAATGGCACCTGTTGAATAGAACTTCCTTTCACTTACCGTACATTAACTTGTTTCAGCTCCCATTTCACGTTCTGGCAATTTCATTCACAAGAGGAAAAGAAAGTAGGGACCCACTCTAATATTACATGTACACAAATATGTTCTGCAAATGAGGGATGTCAATATGTGAGGACCGTTAATCGACCTCCTTTACAGAAGAGGGGATAATGAATTTTTCACTTGCATGCAGGGGTAGGAATAATTTCATAAGGTGACCAATGAAATGTTCTATTCCATGAAACAAAATTCCATTAATATTTGTATAAAGTAGGCCTAAAGACCTCTACCACTTGGGTGCTCTGCAAATGCATTTAATGTCATGCATTTGCCCTCCCAATAGTTCCTATACATATTAAGAGTGTAAAATAAGCCAAAATTATTTATGTCATTCTTTTTTTCAGCCAAATTACAGCTGTACAAATTACATACATGTATCCGTACATGTACAAGGGGCTACATATCCTGGGTATCCTCACAATACAAATTCCAAAATACTGTTCGTAGCAGGTTTAACTTTACACGTAGTAGGTTTAACAGTCAAGGATGGCAACAGAATAAAACAAAGTTAACTTGTGCAGGCAGAGAACCTGCTACATTATTGATTGTATGAAATGCAAACTTGTATGAACAGAAAACAGATGCAAGAAAGTAAAACTGAAAGTGCACATGTACTGATACCATCAGTAAATAAAATTGTGAAATTGAAAACACATGTACAATAGTACGCATCAGTAAATTGAATACTTAAAAGCCAGATGTGCCCAAACATCAATGCTGGGAAAGTTATAATGAAGAACATGTAAACGCCTGAGCAACTGTAAACATTTTACAACTGTTTAAATTCACCTCACAAGTAAAGGTATGAGTTTATGTGTATAAGGTTTCACAGATGCCCGAACAACAGGGCAGGCTTTCCACACAATTCACAAACAATACGGTAATCCTAAGAACACAGACCTGCATTTACACATGTTCTGATACATGTACGTACTGGTACAAGAAAGTGAGCATTGCAATGTGGAAACATAAAGTGTACATTTACGTGTGGTTAATTTACGTACGTGATGACAGAGAAAAACTAGAGAGGAAATGCCTTGCTACATGTACGTACACATATGTATGGGCACATGTATGTAGATTCAAACATGTGCATGTACTGTAATCTACATATATACATATATTGATAGTGTGGTGCTCTGAGATGTCTTCGACTCTTATATCATTGATTACTTATATTGCAGACAATTTGGTTGAATGGATATCATTGGGTGTTCACAATCTTCTGTAGTCTGATTCTCAGGTCAAAAATTGGACTATTTTTTTTCAGAGAATCTGTTAGTCCATTACATACATGTATGCATGTATTCACATGTACCGGTACATGGAGCTGCCAATTGTGATCAAAATGGGAGGAAGATTCCTACCCATTCTGGAACATGTCCTAATAAAATGTCTTGGAATTTTCTCAACCCAGCGTCATTAATCTTTGCGTAGTGTTATTGTTTGCCAATATCTGAAAAGCTGAATGGTTTAAAAACCAGACTGGCATGACATACATGTACATGGTACTGTTCACGTGTATGTGTAGTATAGTCATATCGGTACTCCACTTTCACCAGTGGAGGATACGCTGTACATGTACATGTGTACTTGTACATGTATAAGGCAGGGATTCAGAACCAGTTTTATCATGTTTATTGCAGTCATCTTGGTCTGGCTGTTCCAGTACAAATGGAACATGTACCTGTTCGAGGTGCTGCTAATGGATACATCTACATTGGCAACAGTAACCTTGTGAATCACTGTGTGTGTGGATCTGTTTGATAATTTATTAATTTTGAGTTTGTATTAATAGACAGTGGCCATTTCTCATTTGTTTGTACCGGTTTCATATCTCATTCAAGTTTTATTGGTAGACATTTATTAATTTAAGACATTTGCATTGTGTGTGTGTGTATTTATGGAGGAACAGAGTTGCCCTACTCCACGTTTCCTTCCTCTGTCATTTCATGGATTTGACCGTGAACTGTTACTGATGTACAGGTGCATTGAACCGTCATAGTAGATGAACATGTACACTGTGTGGTTTCAATTTTGGAATGAGAAATTTTACTTGTTGACAGTGTTTGAAAAGTCTGTTTCTCATTCCATCACGAACTCACATTCATGGAATAGAATTTCTAAGTCATTGCAGTGTCTGCCAGGCTTCTACTCCGCCTTCCACAAAAAAAAAGACAAAAAACAAAATTCTGAGAACAGAACTCATGGTCATGATGGTAATGCCTGCATTGTACATGTACATGATGAATTCAGTTTAAAACAATAAAGGATAATACCAGTACCTTTACTGTGATTCCAGGGTTAAAAAAACATTGCAGCCCACTGGATCAGAACCTTAGTACAATGTACATGTACATCTACGTTGTATGTATGTGCTGTAATAAGGAAGTGATGGGACCATGGCAAAATATACCCGTATTGATATTATTTACCGGATGATTCCACTGCTAAATTAACTCAATTTGTCATATTTGCATTTATGTTTTGAAAAAATAGTAAGTACAGTAAATATTGTACTAAGATTTCACAGAAGATCAGTTGTTGAAAGCCTTCCTGCTCACCCTAAAACCAGTCTAGCCTGAGGAAGATGGCTGTTTACAGGTCCGGGTACCTTTTGGATGTGTACTCTTATACATACATATACTTATGGCAACTCATGTTCTGTTCAGAAAATGGCTAGAACTATAATAACCAAGTGAAATTGGCCAAAAAGTACATTTACACTAGTCCCACCAATAATAATTCATACATGTACATTGTGTACATGAACTGGCACATGTACCCAGATATGCATACTGATGCATAATACATTTTGCCTTGGATCATCAGACATCCTTAAGGACCCTACAGTTCTAATGCTACTGGAATAATTTATTGCCTTCACTTTGAACCGCGTGAAAAATGTAGATCATTTTCATGTAACGTTTGGTTTAACCAGTACTCAATACAGTTTACATGTACTGTACATGTACCAGTACAGTGTGCGGTAAATGTTGCATTCAGGTAAAATAAACCTTTTCAAAACATCTGTGTCTGTGAGATGGTCAGTTTCTTGTAACTATTTTGTCAGAACTTTAACTGATGGAAGATGTTTAATAGTCTAATTTACACTTACATGTTACATGACAGTGTAATTTATTGATGAAACCGAACTTGTTATGAAGGATTATATTATTTTCCTTAAAACCCAGTTTCATTTTTTTCTGACCTTGTGGTTGACATACTGTAGGTGTAGTAAACCTTCTTGCACACTTTTTCTGACATGTACTGTATATGTACATGCACTTTATTGATGATGAAACCTAACTGTACGTAGGATGTACATGTACACACACATGTACTTGTAATAGAAAAACTGGTCTGAACTGTCTGCCTATTTTATCAGACATGTACCGGTAACATACATGTACACTGTACATGTATTTTAATATTTCCAAAATACAGAAAAGAAGACAAGGATTTAAACCATACCCTTTTAGGTGTGATGCCAGAAAAAGTGTACAAGTTGAGAGGGCCTGCATGTGCTGCAGTGTCATGCTTATTACATGTACAGTGTACCTGTATGAGTTCAGAAAAATGAAAATGAAATGCTTGGAAAAAAATGATTTAGGACTTGACTTGGGACAAGTTGACTTGTGTCTGGACTTCACTTGGGAAAACTTGAAGAGGAAAAATACACTGTATATGTACATGTAACTTGTCTGCTTGTATTGGTCAGTGGTGTAGCTAGGATTTTACTGGGGGGCACAAATGGGGCACCAGCATCTTGGGAGGGCACCAGCTTTCAGTGGTGTGTTTTTGGGGGCAAGTTTTGTTAGCCTTGTTCAATACAGTGTATATCTATTCATCCATTTTCGTTTTCAGTGGGGGGGGCCACCGGGAATTGGGGGGGGGGCACAAGTCCCCTCAGCCCCCCCCCCCGGCGGCTGGTACAGGTACATGTGCGTATATGTGTTTATGTTTACATACATTTACGTGTACATGTACATGTACAGCTACATTACATTACACGGATACAATGGACATATAGTGGTAGTAGAAAATAGGCACCGTCGATATTGTGTCTTGGTCGATATACAGTGGAGCACCACTATAACAAACACGACGGGGTCCAAGCTAAATTTTCAGTACAGCGGTCGTTCGGTATTGTGAAATCAACTGCCGAACGCTTCGTTGCCATGTTGAATAGTGCCCTTTCTTGTCTGACTGCAGTGCACCTTCTTGTGATACTATGATTCGCTGTTTTGATGATGTTTTGCTGTTGCATTACATTTGAGGTTTCTAGAAATGTATCCGTTAATTTTTTTGTTTTTTGGCAAGCTGAGAAGCAAGTGCGAGCCTATCAAAAACGATGTTTTCAAAGTTTCGATATTCGATTTTTCTGAAAAATCTGATATTTTCGATACATCAATATTACCAAATAACTAACATCGGCGATATCGATATGAAACCCATATCGATAATATTGATATATCGACGGTGCTTAGAAGAAAAAGGGTCTAGTTACAGCACCGAATATTACAAGCCATGCTAGATTTTTAGTGGTCATTGAGCCCTGAATGATTTTTCTTCAGGAACATGACATTTATGATTTTTGTGTATGTTTGTTTTGTTTTCAAAGACTTTCATCCGGTGCTAGAATCAGTGACACATCCCAACAGTAATGCTGGTGAGAAGGAACACCGCATCGTCANTGTGTGTGTGTGTGTATTTATGAAGGAACAGAGTTGCCCTACTCCATGTTTCCTTCCTCTGTCATTTCACGGATTTGACCGTGAACTGTTACTGATGTACAGGTGCATTGAACCGTCGTGGTACATGTAGATGAACATGTACACTGTGTGGTTTCATTTTTGGAATGAGAAATTTTACTTGTTGACAGTGTTTGAAAAGTCTGTTTCTCATTCCATCACGAACTCACATTCATGGAATAGAATTTCTAAGGCATTGCAGTGTCTGCCAGGCTTCTACTCCGCCTTCCACAAAAAAAAGGACAAAAAACAAAAAGAACTCAGGGTCATGATGGTAATACCTTCATTGTACATGTACATGATGAATTCAGTTTAAAACAATAAAGGATAATACCAGTACCTTTACTGTGATTCCAGGGTTGAAAAAAACATTGCAGCCCACTGGATCAGAACCTTAGTACAATGTACATGTACATGTTTTTCATTTATGTACAGATACATGGGGTACATGTACGTTGCATGTAGGTGCTGTAATAAGTAAGTGATGGGACCATGGCAAAATATACCCATATTGATATTATTTACCGGATGATTTCACTGCTAAATTAACTCAATTTGTCATATTTGCATTCCTGTTTTGAAAAATAGTAAGTACAGTAAATATTGTACTAAGATTTCACAAAAGATCAGTTGTTGAAAGCCTTCCTGCTCACCCTAAACCCAGTCTAGCCTGAGGAAGATGGCTGTTTACAGGTCCTGGTACCTTTTGGATGTGTACTCTTATACATACATGTACATGTTCTTATGGCAACTCATGTTCTGTTCAGAAAATGGCTAGAACTATAATAACCAAGTGAAAATGGCCAAAAGTACATTTACACTGGTCCCACCAATAATAATTCATACATGTACATTGTGTACATGTACTGGCACATGTACCCAGATATGCTTACTGATGCATAATACATTTTGCCTTGGATCATCAGACATCCTTAAGGACCCTACAGTTCTAATGCTACTGGAATAATTTATTGCCTTCACTTTGAACCGCGTGAAAAATGTAGATCATTTTCATGTAACGTTTGGTTTAACCACATATACCAGTACTCAATACAGTTTTCACGTACTGTACATGTACCAGTACACACACATGTACATGTAATAGAAAAACTGGTCTGAACTGTCTGCCTATTTTATCAGACATGTACCGGTAACATACATGTACACTGTGCATGTATTTTAATATTTCCAAAATACAGAAAAGAAGACGAGGATTTAAACCATACTCTTTACATGTGATGCCAGAAAAAGTGTACAAGTTGAGAGGGCCTGCATGTGCTGCAGTGTCATGCTTAATAAATGTACAGTGTACCTGTATGAGTTCAGAAAAATGAAAATGAAAGGCTTGGAAAAAAATGATTTAGGACTTGACTTGGGACAAGTTGACTGGTAAAGACTTGACTTTGGGGAAAATGACTTGTGTCTGGACTTCACTTGGGAAAACTTGAAGAGGAAAAATACACTGTACATGTAACTTGTCTGCTTGTATTGGTCAGTGGTGTAGCTAGGATTTTACTGGGGGGCACAAAGGGGGCACCAGCATCTTGGGAGGGCACCAGCTTTCAATGGTGTGTTTTTGGGGGCAAGTTTTGTTAGCCTTGTTCAATACAGTGTATCTATTCATCCATTTTTGTTTTCAGTGGGGGGGCCACCGGGAATTGTGGGGGGGCACAAGTCCCCTCAGCCCCCCCCCCCGGCGGCTGGTACAGGTACATGTGCGTATATGTGTTTATGTTTACATACATTTACGTATACAAGTACATGTACAGCTACATTACATTACACGGATACAATGGACATATAGTGGTAGTAGAAAATACATTGTAGGCACCGTCGATATTGTGTCTTGGTCGATATACAGTGGAGCACCACTATAACAAACACGACGGGGTCCAAGCTAAATTTTCAGTACAGCGGTCGTTCGGTATTGTGAAATCAACTGCCGAACCCTTCGTTGCCATGTTGAATAGTGCCCTTTCTTGTCTGACTGCAGTGCACCTTCTTGTGATACTATGATTCGCTGTTTTGATGATGTTTTGCTGTTGCATTCACATTTGAGGTTTCTAGAAATGTATCCGTTAATTTTTTTGTTTTTTGGCAAGCTGAGAAGCAAGTGCGAGCCTATCAATAACGATGTTTTCGATGGTTTCATAAGAAATTTCGATATTCGATTTTTCTGAAAAATCGGATATTTTCGATACATCAATATTACCAAATAACTAACATCGGCGATATCGATATCAAACCCATATCGATAATATTGATATATCGACGGTGCTTAGAAGAAAAAGGGTTTAGTTACAGCACCGAATATTACAAGCCATGCTAGATTTTTAGTGGTCATTGAGCCCTGAATGATTTTTCTTCAGGAACCTGACATTTATGATTTTTGTGTATGTTTGTTTTGTTTTCAAAGACTTTCATCCGGTGCTAGAATCAGTGACACATCCCAACAGTAATGCTGGTGAGAAGGAACACCGCATCGTAA
>NW_019091399.1:514725-550205 GCF_001949145.1 Acanthaster planci
CACCATGCAAATTGGGTCTGGCTTCAACATTCTATCCAGGCATTATTAAATGTATAATGAGAGTTTTGTGCCCGCTTAAATGAATGATCGTCGTCACTAAAATGAAATATGGAGTGCTGGTATTAGAATATTATTAATTAATCAGGGAAATTTCCCCTCTTCCATGCTGCCTTTTTTCTCAACTAGGGATAGGACAGGTCTCAGATCCTCAGGCTTTATTAGGTTGGGGTTTCTCCTTTCTTTCCGTCTGCCCCTCCCTTACTCTGGACCGGGTTGGGTGTTCCGTTGACACAACGCACAACTACTCCGTACCGGTACGCCTTGTGCTCCAAAAGCAAAAATTGGCAATTAATTTGTGGCCTTATGCATCATACGCACTTCATGCCGTATTATTTTACCGGTGACGACATTTCAAGGGTCATAATAATGCATTATACATGTACCGACACTAGTTGAATTCGAATGCGAATACGATTTGCTTACTTAGCTATTGAAATGGTGAAATAAGTAGTAAAAGTTATAGAAAATGTAGAATCGTCGGGAATTTATAAATATCCACTGCCCTTCTATGCGCTTTTTTTTTGGAATTTATAAACATGCACTCCTCTCTTCCGGCATACTCGTTATTGAACATTCTAAAAATATTTGTTGTCATTGTCAGCAAGGAAGATAAATACTTGTTCTGTGCAGTCGCGCGAGTGTTTGGCCATGCTGAGTGTAGTGCGAAAACTAAGAGCGTCATTCTTGCACATGCCATCCCATCTTTCGAAGTTGTGCATGGCAACCATCTTTTCGGTAACTGCTTTTATTATGGAAGGATAGCGCAAAAAGTCTACTCATGGGTATCCTTGTGGAACAAGAGCTCTTACTGGAAAAAAAATGGCTACCGTGCATGACCCCTAAAGGGAGAGGACCATCAAGCACCGGTCTACCACAAAGGAATAGGTGGAATCAGCAATGCGGTTTGATTCTCCATTAAAACACACGGTGGACGCTTTTCCCTTGCTGCACAATGCGGCCGGGGTTTTCTTCGCGGTATTTGTCAGGTACATTTTCCCTCTCGGAAGTCGTTAGAAAAGTGTTATTATATGAAGTGCAGCGACGCGTGTGCATCGGTTAGGGGTTTGTGAGCCCTGAGCCCACATTGGTTGAGATGCTATCCTCTGGTAAGGAAGACCAATCTCAGCAACAAGACACAAATTTTGTTTTGAGGATACAGTCTCTTCAATTCGTCGAGGAAATGTCCTGATGGAGAAAATCCCAGCAAAGAAAACCCTACACTGAACTGTTTTTACAAAATAAAATTGTAGGTTATATTTTTATTAATTTAGGTTCGTGAAACTCACCAAGCACCTTGTCTTCACAACATTGAGTGGAAGATTACACGTGCCACTTACTTAGCACTCCTCGAAAATGAGGATTAGCCATCGTTTGTACCCATGTCAATGCATAACATATCAATTGGTCTCGAAATCATTTCCCGACAATATTTTGTGTGCACTGTTTGCAACAAAATGGTCATATGTCTGACCGGGATGCTCTTCAACGAACAAGTCGCATACACGACCCTACATAGTCAACTACACGCTGATGGTTCCCACTACACTCCTTCAGGAGCCTCGCAGGGAATGAATGACCAAATAAATACATAAGGGTCTGATTGGCATATTTATCTCAGAATAAGTGATTTCGAAGTTCACAGTTCAACACGGTTCTGATATTTGGTTGTCTAAGAGAATCAATCAATGGAAACAAGCAAAAGTGAAAGAAGTAGCCTAACACTATCCTGCAGTGTAGGCTCACTGTACATACTAATATCTCACCATATCAGAGACCATTGTGTGGTCAATGACAACCTGAACTGCTTTCGCCAGTTTTGTAAATGGAGGGACAACAATGGGCTCCGTGCCAGCGTTAGCCACAAAAACATTAACTGATGCACCTTTAATATGGTCGATACATTCAGGTATCTGCATGACACAACACTGAGTGATAAGAGACACTGGATGACTGAGCTTCCCTAAGACCACCATTAACTGTCAAACACAACGATGAAGCCCTTATCAAAAAATCCATGTCATCTGGTAAAAGAGTGTCAACATTCAACTGGCACTGGACACATTGAACCATGCCGCCCTGAACAACCTCTCACCCGAAGGAAACACATTTACAGCCAACGACTCAGGAGTACAAACATCTGAACCACTGTCCTTGACCCCAGAAATAGTTTGTACCCAACGAAGTTCTAATTTCCCCGTCTGGATCAAACTGCAGTGAGAATTTAACCGACACTTGCGATGCCACTTGTCGCAGAATGTAGCACACAGGAATTACAGGACACTGATTTTTTGGAGCATTGGAAAAGCCTCATTCTCCCTGAACACATAAAAGCTGCCCCTAAACGTCTGGCCAAACACCGCCAAGGTGGTCTCAAGATAGCCCTGGGCAGGAATTTATAAATTATTTGCCCCCATTACAATAATGAGCGTGCCCAATGGTTACAACTTCCCAAAAGCACTTGCCATGTGTGCAGTATAAAACCTGGCAGACACCAGAGAGGTCTCCGCTCCACTATCCAGCAAACATTTAATAGGAATGCCATTAATAATGACAGAAGCCGTAGGAGTTCCGGCCAGAAGTCTACGCCGCATCAGATGATGTCAACTTCACGTCAGCCAAGACAGTATCGTCCGTCGCTATATCACAAACAACATGCGCTTGATCGTCATCATGAGAAACAAGAACCGTGGGCACTACACGAGATCTGTCCCCTTTCACGCTGCCCTCTTTGACAGAGGTTGGCCATTTCCCGAAGGCTGACTACGTGGCTGCTTTTCCGAAGCCGTAGCTTCCAGTTTCTTGCCCTCAATCCTTTCATCGGTATCAGCCACAGATTCCATCCTATCATGTAACCTAACAAGTGAACGGCTATCAACAAGGTTCTCTTCCAGAAGCTGACTGCGAGTATACAGTGCACAAGTCAATAATTGTTAAGTTACGGGGGCGCCAAATTTACCCCGAAGTAGAGCTTCCAGCTTGGTCAATGTGTCCCTCTCCTGGAGAGGTGTACACATGACCTCCTCCCGCGCGACGCCCAACAAATAGTGAAAAGTCGTGTTGATTATTTTAGGCTCAGACAGCCCATGCTGCTTTGAGTTTGTGTTCAAATCATGCAGCCACCCAACAATGGTCTGGTAACCCGACTTCCTAGGCAAGCCATTGAACTTGTTCAACTTCATTATTGGGGCTCTCTGGTGCCTTAGGTTTTGGAAGGCACCAACCAAAGTATCAGCAAGCACCCGATTAGATTGTGAAATTGCTTTGGCAATATTGTCCGGAAGCGCCATGAATACAAATGCCCAAAGGTGTGGAAAAAAGAGTGGTACACTATAACTACACCCTGATCATTATAGTCGACCGACAAATAACCTTAATTCACGTAGCATGTTCAGGGCCAACAACAATTCAACAGCTGCTCTTCCAAAAATACACAAACAAACAAGGCACAAAACAGCAGAAATGCTAACTTTGCACCACGGCTCAACCAAGAGCTCGGTGCTTCAAAACATATAATAATTTCAAAGGGAAGTTCAACACAGTTGTTAATGGAACTTGCCATTAACTGCTGTAGGGCCCTCTTTGTAATACTTACCCGAGGAAACAAGCACTAACCAACAGAGGCATGGTCTAAATTTTCCATTGAGGTCGACATCTTAAGCTATGTTTTTGTCTCTTACTATTGATAAAAATGTGACCAAATAGCCAGAGATTACCGCCATTGTTAACTACGAGTCTAGTGCACGCAAGGAGGTAATCCACCGTGACCTAGCTATTCTTATTGTTATCCGGGTCTGGAAATGAGAAACTATGTATCTTTCTTTGTGTTTTGCTTGGGAAAACCTTTCGTAAGTTGTATGTTCATATGGAGATACATGACTCTGTAATCAAAAGTTACTGTCAGTACTACCGTTAGACTACCTGTACTTAATGCTTCATGTAATTTTGCTCCATTTGGAATTTGCGAACCTAGCTTTAGTCAGGTGTACACGTATACTCTCTGCGATATCCAAGAACCAGAACAATGACCCTTAATGCTTCAGTCGAGACCCTTGTATTTGGGGGTTCATAACCATTAGCACCCTGTTCCTATTACAAGGGAACAAATTGTACTTCTTCGAAAAAAAATTATCTAAACAAAATGTTGGCGATGTCCTCTTTCAGATCAGAAAGAAAAAAGAACAGGGCTTTTGATTTTTGAGAGAATTTTTTTAGTAAAACGGCAGCGTAAATTACCGCCCCGAAGAGATTTGTGAACGACAAATAAGCAAATGTAGTGTGGTTCCTTGACCTGGATGGAGTAATGGTTTCCCTAAGGTCAAAATGTTAGTTTGAGAAAGTGGACTTTGTTTCCTTGTAGGAATAGGGTGCTAATGGTAATGAACCCCTGTGTTTGTGTTTCTTCCATCTGGGTATTGTTGATGTGCTTGATCTATTGTACTGGTTAAACCTCAATCGACCACACACGCACACTTGCGGCGGTACAACAAAAATCCAGGCTTCAAATGACACTAGGCCTACAAAATTGACCCTTGCGAGTGCCGACCATTACAATGAAAACTCCTCTGTACAGCTCTCCCGCAATGAGATTGAAGAGAACACTTTTACCTCCCAAGTTGCCCTACTATGCTCCAAGTTCATGAGGCTGTTCCTCCGACCTGTTTATCTCGCTGTCAAAGTAGTAGCTGCCCGGCATGACCAGCTCTTCAGTGACATCATCCTGTGCAGATCAGCAAGCAAGTAGGCCTAACTGGAGTGGCTAACACATGAACCTACATACTGATGTACCGCTGCTGGCTGGATGAATCTTCTGAGGTGGGGCAAGGGTGTACCTTTCTCAGTGGTCAGTACTGGTGCTTGCACAAACTAGTTGATCACATCTTGTCCTTTATCGTGATGTGCCATGTGATGTGCTAAACTCTGTGAACTGTGAATTGAATATTCTCATGCATAGATTATAGACCGGTCATTTATTGTTCAGTTCTAGTTGAGGTGTATTTTACATGTATACATTATGTTTCCATATTCAATTAGCATTTGTAATTTGTTTGATATTGCTTACATCATGTACGTCCATGTACAGTAGAATTTTGATTTAACTATAACGTCAAAGGAACACCCTCAAACTTCGAGTTAAGTAGGGTTGTATTTCATTGTTAATCTATTGCCAGGAATGTAATCTTTCCTTCAGTTAACAGGATTTTCAAGTTACCAAAGTTTGAAGTGTTGAGGTTTATTGCGTTTTACTTATTGATACGCTGGTATGGTTTCTGATTGTTTGTACTGTTGAGTGTTAAAAATAACAAAATGCATCTCCCGGAGCAGGACAACCAGCAGCAGATTGCGCAAGAGCAACTCAAGTTTAGGGCATCGGTTTCAGCGTGGCGCAAATGTGCCAATCGTGTAGAAAGCTTGCTCTCTGACTCCGACGATGTGACTACACTGAAACAAGGACGGAGTCACTTGGTACATGCAATGAGCCACCTATCTGCAACATACTGCGAACTTGAAGACCTGCAGTTGCAAACATATACTCAACACCATGCCTCACATAAAAGATATGAAGCTGTTGAAGAGGAAAATCGTCAACTTGTTAAAAGAATTTGCAAACGCATTATTCAGTTGGAGTCTGACCACGACGAGATAAAATCTACGGTGTCCTCTAGAAGCCACCACTCACTGAGGTCATCCGGTTCAAGAAGGCTAGGTGTCCCTGACAGGGCATGAGTTGCAACAGAAGCTGCAGCCATTAGAGCCAAACTGAAGTTTTCTGATCTCGATGCAAAGAAACTGGAAGAATTTGAGTTGAAAAGGGCAGAGCTTGAGAAGGTGATTACACTGAAGGAACTACATGTTGCAAAGGTGACACTAGAAACTTTGGACAGGGAGCAACCTGAATTACGAATAGATGACCTTAAAGAAGAGGTTTCCAAGGAAGAGAAATATGCGTATGTTGAAAAATACCTGGAAACTCATGCGACTACGGGAGAGAATCCCGTAGATCCCATCACCACCCATGGTGTCGTGACTGACAGCTCAAGTTTAACGCTTGCGACCCACCGAAATCCTCTGCCAACGCCTGGCCTACCCAACACCGGGACACTGACAACCATAAAACCACCCGTGGCTTCAAATACGGTCATTTCACTAAACCCCTTTGCAAGTGACTTTACTCCAAGTTCCATTTCTAAGAAGTTAACGAATGGAGAGGCCCACCCGAACCTGATTGACACTACTGCGATTTCCTCACCTACGCCCAAGCCGTCAAGTATCCCGAAGACTAGTATCGGTACAGGAAAATCTGATGAAAATAAAACGGCCAAAATGGTGGGAACATCAGTAGGCGATACATGACAGCAGATATCGTGTCTAGCTGAATGCCTTGCGAAACAGTAAAGCGCCAACCGTCCCCCCCCCCGAACCCAGGGTGTTCACTGGAGACCCTTTGAAGTATCCCAACTGGAAGAGTGCGTTTGAAGCCCTCATTGAACAGAGAGGAGTTCCTCCTTCTGAGAGGCTGCATCATCTAAAGAAATACATTAGAGGCTGCGCAAAACAAGCCATAGAAGGATATTTCTTCCTCACCGCTGATGACGCCTTCGACCAGGCGAAAAAGCTACTGGAGAAGAGATATGGAGATGCCTTCGTTGTAGAAAATGCTTTCCGTGACAAGTTAGACATGCACGTGGCCTAGGGTACCCCCTGCGATGGAAAGGCTTTACGTGACTTGGCAGATTTTATGCGGCAGTGCCGCACAGCCACGGAAAGTATTGGCCACCTGGGTGTTTTGAATGATGAGTGGGAACACCGAAGGATTTTGGGAAAGCTTCCTGATTGGCTGATTATTAGATGGGCAAGACAGGTTTCATAGCACAAGTCCAAAAAAAGGAAAGTACCCATCGTTCAGCAAACTTTTCAAATTCATTGAAGAGGAAGCCGATATAGCTTGCGACCCGGTAACCTCACCCCAGGGGATTAAGGGCCTTGTTTCAATAGAGGACAAGCCTGGCAGAAGTAAGACAAAGAAATCTGGGACAGGCTCCTTCACCACAGGAGCAAGGGAAATGCAGTGTAAGAGTGACCACCGAGAGAGGTTCACACTTAGTCGAAGGGAATGCCCCCTGTGCGGAAGGGGCCATTACCTTGATGTCTGCCAGTCCTTTCTGGCAGTGGCAATGGCAAAACAAAAGGAGTTCGTGAAGATGAAAGGTCTTTGTTTTGGATGCCAGCATCAAGCGCACCTATCCAAACACTGCAAGAAGAGACAAACCTGCAAGAACTGTAGTAAGCGACACCCCACATCATTGCACGGGGATGTTAATGAGACAAACAAGCCAAATGTGAACGCTATCATAATAGAGCCCCCAGCAGGAACAAAAACTCCTATCTCAAATACCACCAAAATCAGCCTCTTCAGTGACATAGAGGACGGTGGGAAATGTTCTATGACAGTTCCAGCGTGGCTATCTCATGGCGACAACCCAGAGGTTAAAATACTGGTCTGTGCCTTACTAGACACCCAGTCCGATACAACTTTCATACTTGACAGCACTTGCACTGCTCTTGGAGCGAATGGAATAGAGGTCCAGCTGTTGTTGTCAGCCATGTTTGCGAGAGACCAAAGAGTTACAGCAGCAAGGTAGATGGTCTGATAGTTAGGGGCCATGACAGTCCAATGAGGATTCCACCTCCTGCAGCGTATACAAGAGGGGTGATGCCTGACAGTCGCACTCATATTCCCACCACTGCCATGGCCAGAAACTGGCCACATTTGGAAAGAGTTGCGGAATACCTGATGACACCTGCCGACTGTGAGATAGGCCTTCTTATAGGCTACAACAGCCCAAAGGCGTTGGCACCACGTGAAGTCATACCCCCCACTGACAACGGACCATATGCCCAGAAAACTGATCTTGGTTGGGGGATGGTGGGAGTTGTCGATCCCACTCAGGGTCAGCATGACACTCACGATGTTATCGGTGTGAGCCACAGAGTTCTGACTTGCGAGATACCTTCCACATTGTCAAACATTAAGATAAGAGCAAAAACTAAGGGGCAACAGAACCATGCTCAGTTGTCTTTTAGGCCTCGGGTGAAGGAGCTCATCACCCCCTTTGAAGTGACAAAAATGATGGAACTTGACTCCAGTGAACGAATCACCAAGAACAAGTCTTTGTCACATGATGACATGGAGTTCTTGAAGAAGATGGAAAAGAGTGCTCACCTGGAGCCAGATGGGCACCTTATCATACCACTGCCAGAGCCACCTGAGCTTAGGAACAACGAAAAACTGGTACGGCATCAACTAAGCAGTGAAAGAGTCGCTTCATCAGGAATCCTATTCAAGACTACAGCACATTCATGAACAACCTGATTAAGAACGGGCATGAAGAGAAAAGTCCCGAGGATGAACCAGAATCGAGCAATAGTGGCCGGGTTTGGTCCATAACCCATCATGGCATTTATAATGCCAATAAGCCGGATAGAATACGCATCGCGTTCGACTGCAGTGCAAATTTCCACGGTGACTCCTTAAACAACAGGGCCCAGACCCGACCAACACCCTAGTGGGAGTCATCTGCAGATTCAGGCGAGAATAAGTGGCCATTATCTATGATGTGGAGCAAATGTTCTTTCAGTTTCGAGTAGCATCGGAACGCCGTAACTTTCTCAGATTTCTCTGTCGGGAGAATGGTGACTACAGAAGGGAACCCATCTCATACCGTATGAATGTACATTTGTTCGGTGCCGTGTTATAGCTAGGCTGTGCGAACTTTGGGTTGAAGAAGATTGCGAATGACTATGAGACAAAGGTTTGTTCGGTAGCAGCAGACTTTATGAGAAGAAACTTCTATGTTGACGATCGGCTAACATCTGCACCCACTGCTGACCAAACCATCGACCTGATTTTCAACACGAAGAAACTTTACGCTTGTGGAGGCTTGCGCCTCCACAAATTTGTCTCAAACTCAAGAGCAGTGCAGGACACCATTGATGTCAAAGACTGAGCTAAGGGAATCACAAATCTTGATCTGAGTCATGACGCTTTGCCAATTGAGAGAGCTCTAGGTGTGGAGTAGTGCATCGATCGGATGTTTTTCAGTTCCTCATCCTCATGAAGGATCGACCACTTACTAGACGTGGAGTGTTGTCAGCAATATGCTCAGTCTATGACCCTTTGGGTTTCGTAGCTGCCACGGTGCTCAGTGGTAAACGGATCCTGCAATGCCTGTGTAAGGAAGATTCTGGATGGGATGACTCCCCTCCCCGATTCTGCAAGAGAGAGATGGGAACAATGGAGAACCGAGCTGCATGTGCTGGAGCACCTTAAGATTCCTCGGTGCTTCAAGCCACATAACTTCGGGCAGGTGAAATCAACTGATATCCATCATTTTTCAGATGCCGGTACTGTCTGCCATGCGCAATGCTCATACTTGCGCCTCATTGATGTTCACGGCAAAGTACACTGTTCTCTGATAATGGTTAAAGCTCGAGTCTCCCCTTCAAGCAACTTACAGTTCCTCATCTGGAACTCAATGCCGCAGTAATGTCGGCGAAAGTCAGTTCAGTACTGAAGAAGGAACTGAAATACGAAAACCCGACAGAGGTATTCTTGACAGACAAGGTCGTCTTCAGCTACATTGCCAACGACGCTCGCAGGTTTCATGTTTTTGTCGGGAACTGGATGCAACAGTTCAGAGAACTTACCAAGCCATCACAGTGGAGATATATCGCCTCTGAAGAAAATCCAGCAGACAGTGGATCAAGAGGCACCACAGCAAAAGAGTTGTTTTTTGGTTAAAGGGACCGACATTCCTGTGGAAGGAGGAGCTTCAAGTATCAGAGGCCTCCCAACCAACGATTACTGAAGGTGACCCAGAGGTTAGGAAGGTGCGTACCATGGCTGTACAAAACAGCAATGATAGCTTGGATCTGGAGCGCTTGGAGTGTTTCTCTGACTGGCATCATGTCAATAGAGCAGTAGCTGCTTGTCTCAAGTTGAAATCTCGCTGCAAGGACCGCTCCGTGAAGAAGCCTCGGGAGGCAGCGGCTATAGCAGAATCTCGCAAGCATGCTATTCCGGCCTACTAGACCACCAGGATCGAAGATCTTCTTCAATGTGAGATCGAGATAATCCGAACTGTCCAGAGGAAGATCTGTGCTGAAGAGATCAAGGCTTTACAGATAATCAGTGTTTGTGACAGCAAGGTGGGAAGGCTCACTGCCAGAAAACGAAATATGATCATTAGGAAGACCAGTTGCTTATATCGGTTGGACCCCTTCATTGACGCTGGTGGCCTGGTACGTGTTGGAGGACGTATCAAGGGATCCCACTTTCCCTCGCAAGTTCAAGCACCCAGCGATACTACCTAGGAAGCATCACGTAACCAATATGGCCGTACGGTCTTGTCATCGGCAAGGCGTAGCCCACCAAGGTCGCAGCATGACAACAAATCAAATCAGAGCCGCTGGATACTCGATAATTGGATGCAGTTCAGCAGTCACCGACTTCATTTCCAACCGTATTACTTGTAAGAAGCCGTATGGCAAGGTCGTAGTGCAGAAGATGGCAGAGCTGCCTGAAGATCGGTACACCTGCTCTCCCTTTCACCTATTGTGGAGTTGATTTTTTTGGCCCGTGGTACATCAGAGAACGACGAAATGAAGTGAAAAGGTATGGCGTGCTTTTCACTTGCTGGGCCAGTCGTGCAATCCACATCGAAACCTCGTCCTCAGTACTGACTCCTTCATCTGTGCCTTACGGCGTTTTCTACCTTTCAGAGGCCCCATCCGCCTACTAAAGTCTGACCGAGGTACTAATTTTGTCGGAGCTCGAAATGAACTTGAGGAGGCCATAGCAGAATTGAACCTTGAACACTTGAAACGGTTTCTACTTCAAGAAGGCTGTGATCTGTTCAAATTCAAGGTGAATGTCCCATCAGCTAGCCACGCGAGCGGAGTCTGGTAGCGTCAGATACGTTCATTGCGCAGAGTACTCGCATCCTTGATGGACAAAGCAGGCTCCCAGCTAACGACAATTCACCCAGAACGCTTATGTGCGAGGCAGCGACCGTAGTAAACAGTAGACCTCTCACAGCACAAACCTTGAAGGACCCTACCTCTTTGGAACTACTAACACCTAACCGTCTGTTAACTGTAAAGTCCAAAGTTATTCTGCCTCCCCGGGTGCCTTTCAACAGGCCAATCTGTACTTACAAAAGCAGTGGTGGAGAGTCCAACACCTGGCAAATGAGTTCTGGACACGTTGGAAAAGGGAATTTCTCCAGAACCTACAGTTACGACAGAAGTGGGTTCGTTCATTCTTTAACTTGAACATCTGTGACATTGTTATCATTACAGACAACAATCTACCACGGAATCAATGGCGCCTCGATCGTATCGAAGAAACCTTTACGGGTGAAGACAAACTGGTGCGCAGAGTTAAGGTTGCTGTTGGAGACCCTCATCTAGATGCTGCTAGCAAGAGATTTCTCGCCACGAAGTACATTGAGCGGCGAGTCCAGAAGTTGGTACTGCTCGTTCCTAACGAGGAGACCAAAAGAATCCCCGTCGAGGAGCCTTAGTGCGAAGAAACTGTCTTATGCCTGATCGTGTCCTGATTTGTCCCAAACAGAGGATACCCGCTGATGAGTTTCTTTTTGTTATATTGTCATTGTTAGATAGGTTGCCCTGTAGTGTAGTTCTTAGGGCACTTAAACGTCTTTACAGTTATGCATAGAAAGTTACAGGTTTATTCTTAGGGTTAGCACTATGTATAAAAGGGATTCATTTTGATGATCTGAAATTAGCTCTGCTAATTTTGGGAGCCATGTTAATGGAACTTGACATTAACTTGTTGTAGTGCTCTCTTTGTAATATTTACCCGAGGAAACAAACACCAACCAACAGAAGCATGATCTAAGTTTTCCATTGAGGTCGACGTCTAAAGCCATGTTTTGTCTCTTATTAGCGATAAAAATGTGACCAAATAGCCAGAAATCACCAACATTGATAACTACAAGACTAGTGTACGCAATGAGGTAATCCACCTAGCTATTCTTATTGTCATCCGGGTCTGGAAATGAGAAACTATGTGTCTTTGTGTTTTGTTTGGGAAAACCTTTCGTAAATTGTAAGCTCATGTGGAGATACATGACTCATGTGGGGTTTACCTTCATATAATTTTGATGCCACATGAAAGACTAGTAATTCTTATGTACAAAAAAGGTTATTACGTCTAGGAAGAAAAGCATTTTTTTTTTACATTCACTTCGTTTTTCATTGGGAACCATTTTCGTCATTTTCCGTGCTTTTCACCTTATTTAGTGCCCTATTTTCACACTTTTGTCGAATTCCTCTCAGATCGTCTGTGATACTGTCTGGAAAACTGACGTATGTTTTGTATCTATTAGCTCACTGTTTTCAAGATCGAGAGCCATTTGTCTGAAACGCAGTTCGCGTTTTTCATGCGGATACAAATTTCCGCACTGAGTTTAACAGCGGTCAAATATGAGATGTCCGGATTTGGGGCATGGTGCGCACGTACACGTACCTGGATACTAGTGTGTTTAGGTACGAGTTAACCTACTGCATTGCACGAATACATGCACGAATTACACGAATACGAAGCAAATCACACAAACAAAAACTTTCTGTTTTCATCCATACGGTTTTTTTCTTGTGTGATTCTTTCTCATTAGAGTGTGATATTCCTCACCAAAAACTGCAAAACTGAAAAAATCCCCTCTAAAATGTTTGCTTCACTTCCAACTTCTGACTCTGTTACTTTGGAGGTACGTGACAAAGACGGGCAGAAATCGGATTTCATAGTGTGCACGTCGGTAAAAGGGACTTTGAGCGTTTAAATTCTATTCGGTTTGGAAATGAGGGGCAAACAACCTTATCTGAGCTTGATGTTGATTGATTACTTTTGGGATGCACCTGCTCGAGTCAAAAGCAATTTTACTGGCTTCTGGCGCTGTAGTAGGATTCAGTGTGCATGCTCACCAACTAGGTGAGGGGCATGAACTCTTCTTCACTGCTCTCTTCAGTGAGGGTGGAGAAATACAATCATGACAATGCTTGTGATGGTTTGAGTGTGAATTCATCGCATTTGATGTCTAATTCAAGTTAGTGTTAATTTGAATCGGCCAATGCCGGAAACGGTTTGCACACTAGTAACCAGACCGTCCTTACCCAACCACAATAAATGATATATAGCTGCTAATCGTACATGTTCTGAAGATTTTTTGTTCAACTTAAGTGTGGTATTTTGGCCGAAAGAATTGATACACACCAGGACTGTTATCATAGGGAACTAGTAATATTCAATTAGTGGTGTGTATTAATAGACTCAATTCTTTACTTCCAAACCATGACATTATTCTCCAATAGTGGCGTAATTTGGTTACGTTTTCAGGGTGGTACTTCGATTAGGGCCCCTCATTTAGAGGGCACTTTAGGATCTGCGTCGTTCTCATGCAGTGCAGGGTGAAACACTGAGGAAAGGGGCATTTAACGAGATTTTGCTCTTCCTCCCTTAATTTCTGGGTGGAAGTTACATGTTATATCACTGTTTTCTAACGTCCGAGTGGGTATGTTTTATTATACTGTGGTCATTTAAACTCTTGCATTTGTTGGCCAAATTAATTTATCTTCGATACTGTCTATTCCCACAAATTTGAACTTTTATTCAGAATAATTTTGCGTGCCACATTTTCAGTGTAAAAGGGTATGTTGTTGAATTTTCAAGTATCTGTTTGCCGGCCGTGAACTTTGTATTTTGGTGCTGTGCAAATTTATTTTTCTAGACCTATACATGTAGGGATTATCAACAGCTGTTGCAGATGTCATCAGCTTGTGCACACAGTGTGGAAAGTATGTTAAAGTAAACATCAGTGTTAAATCTGCTTTTTCTCACCTACAGAAGGTACACTCATAGAAGTGATGGTGTATCGTGCCTGAGGCTGCTCATTTTAGTCTTCTTTAGAAATGACCTGGAAAATGACTTTATGAAAGATACCTACATTTCTGATCAAACATGTATTAACTATTTCCTTTCTACAGAGACACCTCAGTAACATCTGGTAGTAACAAATTCGGTCGAAGTGATTATTACAATTATGCACCATAATCATGTTGTCCCCATCCAACACACACCCAAGTTATGTCTTGCCGAGTAAAATGTTTCCCGGGATGGTTTCTTATTTGTGTGTGCTTGATCCAATACATGTACATTATACAGCCTGGGAATAATGTGGCCATTACCACTTCCCCATGCGACCCCTGGTAGGACAACGGTGCAGTTGCGTAGCCGTGGTTGTTTGTGCCTGCAGCAAGATGGAATTTTCGTCCCGTTGACTCGGAGGTAAACTATTACAGAATGATGGGTCCGTAGAGAACCAGTGTAGTGAGGTAGTTGCCGATTTGGGAATTGGATTTTTATAAACTTAGTATTCAATGTGTTTGTCGGATCTGTTTTACCATCCTGGTTTTGTTGTCATAATCCACATTCTGGTCGTTTAGTTTTGCCTCTATCTTGTCCCGGCTTTATTGCTCTTACATGCCCCAGCTCATTGCATTCGCCAAATCCGCCTCACTCTAGGCGCTTTACATAATAAAATCATTAAAATCATCATAACAAAGTAAAACTTAGATCAAAAATCAACAATCTAAGAAGATCGACCTAAACGAATAAGAAATCTTAATTTCAGGCATTGCACGTTAAAAGCACAAGTTAAAAATGTAGATTAGACACCAAAATTTAAACAGGAAAACAACAATTATTAACATACACAAACACTGTAAGAGCAAAACGGACACAACAGATGGACTTGGACAAACATATTGGTTAGAAGCAAAGGAAATTGAATCGATGAGATGGATCAAATCCAATAAACTGCAGTATTTGTATTACGAAAGACCGAAGTATATAATCACGAGTCGTACCTTTATTTGTCCCAACCATCAAAGAAAACGCCCAATAGGCCAGCAGTACACCGTGTCTCTTTATGCATCAGAAATGCCGTCTCCTGAGTATGTGTGCCTGTGTATTTTTTCTCTGAAATAACTTTCTCCCCTCTAAAATCGCGGTGAATCTTGAGTATATTTCAGGGGCACTCTGGGGCGCCATTTTTGTTCTGTTGGGGTTTAGATGGAATTTTGATCATCCCACACATTACATGTACACTCAAATGAACACGCTCCAATTAACGCCACTATTCGCTACATCACTATCGAGGCAACTGGAAAGGCAGGCAGGCCTTTGTGTAATTTAAGGATGACCCTTTACCTTCGATCATCATTGTGATGCATCCTCTGCCCCTCACAAATTCTTTGGATTTCGTGCGCAATCAGGATAATAACAATAAATAATAGAAAATTGATTTATGTTTGGCCAAATTACAGTACAAATTTACAATACATTAAATTAACGAATAACTTATTTAAATGTTAAAAAGAAAAAAATGTATAACACTTACAATCCATTTAAATTGCACATTAAGCTGAACATTAACGACAAAATTTAAAAAGTAAACCAAGGGGAATAAGTACATTTAAAATAAACAAAAGACGAAGTACGAAAATTTAACGATCTCAAGTAATTTTAGTCTACCTGTTTGATAAATTAATAAAATATGGAATGTGTCTTTTTTAAACCGATTGGTCCTGGTATGCAATTTAGAAAATTATGAGAATTTCGAGGACAGCGAGAATGAGTTTCAAGTCTGGTAGGGGGAGGGGATCTCTGGTACGAGTACGGAGCTGCTCTAGCAACTGCTGATAGTGTTCCTCCCTCCCCAGAGAAAGGTTCTCCAAGGTGCAGTCCTGCAAAGCATCAATCTATGATGTAAATCTGCTACCCAGTATTACTCCGCATGCACGCCTTTCCAACTTTTCTAACTGGCATGACTGTTTAATTGTTAGTGAAGAATGCCATACCACGTCAACATATATTCCAGTGACAGGCGGATGTACCCTTTATAAACAATTACAAGTTCCTGTGTACAAAAACCAAACTTTTTCAGCAACCGAAGCATTTATAATTTACGGTTAACCTTGGTGTAGATCTCAGAAATATTTTTATCCCAGTGGCAATTATTCTGTATCCAGATACCAAGAAGTTAGCTTGATCAACATACTGAACAGAGCAGTCATTTATTTTAAGAACAGTAGGAACAGGTGCATTTTGTTTGAAACATATTTGGAGGGCGTGACACTTGCTTAGATTTAAGTGAAGTTTATTATTTATCCTAGCTCAGTCCATCGTTTGAATGGATCAAGAATCTGCTGGAGTGGACCGCTAAGAGCATACCGACGGTTTTCTGCCAGTGTCAGGTCATCCACATATTTCCAACAGTTTATATTACCGGGGACCTCATCTACAGCATCATTGATGATGGCCTAGAGCCCAATTGGTCCCAACTTCGTACCCTGTGGGAGGCCAGAGGTTGCAAGCTATTGACAAAGTTTGATGGTAACGGACACACTGTTAACGGTTGCTCCAAAAATCACACAACCAAGGGACGATGGACCTGCCACCCCCAAGCGAATGAACTTTTCTATTACCAATTTATGACCCACCATATCAAACGCCTGATGAGAAGAGTCCGTGAGAACAACTGCCCCCACACTGTTGTTCTTATCAGCCCCCTGATGGAGAAAATGAAGAAAACTAATCAAATAATGGGTACTTATAAGTACTTATGCCCTTGACATTGCCAAAGTGGTGAGGGTCAATCTTCTCATTTGTTTTCCAATTCAAAATGTACAGTCATTTTTGTTTTTAATTTGATTCTCAGTGCGTTCAAAGTTTACCGAACTGAAGTTATTTGAATTGAATTAATTTTTTTCGTCATTATAACTTGACTCAGAAGTGAGCGCGTCTCCCACTTCATTTCAGCGCGTACAGCGTCCATGGTGGAACAGAAATTTTTGTGTGCGGTGAGTGGATTGCACGTCTGTACAGGCCTTAGCTACGTGCCAGCCAATCTAGTGGGTGCGTTCGAGCCAGTTACTCCTGTTGACACAAGTATACTCCCGAGTGCTCGAACAGCTGAAGTACGACCCGCAGGTCAGCGATAGTATCTGCCCCGAGCAGAAGTGCACCCCCAATCGGCGAAAGAAAGACAAGTGAGTTCTTGTACACGTTCTGCGTGAACGCAGAGCATACGTACCGGAATAAATTAGTTACACGTACTCAGCGTGCTCTGCATCAACCTCGCATATATACTTGCGCCCCTCATTATGGAGATTATTGATCTCCGTAATGGAGATCAATTGGAGGGCACCAACAAACCCACACCCTGTTTTGTTCCGCTTGTAGAGGATATTCTCACTGAAGGGGGAGTCACGTATGTTTCAGAGGGAAATTATTAACTGCGCATATCCCGTTTTTAGGGTCATTTGCATGCGTAAAGAGGGCCATGGGAATTTGTGCCAGGCAATCAGCTGCTTCGTTTCATGAAATTTACGTCTCATTTTCACTTTTAGAAATATGCCCAATATTTTTTCATGGTAAGATAAGGCCTTTTCCTGACTTGTTTTGTGAAAATAAAATCGTGGCGGTGTGGTTGTTTCCCCGGGCCTAACCTAAGTTTGAAGTCTGAAACCGGTTTTGGTCACGACTCTAGCCTAAACTGGGGTTCCTCCTGGTCTAGATATCACTCAAAGCGACCTAAAGAATAAGGGAGAAGATCCGTTTTGGTGGAAATATACCGCCGATTATGATGACTGTGATGCTCTCTGCCAATTAGACAATGCACAACAACAAAGACACCTGACAATTTGTCGGTAACCTCAATAACAATGTGATTTATTGAGACATTCAACGAATAATTAATTGATTAAGTGATTAGGGATAACTCGTATTGGGTGAGCTTTATTAAAACCTCTGTGGTTTTGCGTGGTCTTGAGGAAAGGCTATTAGCAATACACAGCTAATATCGCACTGCGTCGCGCCAATGAGCAACGCACTGACTACTGTCGCCTTGCGCAACTCTTATATGCACGCACAATGTCGCATCACATGAACGCCATCAGCAATACACGTCCAACGTCTGGACCCAAGTAGCACTGCACATCTCAGTGTCGCACTGCCCAATTAAACAACATCGCATTGCATAGCCCAGTGTCACTATAGCGAAACGGCCCGCATGCACTAAGCACCACGGCACCGTTGGCCCAGCCCAAATCTACTATGCACCCGCAAGTGAACGGCTGGACCGCACAGCCTATGTAATGCTACACGGAGACGGTCTGCCCGACCTAGCCATAAAACGCCACAGCGAGAGCACCAAGAACTCACGTCTCCACAGCTTCGCTGAACTAGCAGAAACTCAACAGAGCAAGCCCCGCCCATCCTGACATCACAGGACATGTACACACTACTACACTTGTCTAGTCCTCACTATTATGCACAACAAAAGTTACGAAAGTTTGTACACTTTCCGCTACAAAAAAATGAGAAATAGTATACAAGAGTCGTCAAAACTAGTGATTTTTGTGAAAAGCCCTTTTCGTAAGCGGTAGTTTGTTGATGCGGTTTTTGAAGGCCTGAAACAAAGAATTCGAAGTTTTTCTGAAATTTTCAAAAGTGGGCTGTGCTGGAGAAAGGTGTGAAGGTTTTAGATTTGCTGACAGTTTTGCGCTAGATTTTTTTCTCTTCCCGACCGCGTTTGTATATTGACCTAACTAAGTACCGATTCCGTTCATCCCGCATAATCTTACGACCTTGCGATCGTAAGAATCCAGTGACTCGGGAACGAAAGACGAACACAAAAGTGCAGTAAGTTAACATGAAGATTACTATTGAAACCAAGGTCTATCTGTCATTAGTTTTACATGTACTGTACACTTTAAATACATGAACATGTACACCGGCTCCGTCGAAAATTGTGTTTAAGTGTACGCCGCAGTACGCGTGTTACAGGCCGCAGTGTACAGTGCACTGTAGGCTACGTGGCTGGATCAGTTTTGTGCATGGGTGCGTTCGATTAGCTTCCCTGAATACACCAGTGTTACACCAAGGGAAGCCTCGAAATGAGGGTAATCGAACGCTGCATTGTACTCACCAAGGCATTCTGGGAAAAGGTCAAGTCCCCGCCATGTTCCATCATGTATGTCCATGCACGAACAGTCCATCCGTGACGTCATTACACTCGGACAGCCTCCAGAGACCCGATCGCCAGCTGGGGCAGTAGTGGCTGACACCAGGGCAGGCACGAGGATCACGTGATGGCTAAACGAACGCTCTCGTGTAAGTTTGACTTACACGTGTAAGCTAATCGAACGCACCTATCACGTAAAACACGTATAAATTGCGCTGCGCAGAAGTATCAAATATAACTCATGAAAGTCAAACAAAACATGTAGCTACATAGAACTGATTGTATTGTGTAGTTGAGATTCTGGCTAGTCGTATGTAGTGTCTCACTGTTCTGGGAAAACTTTTAAAATTGAAAAAATTTGTGGAAAAAAGACCAAATGATCAACTGAAAATGAAAATAAAATGTATCAAAGTATGTCTATTTCGTGGTTCCTTTAAAGCGCGTGCTCCCAGTAGCTGCGAATGGGAGCACTTTGCAGGTAAAATGTACATGTACTATTAGGGGCTATCATATAATTATTATGTGATGACCGCATGCCACAACATACATTGATGTCTCTTTGATGAACAATAAATAAATAAATTGAATGCGAAAGAAATTTGTAGTATCACATGAGCTCGATAAAAGATTGCAGTGTCATAATTCACAGAGCGGTATAAATTTTACACCGAATTTTGCCATAATGTAAAAGTAATTTGTGTCACACAGGAAGTGTGTATCACACTCTAAAAAACGTCCGGGTCGGATTGACCCAGAATTGGGTCCCATCCGGTGTAGCCCTTTTCCGGGTCAAATTATGACCCAGAAAGGGTCAAATATGACCCACAAAGGGTGAAATTTGACACGAAAGAGGGTCATATTTTGACTGTGAAAAGGGTTATACCAAATTGGACCCACTTCTGGGTCAATCTGACCCGGAGGTTTTTAGAGTGTACGAAAAACTGGAGGTTTGATGATCCCTTCAAAGCAGCGCACCTGCGTTGTAACCAAGAATTACTAAAGACATTTCTGAGAAAGAGTTGCTTGATTATTGATATGTATCTACACAAAGAAAAGAAAATTTTAGCATGTAAAATCTTTCAAAATGCAGAGGCTTCATTGAGCAAAAGCAACTGTAACATTATAGATTTTCTTTTTGGGTGACACCATATTTTGGCTTATGAATATGGAAATACTCAAAAGCGTAAAACCTATAAACAGGAAACAAAATACGATGAAGATCAGTGAAACAAAAATTGAACAAAAGGTTCATTTTGGAAGTTTATATACAAAGAATCCATCGCAGTGCGATGGCCTGTTGATGACATTTTGATGGCAACTCTTGCCATATGAACGTTCAACCTCATGTCAACTATCGGCCTTTGCCATGTGAACGGTGCATGGTGCTTGATATCGCGATGTGAACGTCCGTCCTTAGTGATGTGAATGATGTACCTTTAAAAGGTAAACGTTCAACCATGGCCATATCAACCACGAACCGTGCTCGATATCGATGTTATATATGTCTTCGCCTCGTGTTAAAATTGCATCATCGCAATATCGATCGTTCATCATGCACCATCCTGGGTATCAGTGACGATGTAGCAAAGGTTGAGCGTTCATACGGCGAAGGTATAATCAAAGTGTAGTCACCGGGCCACCGTGTCGCAGTGACCCTTCAAATTCGGCTAGCCAGTGGTTACCTTGTAGAGCGACCTCTCTTGAACATCACCTATGCACCGACTGCAAGTACACCATCATATATTCACGTTCCTTTGGTTTCAGAGGTGTGATTTTGACCATCGCATGACGGCCGGATTTTCACAATACCCTGTGAAAAGTGGCCCTGTTATGGATTTGGACAGGAGGTCGCGAATTGTTCAGCACAATCCCTTCAATACTGGCACACTCATGGGGGGCAGGGCTTTGGCAACTTACTTGCCACTACCCTTCCCCAATAACATTTTTACTAAAGATACCAACACTTTAGGTAAACAGTAGCAATACTTTCTTTTGGAGGGGTTTTTGATATTTTAGGACCAAAGAAATAAAATTTCTTTTTAGGAAATAAAGCAGGGTATTTATAACGTAATCATAACAGTGCCTCCAACGTTACAAAGCGAAGAAGACAGTGGGGCACAACGTCGCTACTTCTTTTGTTGTCTGTGCATGGGCTGTAGATTGCATCTCGTTATGGTTCTCTGAAGGATACCAAAATATTCAAAATTTTACTTAAATTCTACAAAGACATGAAAATAATCTGCTTTTTATTGTATTTGCTTTGTCGAGTTTACTTATTACTGCTACTAGCGGATTTGCCCTGTGTGTAATTAAGGTGATGTGGATGTGTTTTTCTTCTCTTTTAACTTTCTTGAAATAAACTGATAAACTAACACATAACATACTTCTTTTCTCCCATCTCTCGTTAGTTGTTGGCAAATTTTGGCACACGGTGCCCAACAAAATTGAAAGATATTTCCCTGACTGTGAAAAGTCGCCATTTTGGCGACACAGCTGAATAGTGCCACTTTCGGACCCGATTGCATCCAGAATGAAAGCCCTAATTCCAGACCAAAGGTTCAATCCCATATTTCTTTAATTCTGCAATTCCATGGCTCTCAAAACTGCAGGTTGCAGACTAATAAATAAGCTACCATAGACAGAAGTGATGAAGAACCTCCCACCTCAAAAATTAGGAAAAATCTTCATATAAGTCTTCCAGACATTAGAATTGAAGCTCCTTGATTGATCTTGCTTACTTTAACGCAAATAGCAAAGAATTTAACACCATGGGAACTCTGGGCTTTTATTCTAGCTGCCACCATCAATGGCACACTGAGCAACCTCGTCCTCGTGGGTTCCGTTATATTCACTCTGTTTCAATAGTATAACGGGTGACCACCGGGCCGCAATCTAAGCTTCACACCATGGCCTCAATGATATTGATCTGCTGTGCAGTCACGTTGAAGTCGAGCAACTTGGTTATGAAAGGAATATCCGGTGCTGAGGCACCAAGTCTGTTACATGTAAATTAATTTTGGATTCTTGCCCTACCCAACGTGTATTATAAAACTGTACACTCAGTGTTTGCCCCGAGGGCTTGTGGGGAAAAAACACACACACACAAGCGTACTCGAACCCATGACCTCCTGCTTACTCGTGCAAACGTCTTAGCCACTCGACCACCGAGCTTACCTGTGTTGGCTGGCTGATTCGAGTCAGATGTAGAAGCGATACAGCTAACGACTATTTCTAAGAATGGATTTGCCTTAGGGGGCAAACACCGAGTATGAAGTGTTATAATACACGTCGGGTAGGGCAGAAATCCAAAATTAATTAACATCTCCCCGGCACAAATCCATCCTTCGAAATAGTCTGCTGCAAGTATCAGTGCATATTGCTGTAGCAATGTTTGGTGTCTGCAACGTAATGTTCATGCAGGGTCCCAGAACAGTTGAGGGATTTGGGCGTCAGAAATGAATTCAAAGCTGTACTGCTGATTCCTGTTTACAAACCATTATATGGTCAACTTTATTGATTTAATAAAGCAGTTGCATTTAGGTTTAAAAGAATTCCACTCGACTGACATGTTAAACACGTCCACGGGTCGTACTTTTTTTCCCAAAACAAAATAAAATGAAACTTTCAAAACCAAAATTTCAAAGTACATACTGAAGGGAAATACTGAGGGAACACGTGCAGTTTGTGGGTTAAGCTACTTTTTTTCCAAATTGGTTGTATTCGGCATACCGTGGCTGCCTATACGTAGAACTGGAGTCAATGTTCGTTGGCTAAGTAAACACCTGTGCACAAGGTAATTGGCGGAAGCTTATCAATCATTGTTGAGTTTTGTTTCGTATTATCTGCCCTGCAAAAGTGTTGGTCGAGGTCAGAGGTGCGAAGAAAACTTCTTAAAATCACACTATGGAACTGCATGTATTTGATATAGGGAAGATCCCTCCCTGTTTAACTTTCGCCTTGGCTTGTTTTGCTCTGCACTCAAACATCTTAGGGCTTCGGTGTGACAATGGACTTATAACAGCAAAATAAACAATACATCTGTGTTTAGTCCTGTTTGCTACGCCTTTTTCGCCAGTGATTTACTGTTTAATTTGTACTTGTTCACGAATGGAGTGTCGAGTTCGTCTGAGAGTTTGTCCCTTTGTATTGTCCATTCTGGGTAGTGGAAGGTAATGTTGTACCGCGCGGCCCATCGTGCAAAGACGGCTTTCTCGGTGATGAACCGATGCGCACCACGTCTGGTCTCGGAGACGTTGTAGGTAGCACACTCCTTGGACGAGGTGCTCTTGTAGTAGTGATACGGAAAGTCCACCTTTGGTTTGTTCCTGTGTGTGATTAAATTGGATGGAGAGAAAAAAAGGTCGGAGGTAAAGAATCTCTTCATTGAAGAGAGAGGAAAATCATAAGTGCCATTCACTTCAGTTGGATGCACAGGCCAGCTCTGTGCCAGGGCTCAAATGCATTATATTACTGAACGTTTATGGGTAGATATATAAGAATAAATTCATGAGGTAACAGATTGATGTTGAATACCAACGTCTGGTACCTCGGCCTGGCTTAAATTTTAACACGACGATGTTTAGCTCATGCTTTAAGAGACATTCCTGTGTGTCTTGTAAATTGCCGAGATTTTATTTTTTCCATTAGACGCATCAGCGTTTGAGTTCAGATTTAAAATTCCTGTGAGAACACAGAACAGTCTTTTGCATTAAGCAACATCGCCGTTTTCCGCCAAAGGAGCCTCGGTTGCCAGGAAAATTGCGCCCTCTCTTAGTCCCACTCGGGGCTCATTAATTAACACGAACTCTGTTTTGCCAATGAATACTTGTATCCATCAAACCAAACAGGACCCGAAATACCCTAACACTGGGAATCATGAAGGTTTAAGCTCGTAAACGTGAACGTGCAAGTAAAAAAAAAAAAAGTTCACGTTGCACAACCTGCTCACCTCGCACAAGGACCGACAGAACCCCCAGCGCAGACCAGGGGGGAAAGGAATTCCTTGCCAATGTGGCAAAGTGTATATCGGCGAGACGGGCAGGGAGCTCCCTACCCGACTCAACGAGCACAAAGCTCATGGCAGGAAGGGAGAGCTTGATAATTAAGCACTCCCACACTGAAGACCATCAGATCAATTGGAGCCAAGCTGAAACTCATCACCAGCATCGAACGATGTTATCCTCGCCGCATCAAACAAGCCAAGGAAATCATCAAGCATGACACAGTTCCTCAAGACAGCGGCTCCAGCATCAGCGATATCTGGCGCCCCATCCTCACATCCCAGTCCAATGGGTCTCCTATACCCCAGGACTCCCCAGTTAGGTTTGCCCCTTAGTTAGCCTATGGGTCTTCTCTACCCTTGGCACCCAGCTGTTCACTCTCCCACTGCCAACCCCAACTGACACGCTTGAGTAAGCACACACTCAGGTCATGCAGTACCAGGATCCACTGCAGCATCCAATGTTCCCACCTTTATCATTCCCGCCTCAACGCTTCACCAAGCTAATCCCTACATTTGGATCCCTCTCTACACCTTATAAGCTTTGTGTTACAAGAAATATGAATTGTCACTTTGTAGAAACTGAACAGTTCCACAGGATTTGATAACAGGTCTAATGATTCTTGAAAAATCGTAAAATGTTATAACCTGAATACTTACACACAGTATTCAGCTGGGACCATTCCATATACATGTAACTTGTCGCACAAGTCCAGAGCTATCATCATAGTGAACCAACCTGTGGACAGCCAAGAATCGTTTGTCTTCCTGTTGAAAAAAAAGCCACGGAATGTACAGGGACACACTCAACACGTTAACGCCACTTTCCCGTCGTATGATCTCATAAATTAAAATCAACGCTCACTCTATTCGAGTGAAAAGCAATCCCTCCAAAATAATGAAAGTATAGGGACAAGCCGAATTATGGTGAAAGGCCTATTGCAACAGATGGAGATTTTTCTCAAAATTCACTTGATGTGGTGTTTCTGAAATAATTTGGAAAATACAGAGCAAGTATTTCCCCATTTCCAAAGAGTGAAAATAGGGATTTGACTTTTCAGAACGAGAAACTATTTTAGCTAATGAAAATGAAAATAATTGTGATGAAATATTATTTTATGATTAAACTGTATCCTCTTAAATGGAGGGAGCGAACGTTCACCTCAATGAAATTATGTTTTGTCTCTGTGGAATTAATTGAGATAGTATAAGATTGAAGGTTTGATCTGTGAGGGGGTTTTGTAGGTATATCCGTGAAGGGCATAATTTACCCCCCACTTATTTTTAGGGGGGAGGGGCTACTAAATCGTCCCCACGTTTCATTGTGTGAAAAAACATTAATTGATTTTGAAGAATATTTTGGACTTCCCAACAACTAAAAGTATTCCTTAACATTGAAAAAGGTAGACATATGTCAAGACGAAACCTGTTACTACGCTGTTTTGATGTAAAGGTCAGAGTTACAAGTGTGTATGGAAACAGCATTTAGAGTTTGAAAACCTCTTGTACGCACTTTGTAACGCGTTTAACCCACGAAATGTTTATTGAAATACGCTAAGGAATGCGTTTAAATGCTAAACGGTTGTCCGTGGTACCCGCTCGGTCCGGCACAATTTGACGGCACTTATTTCATGAGGCACATAAAAGTGGTGAGGCATTAGAGTGTTTTTACCAGAATGTTTTACCAGTAGTGGAATTTTGGGCTGTTTTCAGAGAGACTGCCACATGAACTGCGTTTCGGTTATATCTGCCGTGGACAGAGTCTGATGACAAATATTGAAATAAGACTTGATATATAGTTTACGATGTGTCTTCTAGTTGCTCTTGGAGTTTTAAAGGAGGTCCAAAACTCAGGAGCATGATATTGTGATCACATAAATCGAACTGTGCAAACTGCAAAGCGATAACACAGGGAAAACCCCATAGACCCTCCTATCCTATACCCAAATTCAAAATATCCTTAAAGTATCTTCAAAGTAAGCCAACGTGATTCTCGGTGTTTTGTTAATTATTCTCTGTTGACATGATGACACTCGGAAAAGTGGCAGAGACACTGGCGTATAAAGATCTCACTCACAGCGGATGACCCGTCTCCTTAGTGAACAGCTCCCCTGCCTTCCGCTCGCCCTCTACTGTCTGGCCATGGATGATAACGTTCGGCCTCAGGTTCTTCAACATGCCCAATACCCTTTTCAAGTCCGCTTTGTGCTCGTAGAGTCCCCAGATCATGACCCTGCTGCCGGGCGGGAGCTTACTGGCCTTCACCCCAGTGAAGAAGTTGAGCACTCGGAGGGTGGTGCGCGTGCCGACATCTTTTTCGTAGCCTTCAACGGGGGCCATGTTCATCCTGATCACGCAGGGGTGTTTGTCAATGTCTTGCCCAGCCTCCTTACCGAGTAAGAACCCCGAACTGGATACCAAGGCACACGATGCACAATGCAGTGTGACTGGCTAATAGAACAAAGACATTCGTAAATATTGAAGAAGTTTTTATCAGTTTGATCAGATCAGGCAATGACAGTATGAGTCCACAGACTACGGTATAAAACTACCCACAATAAACAGCGACAAAAATAGGGGGGTGCAGAATCCCTTTTAAATTTGTTTGTTTGCTGAGTTAAAAAAAGAGGGGGTGTTTCGTCGAGGTGGGTTTATGATATTTATACTATTTTATTGTCGAAGACCTCTGTTATTGGCTTACAAATTATTTCCACTGATATCTCGTGTTACTTAATCATCAGGCACCAGGACCTTAAGTAAGTTTCAACACACACATATATAGGCTTCTGGTATCCGTCAAATCGAAACACCTTGCGAAGTTTTTTTACCATTATTTTATGAGGGTGAGTCTTCAGTTAAATTCTCAACCAAATCGGTCACGACATGTAATATTCCAGCAAAAGTACATTTTATATAGCAGTGCAGAGTCTTTACAAGAAACTCAATTTTTGAAGTAAAAGTTCGTCGGTTTCACCACGAAGTGACGCAAAGTGGATCGTGTGTACAAAGTCGATAGACGGTACGTCTATTTGTGGTGAAACCCACGAGTTAATGAGGTGTGCAGCCCTGACTCTTGACAATTCTGACGGATGGGGAAGTTACAGTAATAGGCCTAAAGGGATACAGACTTAACTCCAAGCAAAGTAATCGAACGTTAACACAAATCAATATTCGGAAATAAAGCTGTTTGGGGCGACTGGAACTCTATCTTGCGTAAACTCTTGAAGTGAATCACTCCGACAGATAACTGTGTTGGATTTCTTGTGGAAACGATGAAAGGTTTCTTCTTTCCCCCCCAATAAAATCCTACCTGATCATCTAGCAGTGACCTGTAATGGTCGACAGCGCCAGTCCGCGTCTGCAGCTTGGTGCTGGCGCTGCCGTTTTGTAGCAAGCTAGGGGCTTGAATTTCAGTTGGCTGCTTGTTGCTGTCACTTTGGTTGTACGGGCGAAGTCCGTTAATTTCAGGAGTTACTCGATACGAGGGGGCGGATTCTTTGGTAATTGCTTTCGTGAGTTTGTGGCCGACTTTGGTAAGCAGGTAGACTATGCAGAGGACTGTTAAGATACAAACGCCTACCCTCCGCCAGTGCCGCATGGTGCATGCTGCAAAGTAAAAGAGTGTTTACGGAAGGTCGAGGGCATCATGCTAAAATCTATCCACTTGTACCGGCAAACGATTGAATCGTCTAACAACTGAATTATAAGTTACAACCCACACGTACCGACCCTAAAGACATAGGATACAACTTGTACCTATGGGAATTGTAGGTGCGTGTATACTTTAATACGCACGGGCGGTTGGTAAGTTCGACTTTTAAGCGGTATATACGTTCGAATTCTTTTGAGATTAGAATTCATACCCATGCCGCAATACAACTTCGGCGAATGCAAATTGAGCAGCTTAAAATGATTAACGCGGTCTGTTTTCGATGTTGGTCAAAAGGAGTGTTCTTCCCACCAGTCAACACATGTAATCACGTACAGAAACTGAACAGTGATGTGCGAAGCATCTTTGGAAGCAGAGCTACTGGAATCATTATCGGAGTTACTATTAATGCACTTTGTAGCTTTACCCATGGGTTTCGAGATTTGGAACACCCTTACCTCTGATATATGAACCAAAGAACAAAACTGTAGAAATGGTTTCTTAAAAACCGTTCCATATTCATTCTGGCACCTGAAAAATCTCGCACTTACCTGTAGCCACTACGTGTAGATTCAGATGCAGGTAAATGCTGCGTACGTACAATGTTCATGTAATTTTGCTACGGTCAGCTATTTAGTACCTGGATTATGAAGTGCATGTCATGGAACGTTCCGCCACCAATCTGGAAGCTCGATTTATTACGCCAGCTTCGGGATCGGCAAAACCGGTCTTTGATGGCGTACGTGTCACTGAAATCCTTGTCTTGTGACAGCAAACGGCAATTTTGCCAAAATGGCATGTTGACATTGTGATGTCGTGTATTTTGGTTAGAGGCATTGACTTGAGTTGAAACTAAATCATTCAAATATGACATGGCCAAAATCGTGCTTGTGCCGCTGTCTGCCCCGTGATTAGTCACCAGACCTGGCAATTTAGTGGGTAATCGAGCAGTAAAAGACGATAATTATTTGTGTTACTAGGGTTTTTGTATTTCAAATAATGGCTTTAGCGTTTGTGCAGGTTCGGCAGGTCACTTCAGTAATTTTTTTCAATTTCTGCTTACTCCATCTGGTAGCAAACACGACATGTTTGGTTCGTACTGACAATAGAAAGTATTTTGTGTAATTGCTATAGCATCATTATACTTACGTTCTTCTTCCTTTGCAAACTTGTCTCATAGTCTACCATTACTCTCCATATTACAACTATGGCATCCAACAAGCGCAGCTGTGAACACCACTCCGCGCGCACTCTGCACTCTTGAGTTTTCCTGATGAGTGCCACGCATAACATCCAAACGACCAAACAGGGTCCAAGTCCAAACTACGGTGATTCATTGCAGCCATGAATATGCCCATGGTTTGTTGAGTCCTCTGCGGGAAATGAAGAACCTTTCATATAATAATTAATGTCTGGTTTTGTCGCCTATAAAATTCCTCGATTAATCCTAAAAGCCAAGGGGTGTGGATCGGGGTCTACACTCAGTGTGAAAGGAGTGAATTCGTTTTTTTAAACCCGTAGGAGTGAATTTTTTTTCAAAAAATTTAAGAGGCTTTATTTATTATGTTCATAATAATTACAGCCATATTTAGCTATATGTTATTGTCAATGCACTTAAATAACCTAAAGTCAGTCGTCTTTCAAATAATTCAACTAGGAATATTTTATGAGCATTATTTGAAGTATTATCCCTTCCAGTCGTGTTCATCCATGTTTTGTCTTTCATATTTAGGTCTTTAAAAAAATAACGGGGGGCGCTGTGTGATTGTTTCCTGCCAACAAATAGGGGAAATATATGTTTATGACATTTGTTAAATTCCTGCAGTATAAAGACTGTATAAAAACTCAATTTACTTAAAAATGAATCTACATGTAAACTACCACCTGGAGTAATAATATATCGACTTTTTCATAATAGAAACGAGACTGTGTATTCAAATTAACCGCGTATATAGCTTCATCATTTGAAGTACTTCAACTTCCAGTTTTACTGCGAGCATTGTGTCTCGATTTTTTTATCATTGTGCATATCAGTGTAACTGTTTGGAAGAGTAAATAAACGTTTGCGAAAGCCAGCTTTATCTGCAACCATGTAACTGTAAAAGCTGTGTGCGCGGCCGAAGTTCATGCTAAGGAGATCAGTAAATGCCAAGGAACTCGCAGACAATTAGCATAATCGATCAAATCGCCACATACTCTTGCTCGTTGCATGGTTGCATTGAAACTATCATGGGTTACAATGATATACCTTTACTTAGTGGTTATTATAGGTTATTTCACAGGTTATCTCACCGTTTTGAAGTTATTGTCGAATTTTGGGTGGGTTATCCAATCATCCGGGAGAAATAAATGCTGTTAGCCCTAATAAAATATTCCTGAAATCCATCGCCATTTCGAAAACAAATGATTCCTCCATCCAACTGAAAACCCCCATTAAAATTTCACTTTAACAAAACTTTCATTGAAGTAAAAGCTTGTAGCCCTGATCACCAAAATCCTTGAAGACGAATCAATGTAAAGGCGTGTAACTCATGATTGTTGTTGTCCCACATGTATTTACTGGCCTTAAACGTCTTTTGAGCTGTTTTTGTACTGATGTCCGCCTGAGCCCGTAAAAGTCCCATTCCAACAGTGCCAACGCATTTTGTTTGTTCTTTATTATCGTCCTGTTTAACCTCTCGACGATCAAAGTTCAAACGGACGACAAATAATTGATGTAACGAGACTCACGACGTGCTCCGGTTACTGTAGTGACCAATCTCGGAGGCATAGGCCAGGAGATACACCGACCGTTTCTCGCACTGTCTAGTCAAGGAAACCTTGTGTGAGAAGGCAAAGGGAGCGACCATGAGTTCAACTATCTGGGTTAATATTTCTCGATGGGCCGTATTCTGGTGTAAGCGAGCGATACTAAGAGTGATTTGCAGAACATTTTTCTTGATGACCACTGTACTCTTGTTGTCTGTGACAATCATGGCATATGGCTCGGATTTTTCGCCCGTCGATCACACGCTTGTCCGAGGCAGACAGGGTAACATTACATTTGGTGTGGCGAGAGCAGGGGGCTCTGTCCCCACGGAGAATAGCAGTCTCGGGTAAGATTGGACACCAAATCTTGTTTTCGGCAGATTATTTTATTTTTTACATCCACACAGCCGGCCTGGTTCATATTCTTACGATGATGATGTCCACTGAATTCTGTGTTATCCGAAAATGTTTGGTGCACCTTTTCTGCGAAATACCTTTGGTGTGTATAAGCCTAAAGTCACAGAATGCAACATCCGTCTGCAGGATCGCATCAAAACACCGATCGGATGTTTGAAGCAATCAAATGTACACAAACGCAAGACGACAGTTGCATGTAAATGTTTACCATCCGCCCGTATACTCCTGTATTGGTTTTAAATCTCATGCAATTGGATTTGCTTATTCAAATGGTGTTGTGGGTAGAAATACGTTTGGTATTCTGTTCGTACCTACAGTCACGCTTATTTTAACGTTATCACTCCTCAGGTTTCGAGCAGCTGAATACGTCTCTGTGAATCGAAGTATTGTGAACGTTACACAACTAACAAAAACTCCCATAGAAGCCAAAAGGTGAGCACCAGTGTCTAATAATTCACTTCGAAGGAATCGTTATAAAAACCAAAAAGCTCACCATGTATACTAAATAAATATTGACTGCTTCGAGTGACATAGTAAAACTCAAAACTCTTCAATAAAACGTCGCACATACCATATCGCACACGTAACGGCTTCTGACCGAACACCGGAGGGAGTTTCTGGGTAAAGTTCACTCTTCTGATCATGCTGTCCGCTGAATAACACGTATGCCAATGTCTGCGATTACATGTACTTATAAGTTTGTGCAATTGCAAAAGACAAGTCCGAATGATGCATCAAAGTGGATGGGATTCACATGCACCATGCATAACATTCATATGAATGTATAGATATATTTGCATTATGTTGAACAATAGCCAAAATGCAAGTGATTAAAATGACAGGTTATTCTAATGTTACAATAGTTTCTCTACCAAAATTATGAACCAAGCATGTAGAAATTGAAAAAGTATTATTTTGTGGTTTACATTCAGTTCTGTATGACTGCCATAATGATTCAACAGCGAAACACTACGATTTCTTAAGCAGTTCCCTTATGGATTCCACTGCAGCGGCGTCCAGCATTTGGTGTCGGGGGCAAATTCCAAAGCGAAAGGGGCTTCGGGCTTAATCAATATGATATTGGAGAGAAAAAAATTAAAAGCCTTAGGCGTATGGTCCCGACATTTTTGCTTTTATTTGCTGGTGTTTTCTTAGGGTTTTGGTGCTGATATATACCGATTACTTTCTTTCATACTCACTTATGAAATATTCTTTGTTGAAAACAAAACAAATCCGTGTGTGGGGGGTCTCCTTGCCTCCCCCCGCCAGAGGGACACGCCACTGTTTTTCTGCCTGTAAACACAAATTTCTAATATTGAATGTAATAAAGCCAAAAAGCTCTCTAATACTTGTCCATAGGCAACAGTATGAAACGGTCGAAGAAGGGGTAATTGTGCATACGTGTTGAAGGGTTGAATTTGAAAATCCATCACATTGGCCCATTACACGGGATGAAAACTGGTGTACAATGAAATAAAAACAGGCTAATGAAATTATGCTTGTACATTTACAGTGTTTTCATACAGAAGTACGCCAACCATTACCCTGAAAACGACACGGACTTTCTCGTCGATATTAGCCGAATCACAAAATGGAAATGGCAACGGAACACTACCAGTAGTCAAATCTTCAGGTAAGGTAATACACTTATCCCTTGGACTCGAAAGTCTATTTGACCCGTGCATGTCTGCGTGACTGGTGTTTCGATTGTTGAATGAAGAGAGGGGGTGTACTTCCTTATATTGGAGTTAATCTGAACAGTCCACAGTGCCTGGGCGTGCTGCACTTTTTACAAGTAGCTGCTCGCACAGCTCTGTATTCCAAGTGCGCACCCGCATCTCACTATTGGACAGACAAAATTCACAAATGCATGAGTACAAAGTAATTCCACTTTCTGTTGGACTGCACGAACTGTTTATTGTTGGGATTTTATTTTATTGTTTTTTACAGAAATGGCTTGCGGGATGCATTGGGAGACATGGGGAAACCGGACAAATTTATCCTCTCAAAACAAAACGTTCAACTGGGCGAGAAAATCAACTTCTACAGGCACAAAGCATTTACGAGGATATCAAAACAGCTGTGGCAATTATTGCCCAAAGTAAGCAAGCAAATGCCTACCATCTTCCAGTTATTTCACCAGATATTTCGAAACACTGTTTACTTTGATTGTATATTATAAATTAACCTTTATACACAAGTAAGCTATGAACTTCTTCGGAAACATTAATCTGTTAGGTGAAGATAGATTTAACAAGTCTTTGTGGTAACCATTCTCCAATAATTTTTTCACCTTTACCAAACCTCACAATTTGATTGGTGGGTAATTATAATATAAATTAATAGTCCTCACTGTCAAGTAAATGTGACCAAAAAGGTTGTATTCGTTGCTTAATAAGGACGGTCATGCTTCGCAGTCAAATATCTCGAAATCGATTTAAAGATATCTCGAATGGATTTCCAGATATTTTGTAATTCGATCTCAAGATAACTTGAAGTCTTTTTGTCAGATATCTTGAAAACAGTTTTCAGATATCTGGGTATCCATTTCAAGATGGATCAAAATGAATTTGAGATATCTTAAAAACGATTTCAAGATACCTAAAAAACGATTTATTGTTAGTATCCATCTAGAGATATCTGGAAATAATCAAAAGGTACAACTTTAATTCAATAAATGGTACCTATGCCCGCCACACCCAACTTTCCGAGTGTTAAGTGAGGAAAACATGCGCTTAATCAGATGGTAATCAGATCAGGTAATGTTTATGTGGTGAGCAAATTCTAAGGGGGAATTCGCAATAAAACTAATATAAACCCAGGATATAACGACTGGCATAGCCTCAGACCATCAGAAATCCCTCCGCACATGAAGAACATTATATACATTTCCAGAACAGGCGAGCTGTAAAACTGCATAATGCACACGTGATCTGATGAAAGAATAGGTGTGGCCTAGTGTCGTCAGACGTCTCTGTATACATGGTACGCGGAAGGTGAAATAGATTTCAAAAATCGCGAAATGCCTCTGCTGATGCAAAGGCAAGGCCTTCGCTCATATGCAGTATGCTGTTTATTGGAGGGACACTGTGTGCAGACATCGTAATTACACGTACGCTCAACGGTTATATTCCGCTGTGCCAACAGGAAGGTTGGGCGTGCTGCCGTTGGCAATAGACTTTAGTTGCTTATACTTAGAATGCAAAGTATTTGGCAAAACTTGGAGGTGCCTCTGTGATGATGCCTTTTTATATTTTTCAGTTATCACTGTTTGAATGACATTACTGAGCTCATCAAGTTGCTGTAACTAGCACATACATCTAGAAGAGCGTCGTGAGGGGGGAAAATGGTTGCTTGACACCTGAAAGAAATTAAAAAGTAAAAAGGGGGAGAGAGTTGAAGATCCAAAGAGAAACTAAGCCCCTGGAACTATGAATTAATTAGTGGTTTTAAAAGTGGTCCCCCCATAGAAAAATCCTTGCAACGTCCCTAACATCAAGTGAGGCCTTAACAAATTTCGAGTCGAAGAGGAGAATATTATGTCTGCTCTGACCGACTAAAATAACCATGCGTAAACCAGCGCCACTAGTGTTTGCAACTACATGTACAAGCATAAAGTTCGACTCAAATATGATATTGAAATGAGTTGTAAATATACTCTTTAAAAGTTTATTTGTAAATGGTTTGTGTTGTCAAATCCCTTGCAGGATTCGCTTTATAAGCCGGGAATGATCCAGCGCTGCAGTGTGGTTGGGTCTAGTGGCATCCTACAAGGCTCCAACTGCGGACATAAGATAGATAGCTCAGATTACGTCTTCAGGTAACTAACTCTAAAAGAGCTGGTGAGTTAGAAGTAATAAAAAGGGAACAGTCACCAGTGACAAAATCCAGTTCTGTTTATTTGACACTGCATAGATTTTTCTTGCGCTAAATTTTGACCTGAGCTTTTGCAAATCAGTGACTGCCAAACTATCAGGTTGTCCGCCAGTCCAAAGTCAAACTGAATGGGAAAAATACCGAATAGCGCGCTGCCAAGCGTTGTTCAGCACTGTAAACACCAGTGCCCTAAAGGCGCGACTTACGGTTGACAGCTGTTTTCAAACCTATTCATGTCGACCGTTGCCACCCGAACGAACGTCGAGTGGCACTCAAATACATGATACATACTCGGCTGCGTCCTGACAATCACGCACATATGCGCCTAGATAGGAAATCCTCCGCCAGTAGGCTCTACGGACGCACCTTGTATAATGCCTGCCGTAGCCGTGACTCCCCTTACGTTTCGAATCTCCATCTCGCAGGTGTAGAACACCATAGTCGACAGCTGGCTATGGAAACAAAAGAAATGTCTCCTTGCACCCTGTGGCAGGTGGAATCAACATCTCTGGCACAAAAATGCACAAGTCATCAAAATGCACTTCAGACATCAATAACTTACTGCCATGCTTACAACATCATAAAAAAGGTTATAGGGCCTAAGCAGTGTTGCAGTCGAGTACTT
>NW_019091399.1:550470-586259 GCF_001949145.1 Acanthaster planci
CTCGACTACATCACTGGGCCTAAGTGGTCGTTTTTATAAAAGATGCATAAAACATGCTGTGAGGAATTTTGTAGACTTTTCGCGAGCTTGTTTACATCATAAGTTCATGTTTATTGTCAAATTTCCGCTCGTCACATGCGCCACATAATTATGGAAGCCGGATGATGCCACATCCCGTTTTCATCATTAGTAAAAACACCAATAACGTTTGGAGCCTAAAGTTGGACTTGTCACTATTTCCCCTCGCATCTCCTAGAAAGTGCGACGGCCACATGAGAGATAGGGGAGGTCCATAATTCCCTTAGGTATTAACAAAGGCCTCCCCGCTTTGGTCATTTCTGGTTTCCAAAATTGCAGAGGTGGTCTTCTGTGGGTGAAACTTCACCACCTATATTGTCGGCACAAATCTCTGTTTACAGCACAGAACTGCAGCTAGGTAAAACAGACAACATGAAGTGGTTTCAAGTATTTTGTGAAAACCAAGCGATTCAGTGCACTAGAAATCGACGGACTTATCATTTTAATTTCTCATGAGCGGTCGCAGTTCCGAAGGATACAATCCAATACATTAGCCAACCAATGATTAATATGTATGGTTAAACACGGAGATGAAAATTGTTCTGCTTTGTAAACAAATTGATTTCCACGTATATAGTTTGACGTACCAGGTGGGCGCCACCTGTTTCGAAACATTCCAGTTACAAAAGGCAACTGGCAACAGCCTGAAGAATTTAGAACGAATTCGGGACGCTACCGCTGAGTAAACCAGGAACAAAACATGGATAAATAATGCAAAACTGAGTTGTGGTACCGAAAGATGATAAAAGGAAATTAACATTCTTTCCCAGGTCGACTATTACATGTATGATTTTACAAGTGCATATTGCAAGGCTGATTTTTAAACATTTTTGCAACGAGGGGGAACAATCCTGGATAGGGGACGGTTCTTTGATTTTTCAAGTGAAGTTCCCTTGATATTTTAATTGTTACACAGATTCAACCTCGCTGATGTTAAAGGTTACGAGATAGACGTTGGTATCAAGACCAATTTCACAACAATGAATCCCTCATTTTTAATTACAAAGTAAGTATCCATACCTTTACCTGGTGCATAGGGACTTCCTATGGGCCTCTTAATTAAACCTTAATTTTTGTTTTGACTGCCATTTCTCATATGATGTTATCGCATTGTACCGTCTGACTGGGAGAAGAATCAGCTTTTTGTCTCTTATCACTTTCTTAGTGACATTTTGGCTTGAAGGAATGTAGTTTGGGGGAATCAAGCACACGCAGCTTCTGCTCCCAATAATATGCTGTGTGCACTTGTGTGTGATGTCTGTGTTATGAATCTGACCGGCAAAGGGAAACTCCACGCTTGGAGAATCTCGCCACTGGTTCAGAACAGTTTTGATAGGTAAGATTCTACCTATCAAAACTGTTCTGAACCAGTGGCGAGATTTTCCTGAGGGGAGGGGGCTCGGACAGGATTTTCAACCCAAAGAGCTCTTGATGCTCACCCCCTCAAGTTGTGCCCCGAGGGACTGGGATTTAATACTATCACTATCAGAGCTATTAGATTAAGATATAGGTGTATGTCGCATCTTTGTTTTTAGAAAAGAAACAAACAACGCAAGCAGGGGGCTTAGCCCCCCCCCACTGAGCCCCCGACCTTCCCTCACCTTACCATGGTGTTCGATTAAGTTTCCATTTATACTCTAAAGTTTATTTTTTTTCTTCACGCATAATTCCTAAAGCAGCTTTCGTAATTTTCCAGATTTAACTCGCTGAAGAAGACAGAGGATCGCTTGCGATTTCGGAACTTGTTGAATCAGTTCAAAGGTAGTCACCTTTTTCTCCCGGCTTTTGCTTTCAAATGGAGATACTATATGCTTATCCAAGCTGCGAGTGTTGCTAAAAGGTACACATCTGTACGCCCTATCTTCGGCCATCCTGGTCACTACGCCTCAGTAGCAAACCTTTGGCAGAGGACACTTAATGGATCAAGATGGACGACAACAGGTAAGCGGAAGACTCCCCCGATAGTTGTATGATTTCATGGGTAAAAAGTAATTTTAGAGGGCTACTTAATTTCTTTTCCATCCAAAAAGCAAGTTAAAAGCCCACAAACTTAGCCTCACCGTCAAAATAACAGTTTTGGCTCCAAGAAAGTATACCTCTATTTGCTCTGAACAGCATAGTACAGAGATTTTATCTTCTGACTGAATACGCATTTCAAAGATTGGAGAAATGTTAAATCAAAATGATTAATCAACTATGTCAATTCTCTGTTCCCCCTACCCTACCAAACGGTACGTCTTTTTACAGGCCTCCATGTTCTCTCCTCAATATTTGACGTGTGCGATAAGATAGACGTGTACGGTTTCTGGCCCTTTGCAACATCCTTAGACGGCCGCGTTGTACCTTATCACTACCACAACGATATCAACGGCACCAGAGCGCACAGCTTCAGCAAGGAATTCAGAGGTCTGGTTGATTTACACGAACGTGGCATACTCCACTTGCATACAGGCTCCTGTTCTTGAGGTTGTGAGTGAGCTTCATGATTGGTGAACTGTCTGGTGTGCATCTCCCCTCAACTGGACCCTCTGTGTTGAGTTTGCCAACTACAGTGAGGGGGAGGGGTTCAACCCAAAAGAAGAATTTGATAGTATGAATTATGGAAGTTTATGAGTACAAGAATTGTGCAAAACAGTTCATAAGGGGGGTTGAAAAGTGCTCATGAATTCTCAACAAATTTTGTGTTCAAATAGGATCCTATTTTTTTATGTATTAATTGTATGTAAATCAAATTAAAGTATTTTTCGTTTCATCATTAGAATCTTGGGGTTAGTTCTACTGGGGAAAGAATTTAATCGTAGTGTAGTAAACCTACCTCTTCTGAATTCCGTTTGAGGCAAGTTTTACTACACCACTAAACCATTCAGTATTTTGTATGGTACTTGAACCAAACATGCCATCACAAACGTGACATAAAATCAAACTTCAGAGGTTCAACATGCCCGAAAGGGCTTCGCTTTCGCTTTTATAGGGTAAACCTATGTGTCTGGTCTAGGTGTTGTGTTGTGTAGATGTTTATGAGTGGGTCTTGAATTGAAATTACATTGAAAATGAAGATCAGTGGTCTGGCATTAGTCGTCAGTGTGCCTTCTAATCGCTATGAGGAACACCTAGGTCGTTCCATACCACACATGTACGTGCGGGTAAGTTCAGCCTTGTCTACAAGCTGATTAATGCTGGGTGCGAAAGCAAAGCGATTTTGTGACGCCAGATCGAATATACGCGTCGCGAATTCGCAAAAGTTGAACATATTAACTCGAGCGAAATTTGGCTGTTGAACGTTAAATTCGCTTCTCTTTCACCTATGAACCGGCCTCTATGCTGGCCACCGCACGCCATCTTACACTAACTGAACATTTTTTTCAGTATTCAAGCTTCTGAGCTACCCGTTTTCGAATGACATGCCTTTGTATTTATAAAACACCGAATTGGCTCGTTCCTTCATTACAAAAACTGTTTGTATTTGTTTTTACTGAAAAGAATGACAGCTGCCTGCTACCTTTCCTGCAATGACAAGTAACAAGTTGCCGTCCAAATTGCAAAATATTGATTTCGGACAAAGTACAGTATTTAATACGATAGTATTCCTTTCAAACAGGGTTTAAAGATTTTTGATTTAAGTTAAAAACATGAAAGCGGTGAAGCAAGCCTTTTAAAATGCAAAAATGATATAAAACGTTCTATGCACCACTGCTGTATTTTTTTAATCAAAAACTTCAGATCTGTAATCTGTGATACGTGTAGAACATTGTTATGTGTACGTTTACTTGCAACCTTAATGAAATAGCTTTAATGTTTTAGCGGTGCTTTATCAAATTGTAAAAAAAATGTCAGTCGCCAAAAGGCTGGTCCCTTCAGTTACATCTCTGCCAATATGTTTGCATAATACATTTTGTGTCCCACAACCTGGATTGGGCCTCTGCTTTGATCACGAGCAGAGTTTTCAACTGCTTCCTTTGAGAGTCTTGGCTCTGATTCTTTCCGTGGGAGGGGTTTAAAGCGACAAGCTACAGCCTGTGGCGTAACTAGGGTTAAATGTCTGGGAGCACCCGGGGTGCACCCAATATTTCAAGGGGGCACCAAGAAAAGATAGGCACAGTCGTATAAAGTAATGGAGATATCAAATGGGGGGGGGACACGTGGGGGCACAGACATCCGAGGGGAGGGGTAGGCATGTGCCCTTGCAGTTACACCGCTGGCTACAGCCATGCAATATATCATGGAGATTTAATTTCAGAGCTGGGCGTTTTTATGTCCGACATGTACCCATGTGCCCGCAGTTTAAACGTTTGGTGATCGAGGCATTTGAGAGCAGATTTGCTATTCCGGTTTCCACTCACATGGTTGACGGTACATGACAAAAATGTGTCAATTTGGGGCGTATCTGCCTCGAGCAGAAGCACCCCTCATCGGTTAAAAAGAGCCGCGTTGGTCAGGAGTTTTCAATTTGTTAGTAGTGATGCGACCGTAACACGTGCATTTCCTAGTCGTGCGTGAACCAGCAAAGTTCAGTTTTGACCAAAGAATTCTCCGTTGCTAAGAAAACTGCGCACTCGATCCAGCTCGAGCCCAATACCCCCGCACCCTTAGCTTCTTCAATGCACTATTTAGTTTGAGTTTCCGCTGTAGGCTGATGTGACGCATTAACTTAATTATGGAAACAATTTTTGAGAATGAAGAGGGTATTAAATAAGTTCTGTTAAGTCCTGTAAAACATGACAAATGTTCTCAACTTGACACCCAATGTAAAATGTTGCTCGTCAGGCACTGGAAACAAATTTTAGAAGCGAGGAAACTCCAGGATTAACGGAATTTGGTCGAATAAAGGAAATATTGGGCTAAGTTCTTATACATGTATGTTATATAAATATAAAACGGAGAGACTTTTAGGCGCTGGTGGAAAGAGATATACCTGTCTGTTTACCATAGACATATAAACGTTTATATGTCTGTGCTTTTTACACAGTGCTGGGCGTGCTCGGAACTTTGCACGCATGCCCAGAACTATACAGGCACGTACAGAACAACCCGCCGACACTCATAACAGCGCATGCACGCTCAGAACTGATAAAAACACAGACATATAAACACATAGACACATGCACGTATCCGTGATTTTTAAAAGCGTGGGCAAGCAATGGGCGGAACGATGGGGTGGGAGCAGCGAGGTTAGCTATTGCAAATTGCACGTGACGCACTCCCATTGTTTGTATTTGTTTACTCAAAATTAAGTTCACTTTTTCTCTTTGTTACTGCTTTCTCTTTTCAAATTTTGCAACCGCATTATGCTGAATCTAATCCAGATTAAGTATACCAGAGGATTTTTGTCAAAATCGAGAAATGACTTCATTGAATTTTATGGATGGAATTCTTCAACTCTGCGTAACTTCCATATATCGAGGGGTGAATTTGCCCACCGCTTTGGATTTAGTCGGGTGCCGTCTTTGCTATACAGTTCCCCGCCGTTGTTTTGAATCGGAGCTGTCCGTCTATGGGTTTATATGTCTGTGGATATTAAAAAGGGCCAGTACGTTTGCTGCCAACAAGTGTACTTAAAGTCTCTTATCATACAAGCTTGATTGGGACACATTTTCATCGTTTTTTGAGACGTGAAAGAATTGGCTTTTGGTTTTTCGTTTATTTTACTGACTGAGCTAGGTTTTATTTATGGTTGTTGATTTGTGTTTGACAAGCTCATAAGTTTTGTCGGTTTTAAATTTAAAACTAATTAAATTTTGAATCAAACCTGTTGGGCATGGGCGAATAAAATATAGGCCTGGCATTTTTGCCAAAATAAACGTTTTTCTGAAAGGTAGCGGTATTCATTTGTAGCAGACGAAACCACAGAGGCACAATTTAGAAGTTAATCTTCGGTCATGCTCCGCACAGATTGGAAAACAGAGTCAACGTAGTCTACTTTGTCGTATATAATAAACATATGATAAACACATTTTTACACCATTTGGAACTCGAAAAGACATGTCTAGCATCAGCAAAGCAGCAGCAACAGATTTGTGTGAATATTTGCTTATTCGTGTGCCAGGTTGCAAAACTGGTACATTTGTCTACGTTACTGGAGTCGAATTCGTCTCTTAGTGAAAATTGCAAAACGAATTTTGCCCATGGTTTTGCTCTTTTTGCATCCGTGGAAGACAAATTTGTTCTTGCTTGAAAGTGCAAAATCTGGTTTAGTTGAGAGATGATCATGATTGGCTGGTTACAGTACAAATGACTACACCAAGTTGTAGACATTGCATAGACTAGTCGTTATTTAAAAAAAAATAGAAATTTGAAGAAAAAATCATGTTTTTTGTGAAAAACGGTGACGATATACTCCCGTCTAGATGGAACAGCCTGCAGGCCAAACACAATAGCATTGGACATTCCTTTGTCTTAGGACCTAATCTTGGGTGGGCACTTTAAAATACACAAGGGACAATCTTGTTACCAACAACTAGCATCTAGAAATACCATAAACAGAAATCTGCCTGTGACCATTACATTTACACAACGATTCAGCAGCGACCAACCGAATAGTGACAATGTTATGGAAGGGACCAAAAACCTATGCATGGACAGGTGCCTTTAGATGCTCACGTGGACAGTGGGTGGGGCCTACCCGATTGGTCTATTTCCGTCACAGGTTCCCTGCAATCACTGTCAGCAGTTGTGCTCAGCGTGCATCAAGTACCCAGAAATCCACAGGCACTTGACACGCAGAACGCAACCTGTTGTTTCTAAGCTCGGTGGTTGTAATACGCTGTTCTCTTTTTTCTTTTCCATCAGCATCAGTCGACCGAGAGTGAAAAAAGACTCTTAATTTTGGATCGAAATATCTTGAGAGTTCAAACCATTAATCAATCCTGGATCTATTCGAATAAAAAAAGTCAACTCCGATTTGTTAATGTCGTCATTTAACGGGGTGAATTTACAAGAATACAACTGGTTGTCCCGGACTGTTTAATTTTTGGAAGGCTTATGATTAAAAAAAAATACTATTTTCTCTGAAATTGTGCCTTCGGAAGCAGTAAAGTAATTTTTTAAAGTCGTTGCCAGCACATCGAAAGCACATAGATAATATGGCCGGGCAGACACATCGTGGCGGAGTCGACTTGTGCAGCTACCGTTGGTCATTAAAACAGCGTATGCTGCTGCCAATCGTGGTGTTGGGAGTACTGGTTTATCTGATGGCAACATTCCCTCTAGAGGTAAGAGATTTTGCAACCACGCAGTATGTGCGGTGAGCCTGCGTTCTGAACTGCTGAACTTTGCAACCCCCGAAATGCGCAAAAAGAGGAGTGTAACGGGTGAGCCTTTATGCGCCAGAGATCGGCAACAATGTGATCAAAATGTGCCTCATGGTAAGCGTAGACAAACTGAATTTGACGTGCTTTGTGACAGTGTTAATGTAAGCCTAGACAAGGTTTGTGTTTATCTGTCCCAGTGTGTTCGTCTTGCAAGCTGGCTAGTGAGCAGTTAATGTTAATTCGTTGGAATTTTTGCATTACCTTAAATAAGCCATGGCCGAGATCATTTGGGAGATTACGATCCGGTTCGTAAGTTAATTTGTCGTACACTCGCACGCACCACGATTTATTAGCTCCCGTTGGTTTAACAGACAAGTTGAGCGATAACTCCGTGTTCCATGTAACTCTATGTGAAGTGGGCATGGTTTCAAATGAAGTGACGTAGCACTTACGAACCTGAGAGAAATTTGATGATAATGGAGATCAATGCTTATTGAATATCGAAGTGAATACATCACACGCACAATTATGTTTGTAAAAGGCATTAGTGCAAGAACCAGCGTTTGAACCAACACGTGCGCGAAAGGTAATCCGTTTATTGTGTTTGCTTTTACCGGTTCAAAATGACGTCTTTCATTGGTACTAAATCACCAGATCCGACTACCCACCGCTATATATAAGTAGGGTTTGCTTACTAAATACGCCGTGCTATGAGTTGGTTGGTATCATAGGATCGTAGCATGGACTACGTTTGCCAAACTTGTATGCTGAACCAGCTTGCACCGCAGCAATGGCTCTCTATTGTGTGGCAATTAAGTGGGGGCGCTTTTCATGCCATGCTTACAAGTGGGCGAACGTAGTCCTGCTACGATCCTATAATACCAACCATGGCGTACTTGGTGTGCAAGCCCTACCTATGAGTAGCGACGGGTAGTTGGATCGGGTGACTATCTGGTTCGTAAGTGACTTCGTCAAAAAAGCGGAGGCGCGCCACGATGTGCAGGCTCCAATTGGACGATCGCTGAAGTTGCGCGTTGACTTCCGGTTCCATGGCTCCATATGTAAACGGCGATCAATGCAGTAACTCTATGTGCAGTGCACGTTCCGTAGGCGTGGTTTAAACTCTAGTGACGTCACATTAACGAACCGGATAGTGTTGGTTTAAACGCTGGGACTCTACTGAAGTGAATACGTCACGCACATTATGTGTTGAAAAGGCATTATATAGTGAGAGAATCAGCGCATGAAACAACACGCACGCGTACTCTATTCGTTTGCAGTGCACTTTCTGGTTCACAGTGACGTCACACTTCAGTACTTTATACCGCGGTAGGCCTGTTGATCATTGTATCAACGAAGCCATGCGCTGACTCACTGGTCCTTTACCAATGACATCATGATAATGTCATGTTGTGACTTTTGTATTAGATTTTGAACAATTAAATTTACCCATTGACTCTGTACTGTTTTAAGAAGCCTTTTTGGTCACTTTGCAATCTTGTATCTTCATGCAGAAAGATGGTCTGTTTGAAACAGACAGAAGTCTCTTGCTTTGAGTCTCTTCTTCCTGATTTGTTTTCGGTGGGGTATAAGTCAGTTTCCTTCCGTATGCTGGCATGTGCTATGTAGCAATCGTTGGGCCGTTGCCCTAGTCTGTCTTGCCTGAACACATGTCTTTGTTTTCGTCCGAAATAAGAAATCCTTGAAGTACGTTTTGCTGTTTTTAATATTTAAATTAACGAAGGCCCTTTTCCGGCCTTCTTCTGAGCAGCATTGACGCACAAATTCCTCACATACAATCGTAATTATAAATGAAAACTAAAAAAAAATGGAGAAGTGACAACTCCCCCCCCTCAAAAATGAAAGGATACTTACAAAATCAATTAAAATGCAATCAAACTACTCAGAAACAGTTCCTTTGTCGGGGTTTTTATCATGAACTAAAGGGAAAAATACAAGCTAACCAGTGGAACTCAGTCATGTGAGCTCTGACAGTTTACCAATTTTACCATGTAGGTCAGAGTTACGTACAGTTCACCACAGCCACTACCAGTAGGAGAGCTTCAATGGCCTAAACAGAAAACGAGATTGGACACAAACTTTCTTGGGAAAATGTGGGACAAAGCCACATTTGATGACTTTGAACCCGCTGCCTTCGAAAACTTCAAAGCCTACAACAACACAAACCGGCCTCTGGACATGGGATTGACAAGCTATAACATGACAGTTGTGAAACTAATCTCGCCAACAAGTCCCAGGATCAGAGTAGGTGATGTCTTAAAATACCGAATTGAAAGCCGTGATTTTAAGGGTAGGAACCGTATCGTGGGTGGCGATTTCTGGTACGCCACTTTGACCTCAGATCGAAGCCCGAAGGCGAGCACCACCGGCTACATCGCCGACTACGGCAACGGTACATACGATGCATTCGTACTAGCAGCCTGGCCTGGGAGCGCTAAATTCAACTTGATCCTTGTCCATACCAGTGAGACGGTGTACCACATGAGGAACACTGTGTGGAATTCTGAGGGAAGACTGTTTTTCAGGGGCTATTACCGATTCAACGGTAAAAATGCCGACGGCAGATGCTCCATGCGAAGACAAGGGACATGGGAGGCAATGTGTGATTACCCAGCATACAAATCCTTGGGAAGCACGGTTTTACTGTGTGAGCACAAGGCAGGCTTCCCGTGCGAATCACTGGTTTCTCTTGGCATCGACAGTAACCATATTAAGTATTCAGCCAAGCAGATGGCAAAGGATTTTGAGTACCTCTACAAAAGGTGAGTTTGAGTACATTACAAATGAACTATTTTTCATGTACATTGTTTTGATCGAGTTTAGTTTGGATTTGGATCGGTTGTTCGATTGGTTGATGTCGGAATTGTCAAGAAATCCTGCAAAAGAGTCGAGTAATCGCGCAACGATCGCGCATTTCGATTGTTCATGCCTCAACACATACACTGGCAAGTGCCAGTCGTACTTGAGCATAGTTTATGCGGCGCTTAATTTTTGCAAAACTCCCTCTAGACCCCAGATACGGACTACAAGGCAGCCACAAATTATTGGCCTTCTTTGGGAGATTCACTGGCAATACACGAAAATGTAGTGATCTGACATATATGGGTCAGCTGTACCATCGAAACAACAGCCTTTTGTACATTCTCTTTCGGTGGCTTCACAGAAAAATTGCATTAGAATATTATCAGACGTTTTTGAGAGCATACAGGCTCTGTTTTACGAAAGACCGTAGTGTACAGTCGGAAATAAATCGAAAAGAGATCCCAGTACGCCCTAAAAATGCAATAAGAAGTTTTAATTTAGAGCAAAGAAGACTTTTTTTATCAAATAGATATTTCACGATGACTCAAAATTTTGTCTGAGCTGGGAATTTGAGTAATCATTTACAGTGAATCACTTTCTAACTTTGATTTCGTTGCTTTGTTATTTTGAACAGTCCTTATTATTGGAAAAGTGTAGAGAGGACTGATGCAAGCATAAAGGTTGAAGGTTAGTTACGATGCATTGCTCTGAAGTTTTGCAAATTGGTTGACAAGGCTAGATAGTTTTGTTTGCAATCATATTGAAACTTTAGTCACACGAGCAAACCTCATTTAAAAAAAACTTCTGTCTTAGGCCTGACCCCGAGCTCTAAGGCTTTGCTCCAACTTTGGTTGTTCCAAGCTTTCAAATAAACTTTTCCTTGCATCTCTGATCTGGACGATAAACACGCCATGCATTTTAAACATGCATGTTCTGGGGAAGCGAGCCATCAATTCTAGTCATTTTGCTCGCATACTGCTTGTGAATTCATTTATGGATGCATATTATACGAGAAACACTTTAACAAAAAAATAACACTAAAAAAGTATAACAAGAAAACATATCGCCGCCACATCTTTCTAATAGAAAAGTTTACCAGTCTCCAGAATTAAACGTACCCGTGATTGGTCAATGCCGGATTGGATATATGAGGGTGATATCATTATTCCTAAATTCACACATGTATAAAGGGTTCCCTAAATTTCTTTAATGGTAAGGTTTGAAATATTTCTGAGATTTTATTTAACTGTATTCTTCAATGCAACTCTGTGTGAAAGATTATTACTTATTCTGAGTGTTAAACAACAATATTGTCACTCAATATTCGGCATGTTTTTCCCCAGTGCTGCTCTATCCAACCACTCTCTCTCTCTCCACGTAGGCCTTATTCAAAAAAGGATCTCTTTGATTCGCTACAGATAACAACACACTTTGAAATGTTTCATTCACTCATTTGAGGGGTGACAAAGCTTTCTGTTTTTCCCTTGCCATTTTGAACCGTTCGGTTGAAGAAAAGACGTCACAGAGGCATAACCAAGTCGCAAAAACGCTTAACCAATAACTCAAGCTGAAACAAGTTCATAGTTCGGGTTGCTAAAACACGCCCTTGCCTTCTATATGACAGCCTGTTGGTGGCGTGGCGCACTGTGGCCATTTTCACTGCCACAAGCTCCTGCAAACTCTCAAGAAATAATATATACTTTTTCCCCCACACAATTCAAGGGTCCACATTGTCTCTGCCTGAACTTCAGCGTTGTGAGGCTGACCAACAAATACCTAAACTCCATGGGTACTGGATAGACGGCAAGTGGTACTCACTTTTATGCAAATTTTCTGACTGGACTAAGAACTCAACGCAGCTACATTCCTGTCTCCGCAACAAGTCTATTATGATGCTTGGCGACTCAACAGCTCGACAGGTGCGAAACAGTTTAACCAAATTACTTGGAAAGGCTAGCAAAGTTACGAGAACTGGTCTCATGACTAAACACGCTTACGATTCGCTCAACCTTGTGATTTACTGGCAGTTTCACGGGTATGTGATTGCATCACACACTTACACAATCACAAACTGGAAGGAGGAGGTTGACGCACTGAACGAACTGAACAGCACACACTGCAGCTACATTGTTCTCATCAACCAGTGGGCACATTTTGCTCAATGGACACGTGACAGCTACATTGAAAGAGTCCGTCTTATTCGACAGGCCGTGATTGGTCTACTGCAGAGGTGCCCGGATGTCCCTGTTGTCATCAAAGGACCACACGCCCGGCAGCACGAGAGCGTCGGCTCTATAATATTTGGCTCGGACTACTTCTTAAAAGACATTGAGCTTATAAACCAGGAGGCTTTCCAGGGAACTGGGGCGTTCTTTTTGCCGGTGTGGGACATGAATCTTGCTTATCCTTCAAGCAATGATGTCCACATGCCCATGGAAGTTGTTGGGGAAGAACTGAAGATGTTTTTGGGTTATGCCTGTGACAAGTTAATGCGGGCAGCTAAGTGAGTAAAGGTTGGTTCGACATATTTTGTCAGCTGAATTGAACCTACAAGGTAGGCGAGATGTTTTAAGCCCAATATTACTACATACAGGCTAGTCGTGGATGAAAATAAGGTTTACACTTGACAACACGATGCGTTTTGGTTGTGTTTTTGAAAACGCATAAAAGGGGTACAAGAGAAATGTTGTCATAAGCCTATGTTTCAGGAAAACCTCTTACCTGTCCTATTGCAGTTACACCTTAAGGAAAAGTCTGAATCTTCACTTTGATAAAGTTAAGAAATTGGTGTGCTGGGTTTGAACCATGAAACTCCGTCTTTCTCTGCAAACAAAAAAACGAACAAACCAAATAAAACGAAAAACAACACTTCTTTTTCACCAAGTTCACTTCGTAAAAACACAAGATGCAGAGACACCAGTAGTGAGCCATATCAGATTAATTTGCTGATGGAATATTGTCCTTTTACGATGTAAAAAAAAAGAAAATGTGTCGTGATTCCCGCACATGCGACTGCACTAAAGATTTTAGAAAAGAAACTGTATCGTGGTTCAAGCACAAGCGACGGCACTTTCAGAGCTCGGTTCCTTACATACCTTGGGTTGACCCAAGGTTAAAAACTGGTAATACAGTTCTGTGTATTAAAGTACTGAAGATTTCCTTATTTTAGAAGCAAAGCGGGCTTGCGTCTATTGTGCAATAATGTTTCACATACAAAAATTCAAAACGTAGCCAGGGCAGACAACGCAAATCGCGACTGAACGTCGACGTGACAAGTATTTCCAGACGTTTTCGTGTAAAAAGGGAATAGCCACCAAATGGTCATGCGCACAGGGAAGCGCTAACCTTACATACCTAGTGTGGACTTGTGAACAAATGACGTCCACACGATGCAGGAAAGGAGGACGTTCTGTGGATTTACACATGTCCAGAGGACGTTTCCCCTTCTCTGAAAAAGAAGTATAGAGGCATTTGGGGGTTGAGGGTCATCCGTCGTAAAAGGAAGAGAAATAGTCAAGGAAACTTTGAGACAATAAAAAGAACATGGAAAGGGACACTGCCCTAATCATTAAATAAACTCTATTATAATGTCCAGGTTATTAGACTCCAAATCCAAAGAACAAAATCCGTGCGTTGCATCTTAAACTTTTGTTTGTATACTCCATTTTGAAGTATAATAACTTAAATCATTTCGATTGCTTAAAGTTCAAATATATAATTTCCAATCCGAAATGTTTTTGTTTGGCACTTAGACTAGTAGGAGAAATTAAAAAATAGTTTATCACCAACAACAGTGGAAATTCATGCCCCAAAATAAGATTTCTTTTGTTTTCTTGTTTGTTAGAAACGAAGATGTGAGAAAAGCAAGATCACTTTTTGTTCAAAGCAATTTAAACCTTTTGCATTGCATCCCCCCTGGGCACATTTGAGAACGATTGCACGCTGAATAGGACTTATGAGACTGTTGCGGGATATCAATTTCACACCGCACAAATAGCGGATATAGAGCACACTTGTCGCCATGGTACGCTCTTGAATTTTTTTTTAAATGTGGCCCTTATACGCTTTCATATAGAATAATTTCCCTAGAGCGCTTAGAGCGCTTAATAATCTTTGTACTGCCCTCCTTAAGATGTTTCTAATAAAAACTTGGCAGCTGGCCAAACTCCAATCACTGATGAAAATGGAGTCAGGAGATAGCTCCGCTTGTAGCTCTAGTGTTTTAATATTTGGTCACACTGGATGACGATGTCATTGACATGGAGTAAAACTGCGCAGCAAAACAAGAAAACACTAAGAGCTATGAATACTTCGAGCTTTGGAGCTGACGAAGGATGAAGGTCGAATCTGCTGTTGACCTGCCCGCCCTAAAGCCACACTGGGATTGTAACTGTAAGTAACTACAGCTTTCTAATAGGAATGTGAGCGAACACTTTACCAACAATACTCAGGAGTGAGATCCCTCTCATTGTTGCAATCACTGCGATCGCCCTTGTTCTTATAAAGTGTCACAATGACGGTATCTTGCATATCTTGGAGGACGGCACCTTCCTCCCAGCAAAGGCAAAGCAGTTCATACAAGGGCCGAAGCAGAGCTGGTTTTCCACACTTGATGGCTTCAGGCAGGATGTTATAGCTGCCTGGTGCTTTTCCACTTGGAAGGGCATCAATAGCCTTACTAAGCTCCTCCATAGTCGGCTATTTGTCCAGGTCTCCATTATGGGCTGATCTTTCACAACTCTCGGGGAAGCATCAGAGACTGACGACTCACAGGAGTACAGAGCTGATTAGTTTTCCACCCATCTGGCCACCTCTTTCTCGCAATCAACCTTAGCTGGAACCGACATCTGTGCGGTGTTGATGCAAGGACGCCTTTTGGGTTTTGAGCAGTGCAGATTATGTGGTTGTAAGCGTATTGGGCTGCACACAAGGGCGTGGTCAGTGTCGCAGTCTGCACTATGGTAGCTTCTAGTGATGAGTACGTCGATTGAGAGCAAACCACCAAGTGACGATTTAATCAAGTTGGCGCCAACGATTAGACCTAGAATGTTTCCAGGACACTTTGTGCGATGGCCTGCACTCAACGAATGTGTTTGTAATGCAGAGGCTGTGGTAGCCGCATACTAGCCTCTGACCGTTTTCATTTGTCTTCCCAGTGCCGTGGTGCCATGCTGGCAAGTAGGCCATGCCTCATGATCCGTGCCCACCCGGGTATTGAAGTCGCCGAGAAGAAATAAGGACTCATCTTTTGAACAACCTTTGATAAGAGCATCAAACTGCCTATAAGACTGGTCCTTTGTTTCTTCTTCTGAGGTGAGGATAGGAGCATACACGGAGAGGATGTTAACAGGGGGATGGAGAGCAGGCGCTCGGTGCCTCCAGAAAGGGCCTCTACCGAAGCTACAAGCGTGTTCTTGATGGCAAAGCCAACTCCATACTGGCGAGGCTCCTTGGGTTCTATACCCTTCCAGAAAAAAATATATAGTTCTCCTCTTTCAGGGAGCCACCGGAGGGAAGCATTTTTTTCAAGGGCAGCTATGCTGATGTTTAAGTCTGGAAAGCTCTCTATCGATGATGGCTGTTTTCTTGGTGTCATCCACCTCTTGAAGGTCGCCAGTAACACTCGTGCACATGGTGCGCAAGTTCCAGCTCAAAAGTCGAATATTGCGATACTTTTGTTTTGTTTTCTTGCTATGTTTGCGCGGTGCGACGTTTACCGTCAACTTGTCATGTGTGAGGTTTACAATAAAGCTTTAGGCAGGCAAAACAAATACACGTACATGTAAATAATGAGCTTACATAGCCCTTAATACACACGTGGACCTATTGAAATGTCTATTTAATGGGCCTATAAGCATAGAAAATAGCCATACTTATCTACATGAACAAGTGGATCACTTGGCATTCCACAATTGTTGCATCCTTATATAACATGTGAATATGTGGGTATATACACGTGTAAACAAGGTAAACTTCACATGAAAACCGAATGTCATAAAGGCCTCAAAACTATGCTTGAAATAGGCTACCTTTTAATAAAGGGAAAAATATAATCAACTTAAAGGCAATGCTTCACTAGGCGCTATAAACAGTTAGCAAGGAGCGACGGGAAGATTCGTGCCCTCAAAATGTGGGGAAATGATGCACAAATTCAGTGTGGGAAATCCCTCGTTTATAGATGAGTGTATAGCATTAAGAAATAGCAATGTAAACATAATCTCTCACCAGAAAATGTCCCATGTGTACAATTTCAATGCCTTTTCGTAAGGTTTTCTAACGGTGTAAATAAAACTATAAGCTTAAGTGAACCTGAACTTTTAAAATTAATTTGAAATAACGAGAAAAGGAAACCTGGAGATGTGTCCCAGTACGTAAATTTCACCGGAATTCGTCTCGCCCCTTCGGTTTGGTTGAGCTTTTACAAAAATACAGGATTCCAGGACTGCTTTGCTTAGTCTTCGATGTCCGAGTATCGAAAAACCAGACTGCAGAATATGGCCAGGCAAAAACATCGTGGCAATGTTGACTAATACAGCCGCTGCTCATTCAAACGACTGATAATGCTGGCAGTCATTGCGTTAGGACAGTGCAACACATGCCATTGACAGCGATCCTGCACTCTCTTTCTTAAATTTTGTACATAGAAAATCTGAAGTGCAGTCAATTGTTGTTACGTTGGATATTATCAATGATTTATGTCTTTTTAGAGTAGCAATGCATTATGCAAATAAGGGGGAGTTTGCAGATCCATGTGTACGGGGAATGCACTCTTTAAGGCCCTATATATCATGAAGTACATGTCCGATTGGGTTCAAATCTTCCAGATATCTTGAAAACGGAGTGCTTTAGAGGAAAATTGATCTTATATGATGATGATGACGTCATTATGATGACTTCAAACCTTGCAGATATTTTAGAAGGAGAGTGCTTTAGACAAAAGATGATCTTATGTAATGATTACAGCAGCAGGAGAAAGTCAAGTGATATTAAAGGTGAACTCTTCAAAGAACTGTATCTCGTGACGTACAAGTCTGATTGGGTTCAAACCTTTCAGATATCTTAGAAGGAGAGGGTTTTATAAAAAAAATGATCCGATGTGATGATGACGTCATCATATGACATGCTACGTGACATTAAAGGTGTCAGTGCTGGGTTGAAACCCTGCTGATATCTTGGAAAGAGAGTGCTTTATGCAAATACTGAGCTCATTTAGTGATGACGTCATTAAGCAACAGTCACGTGACTTTAAAGAGGCATTATTTAATAAGCTATATCTCCTGAAGTGTACGCCCAATCGGGCTCAAACTTTGCAGATATCTTGGAAGGGAAGTGATTAAGACGAATATTGCCCTCGTGACGATGTCGGCATCAGGTGAGAAGTCACGTGACATTAAAGGGGGCATTTATTAATGCGGTATATCTTCTGAAGGATATGCCCAATTGTGTTCAAACCTTGCAGATATCTTGGAAGGGAAGTGGTTTTAGACGAATATTCACCTCATGTGATGATGACGTCATTAAGGGACAAATCACGTGACCTTAATGGTGCATCATTTGAAGTACTGCATTTCCTGAAGTATATGTCCAATTGGGTTCAAACCTTGCGATACCTTGGAAAGGAAGTGCTTCAGGCAAATATGGACCCCATGTGATGATGGCGTCATTAAATTAGAAATCACGTGACATTAAACCTGCATCCCTTAATGTACTATATCTCCTGAAGTGCTTGCCCCAATTGGTTGAAACTCGGCGGTTGCTTTAAAGGGAAGTGTTATAAACGAAATCAACCTTATGTGATGATCACGTCATCAGATTAGATTAATTGGTCAAGCTTCAAAAGGCGACAAAGCCATCTGTTCTGTTGACAACAGACAGATAATCTCTAGTTTCTTCGTTTTCTTTTTCTGCTCAAAAGCCTGTTTGTTTTGTACACGTTTTTCTACCCGCAACTTTAGTGCTTTTGCAACTTTGGATCATCATACTTGAACCAATGAAAAACCTTATGCACAGATGTCCTAGAAACATGACGTCATGATGACGTCATCACCTTTATTTTATATTGCTTTTGAATATTTTATTCTCCCCTAGGTTTTGTACACGTTTTTCGACGTGGCATTAAATCTGTAAACTTCAAAGCCTTCTCCTAAAGGACATGTCCTTTCTGGTTGAAATTTTGCAGATAATTAGAAAGGGATTTGTTACAGACGAATGTTGACCTCCTGTGCTGATAAGGGGGATAAGTCACGTGCCTTTCAAGGTGCATTCTTTTTGGTCCTCTGTCTCGTGATGTACACATATGATCGGACTCAAATCGTGCGGGTATCTTGAAAAGGGAGTGCGTTAGAGGAATATTGATATCAAATGATGATTATGTCGTCAGGAGACAAGTCACGTGACATTAAAGGTGCATCTCCTGAAGGATATGTATCTGGTTGAAACTTTGCAGATAACTTGAAAGGGAGGTGTTATTCACGAAAAATGACTTCAAGTGATGATGACTTAGTTATTCGAATGTACGAAAGAATGCGAAGAAACCCTCTGTTCTGTTGTCAAACAGACGGATAAGCTCGCATTTTTAGCTGTTTTGGCAACCTGCCGAAACAGTTATTGTACTCGTTCGTCTTTTTTCTCCTCCCCCCCTTTTTCAGACAACTTCTTTTACCAGTACTCTTTGGCAGTTACAAAAATCAGAACGACTTCAAACATGGAACATAGTTTGATTGATTGTCCATGCTCTTAGAAGAAATTAAAAATGATGAAGTCATCAATTTATTTATTATTGGTTTTTGAATAATTATTTTCCCAGACTCTGTACACAGTTTTTCAACAATCACCAATTTTAGTCATTTAACGTAATTCAAAGGTCAACAAAGTTACATCAAAGATCGACCCCAATGCCAACTAAATGATGACGTCACGACGTCATCGTCCAATTTCTTATTGATTTTTGAATATTTAATATTTTTCCCATTCACTATGTACGCGGTTTTCAAGGCACTATTAGGGTAACTAAGCAATTGTTAATTGTCAGTAAAGTTACACCAAGGAGTAACTGTTATAGCAACATGATACCAAAATGATGACGTCGTGATTACATCATCCTTTTATTTATTATTAATTTTTGGATTTTTTTCCTATTCAGTTTGTATACAGTTTTCAAGGCACTAGTAGGATCACTCAGTAATGTTCGATCCTTATGAGAGTTATACCAAGGAAACATATGAAAGCAAAGATCTTACACAAAAAGATTTCATGATGAAGTTGTCAGGGGTCACGTGACATGAGATTAAAGTTGTAACTTTCTATATAGGTTTTGTACACTTTTTCAACAGCCTTTCTTCGTTACTCTGGTCAATCTGACTTATTTCCTTCAATGTACACTTGAAGTCCCGTTAAGTCACGTTACATAATACTAAAGCTGCAATTTTACCCGTAGCTTTGTACCCGTTTATCTGCTACGCAATATTATCGATCTTAATGAGATAAGGCCTGAACTTCGGCTAAGGATTACTTTGAAAAATCGTATTTTGTTGTGTTCGTTCGATTACATATATATACCGAGAAGTCCGAATATCAAATAATATTTCATAATTTTCTTTAAGTTTAAACGCAAATCATATGACATCATCTTAGAGGAGCAGCTCCTTTGGACAGGTGTTTTCAGCCCATTGACTGTTCACATTTTTAAGCCACTATTTGGAAACTTTCGCAATGTTTTATCACCATCAAAGTGATAGCCAACAAAGATCTTTATACAAAAATTATACTAAATAAATAACGTAGATGACGTCATCTTGTGATTTATTATTGATTTTTCAATAATTCCTTTAGCCCATTGACTTTATATACGTTCTCAACCAATCATTTGGGTAATTTCGAGATGTTTGATCATCATTAATGTTACAGCCAACCAAGACCTTGCTAAAAACCTTTGGCTTAATCTATGACGTCATGATAAAGTCAACAACTATTTAGCTGCTTCAGTGTACTGCCGAAGCAGCTATTGCTTTCGTAAAAGTTTTTTGGCATTTTTTGGCAATTTTGCAAAAAGTCATTCTTTTTGTTGTTTTTTATTTTTACTTCTTCTGCTAAAAAGCCCATTTGTTTTGTACACGTTTTTTGTCGCCGCCACTTTAGTGCTTTTGCAATTTGGATCTTCATCAAACTTATACCAATGAAGAACCCCTATGCTTAATTGGTCTTAGAAGCATGAGGTCATGATGACGTCATGAAGTGAGTTATTATTGATTTTTCTTTTTTTTTCGAGGCACTATTTTGGTAACTTGTATTTGATCGTTATCAAAGTTGCACCAAACACTCGCCATAAAGTTCAGACAATACGTGAATATTTACGTCATGCTGACGTCATCAAGTGATTTATTATTGATTTTTCAATATTCATTTCAGCCCATTGATTTTGAACACGTTTTCCAGGCGCTCTTTTGGTAACTTAGCAATATTTGATTGTCATCAAAGTTACACCAAGTATTGCCCATAAATCGAAGATAGCATGTTAATAGTTACGTCATGATGACGTTATCAAGTGATTTATTAATACATTTTCAATATTCGGTCGGGTAGAATATTCTTCAAATCATATACCGATGTAGTCCAATACCGACATATCAGTTTTTTCATAACGACATTATGGTAAAGTCAAATTTTATTAATTTTGCCTGGATTCTACTCTTTGTTTGCTTAAAAATATGGCTGACACCTGATCTGCGTAGGGACGTATTAGTGTTCTTTCGTTTTATACCGTTTGTGTATGCGTTTAACCGTTGACCATCATTATCCAATAAAAATTCAGGAAATACAATAGAGACCTCCTATTCAGAACGTGTCCAATCCAGTATGCGTGTTACGACTGACCAAGTGTAAATATTAACGAAGTAGAATGTTGAATATTTAATGAATTTTCAAAGAACTGAGAAAGTTCTGAACCCAGCATCAAAAAATGAGTGTACAACATTTTAGCCGCTTAGAAGTGCACACAGTCTTGTGCATTTTCAAGTTGCGGCCTATACTAATGGCCCAGAGTGTTCCGTGCAGCTTCAGTATTAGGGCATGAAACATGCAAGTCACGTAGAGGGAGCGAAGTAATGGCGTCATTGGGGTCATTGGTCGTATTATATAAACAATGACATGAAGCTTTGTGGGATATTAAAGAGGTAAAGGCGAGAGCACGTGCCCTGACAACCAATATTGAAGATTGCAGCCCACAGTGGTGTGATTTTCAGTGTAGGCCTTTCAGCATTGAATCCCACTTTAGCATTTTTATTCATTAAGCTTTGCTACTGCTCTTTGATTTTTCCTATATAAGTTCTCATAATGACGTCATCAGCTGACAAGTCAGGTGACATTAAACGGACACTCTTTAAAGTGCTATATCTCGTGAATAACATGTCCAATTGGGTTGAAACTTCTTGTATAGCTCAAGGGGTAGGGTTTAAGACCAGGATGGACATCATGTTATTATGAGGTCATCTTGGGAGATGTCACGTGACATTAAAAGTGCATTTTTAATGAACTTTGCAGATAGCTAGAAAGGTAAGGGTTGGCGAAGGAAATTGACTTCTGATGCTGGTATCGTTACATGATAAATCATGTGACATGTATCTAAATGATATGGTTAATAAACTTTCCATTGCTGTATTTCCACTTTTGGCATTATCTAACAAGTTTATCCTATGATTTTTTTTCGAACCCTTGGAAACCGAAGCAGCTCCGTGGTTGTCCACGGTATTCTGTCCTTTTTTTCTTAGTTTTTGAATACTTCACTTTGCACTTTAGATTTTGTAGATATTTATCAAGAGCCAGTGCTTGGTACTCTTGTCTGATTGAATTAGGTAACATTCATGAAATGTTAATGTTTAATGTTCGTTCTGCTATTTTCATAGTCTAATTTTTTAAATGCTTCCTCAAAAAAATCCTGAAACAACTTGCGGTTGTTTTAACAACCGTCAAACCTCTAGTTTCTTCTTCTGATGACGATGATGACCCAAATCCCCTTTGTTTTGTGCATGTTTGTTTCTACCCACGACTTTGGTCCCTTAGCAGCTTTGGATGTTCATCAAACTTATGTCAATGAAAAACCCTTATGCATAGACTGTCCTAGAACAATGACGTCATTAACCATAAAATGAATTTATTATTGATTTTTCAATATTTATTTCGGCCCGTTAACTTTTTACACGTTTTTGAGGCATCATTTTGGTTACTCAGCTATCTTTGACTGTCGTCAAAGTTATACCAAGGAAAGACGTTTGGGCAAAGAAGATACTGAAACAATTACCTCATGATGACGTTATCAAGTGGTTTATTATTAAATTTTAAATATTAAATATTCCGCTAATTTTAAAAATCGCTATAAAATCAACCATGGCTTCCCCCAACACTCTTTTTGAGCCAAGTGCCAGAGTAAAATTGGGCCTTCAATTCGTCTCGTGTGGGTCAAATCACGTGATCCGTCATTCCGGTTGAAACCGGATGTGTGCTTATTGTTAAAATGATGATAGGTATTAAGTTTTTTTCAGCGGTATTAGTTTGTTGGTGTTAGTGCTGGGTTGAAACCTTACTTATGTCTTGAAAAGGAAGTGCTTACGGCAAATATTGAGCTCATTTAATGATGACGTCATCAAACAATAAGTCATATGACATTAAAGGGGCACTTTTTAAAACGCTAAATCTTCAGAAGTATACGTCCAAAGGTTCAAACCGTGCAGATATGTTGAAACTGAAGTGATTGAAACGAATATTGACCTTATATGATTATTACGTCATCAAATCAGACGTCACGTGACATTAAAGGGGCACTGTTTAATACGCTACATCTCCTGAAGTATACGTTTAATTGGGTTCAAACCTTGCAGATATCTTGGAAAGGAAGTGCTTTAAGCAAACATTGACCTCATATGACATTAAAGGTGCATCCTTTGAAAAGTACTATATCTCTTGAAGTGCAAGTCTGATTGGGTTGAATCTTGGCAGGTGTTTTCAAAGGGCAGTGTTATAGACGAAATCGACCTTATGTGATGATGACGTCATCAGATAATCATGTCACTTGACATTAAAGGGGAACTCTCCTAGGCGCTATGTCTCTTGAAGTGTATGTATGAGTGGGTTCCAAACTTGAACCTTTATGGAAATGATTAAATCGTTTCAGCAAAAGGTTTATGCTTAAGATTAATTGGTAAAATTTCAAAAGGCGCAAAAGCCATCTGTTCTGTTGGCAACAGAAAGATAAGCTATAGTTTTCCTTTTAGCTTTTTCGCAACTTTGCGAAAAGGGTATTCTTTTTGTTCTGTTTTTTCCTATTCTGTATCTTCTGATCAAAAGCCATTTTGTTTTGTTAACGTTTCTTCAGCAAACAACTTTAGCCTCTTACAAACTTCGGATATTCATCAAACTGGCACCAATGAAAGACGCTTAAGTATGGATGGTTCTAAAAGAATGACGTCATGATAACGTCATCAATTGCTTTTTGACTGATTTTTAAATGTTTATTTCTGCCTATTGACTTCCTAAGCATTTTTCGAGGCACAATTTTGGTAACTTAGCGATCTCCAATCGTCATCAAAGTCTCAGCTGGCACACACCATGATGCAAGATAAGTTCCTAGTTTATGACGTCATAATGATTTCATCTCCTTATTTGATATTGATTTTTTAACTTGTCCCTATCGGCTTTGTACACATTTTTCTACTTAACACTAGTGAACAACTACCCCTTAACTTCCGCGCAAGATTACTATGAGAGCNGAAAGTGAAATTGTTTGCTCTACACTCTGTTATTCGGTTTGAAATGTACCTAGGAATCCGAATATTAATGAAGTAATACTTTATAAAAATTGTTCCGTTAAAGCGCAAATCACGTCACATGAACTTAAAGGAGCAGTGTTTCTTCAACGGGTTTATAGCCCATTGACTTTGCACACGTTTTCGAGCCACAATTTTGGTAACTTTGCAATGTTTGATCGTTCCCAAAGTGATGGCAAACAGAGACCCCTATACAAGATTTATTGGAAATGGATGACATCATGATGACGTAGTCACCTTATTTTATATTGATTTTTTAATATTTTAATTTCCCCATAGGTTTTGTATACGTTTTTTGATTTGGCATTAAATCTGTAAACTTCAAAGCATTATTTCTCCTAAAGGATATGCCCTATCTGGTTTAAATTTTGCAGATAACTAAAAAGGGATGGTGAATGTTGACCTCCTGTACTGATGACACATTGGGGGATAAGTCACGTGACATTCAAGGTGCATTCTTTCTCCTGAAGCACATGTCTGATCAGATTCAAACTTTGTAGATATCTTCAAAAGGGAGCGCTTTAGAGGAATATTGACCTTATATGATGAAGCACATGTCTGATCAGATTCAAATTTTGTAGATATCTTCAAAAGGGAGCACTTTAGAGGAATATTGACCTTATATGATGATGGTGTCATCATCAAACAAGTCTCTTGACAAAAATTGCACTCTTTTAAGCCTTATATCTCCTGAAGTACGTGTTTGATCTATTTCGAAACTTGCAGATATCTTAGAAGGAAAGAGCTTTAGACAAAAACTGATCCGATGTAATGATGACGTTATCGGCTGACAAGTCACGTGATAATAAAGGGGCACTCTTCAAAGCACTACATCTGCTAAAAGTACATGTCCCATTGGCTTGAAACTTTGTGTATAGCTCGAAGAGGAAGGGTTTTAGACCCAGGTTGACCTTATGTGATTATGACGTCGCCGGGAAACAAGTCACGTGATATTAAAGGGACTTTTTTAAGTCCAAAATCTTCTAAAGTACATGCCCCATTCGAATGTACCTCGCAGATAGTTAGAAAGGGAAGGTTTCGAGATGGAAAATTATTTCATCTGATGGTCGTATAATTATACGATAAGTCATGTGGCATGTATCAAAATGACATGGATTGTAAACTTTTCATTGCTTTATGTCCATTTTGGGCTATTATGTAACAATTTTATTCACTGATTTTTTGGTGAAAACCCTTTAAACCGAAGCAACTCCCTGGTTGTCCACAACCACGGTCTTCTTTCGTTAAACTTGTACATCTACTTACTTGTAATAATAGAAGGTAAAATGAGCTCTTGACGGACATATGCACTGCATGATCTGTTTCATAAAATCACTCTTTCTTCTGCTTCAGTCATTCTGTAGTAACTCTTGTTTTTGTTAAATTCAGCCATCTAATTTTAACTATTTCTTCTAATACAGAAGTGATAAGTTGAAGTAGGCCTACTTGCTCAGAAGAGATTATCCTGAGCTCTGCTCCCACAAACCTTTCTGGAAAAACAACTGTGAGATTGTCATCTCCTCCACATTATCATCTAGAAGTGTGGCCAAAAATGTGGACACTTAAGAGGATGATTTATAAACCGTCACGTCTGACTTGGAAACTGGCACAGATGCTCCCACCTCTTCATGATAGTAGCAATGATAGTAGCCAAGTCAGGGATGAAACGACCGCAATAGGTGACCAGTCCGAGGAAATTGCGGACTTCACTGGCGTTTGGGGCTCGGACATGTCTTGGATTCCCTGGACTTTTGGATTGGGCGATACTCCGTCGCAGCTAAAGATGTGCCCGACGCAGCTCTTGCTGAATTGGCATTTGTCCTTGTTCGGCGTGAGGTTTCGCTCGCGGAGGCGATGAAGGCAAGCTTGAGTCGCGTGTCGTGTGCTTGCTGGGTGCTGCCGCATACAAGGATATCATCGCTGATGTTCAGAACTCCCTCGAGCCCTTGCAGTGTGGCATTGATAATGTTCTGGAACACTTTGGCAGCTGAACAAACGCCAAAGTTGAGGCACTTGTAGCGGTACAGTACAGCATGTGTCAAGAAGACAGTGACGGAACTCTGGGGACAACTCCACTTGATAGTAGCCTGTATTGAGATCAAGCTTACTGAATACAGTAGAGCCGTTGACATCTGCGACGATGTCTTCGATGGTGGGGGTCACATGTCGTTCACGCTTGATGGCTTTGTTGACATTACACATATCGACACACATGCGTATTTCCCCCGGACGCTTGGGTTTCTCAACAACATGGATGGGCAAAACCCATGGAGTGGGCTCGTCGCGCACTGGTTCGATGATGTCCAAGTCAAGCAGTTTGCGTAACTAAGCGCCGATGAGGTAGTGCGATGGGCTACACGGACTTGTCCTCTTGGAGTTTACACTGGTAGCCTTTGAGTTTACCGATATCAACGAAACGATCAGAGTATTGTTCATGTATCAAGCAACTCATGTATCTGTGGCAAGTCGGCAGGTTGGATGTTTTATGCGACATGAATAATACCAAGTTCTGCTGCTGTAGTGAAACTGGCAAGTGTGTCCCCCCGCTGCTTTGTCACAAAGAATGTTGACTTGACATTAGACGAATTGTAGGCTACTCTGGCATCAAACAGGCCTACAACCTCATGGGGGGTGGTACTGCCGTACGCGAAGATTTTTGTTTTCGTATATCTGCGCAGTGTCGGAATATCTCGAAGGGTGTCGTATGTAGCGACAGACATGATGTTCACAGATGTACCAGTGTCGATGACGGCTGTGACCGGCATCTTGTTGATGTGAACAATCACAACAGGTTGTATGGAACGGACGGGTGCCTTCACTCGAAAAACATGCTCGTCTTTGGATCTAGATGACATATCAGGATCTGCTGCAGCATGATCGACAGCATATACTCTGGCCTTGCGACGTGGTGTATTGTTACGTGGGCGGCGCGGCCAGGACTCATGCAATGTTTGGGAAGTGGTTCAACTTTCCACATGTGCGACACGTTACGCCTTTGGCGAGACACACAAGAGTGTATTTGCCTGCAACTAGGGACCCCCCTATTGTNAAGGTCCCCAATTGAATGCAGAAACAAACTCACTGTAACCCACTCCCTCTGACTTGCATTTCCAATGGTCCTGCCAAACCGTAGTTTAGTTACACTCATATACAACTTCGCCTTTAACTTTGCCTTTTGTGTGTTGTATTATGTCAAGCTACTCCTTTTTCAAACCCACATTGAACTTTGATGAAGAGAAGTGAGAGCAATAAACCAACCATACAGTTTGACTGTCACCCAAACCCCTTCTTTCACGTCCACCTTTTAATAAATTGTTGACCCCAAATATCACATTCTGCAGACACTAATAAAGTCCATGCTACCATCGACTTGATATTTAGGGAACTCAACAAAATTATTCCACGGAGGGATGTTAACTCGTTTCTTACTATGCATATGACCCTAACAGGCTTCTGTGTGCAATACAGGTTAGAAAGTTTGCGCCAAATTTCCGTTAGGAGAAGTCTAGTGCTCCCTCTACGTTTTAATTTTGATCATGGTGAGATCCCTGGTGTTGATTTATATTTAACTTGTCTTCTTAACGTATGTTACCAAGCTTTATTTACTGCTTATTCAAGCTCTACTTGGCAATGTGGGGCTACTGGACCACTTAAGCATATTCTTGATTTTAACCATATTCAATGAAAAAAAATACTCTAAAGACATGACCAAACCACTTGTTTGTTTATTGAAAACACATGAAATCGATTACATTAATAAAACTTAGGAATATTAACTCATAAAAATCCATCCAAAAGTTGACCACTTGGCCCACACCTGGGGCAAGTGGACCACATCATAAAACCTTAAAACCTGCCACCAAAAGAGTACGAAATGAATACTACAATGAGTAAACTGATCATAAAACACTAAAATGGGCACTTATAATTATCTCAGACGCACCAGATTTCAGTTTTAAAAAAAATAATAATTACAAAAATCCTGTGCCTTTCCTCCAGTCATGTAATTTCTGGTTTTTGGAAAGTTAAGCTAGTCGTGGAGTTGTTTGGTTTGGGCATTTTTGTCATCCTAAATCATGATTTGAAGTTTTTTTTCAAGTAACGTTTTTCACTTGGGCCTCAATATGTGTTCAGCTTAATCTCTGAAAAAATAAATGTAGTCGTTTAAACGTAACTGGTCAATTTCAAAACCTTTTAATTTATTTTGGTCTAAGAGTGGGCCGGTTGCCCCGATGAACCACTTCCCCACCCTCCCCTACTCAAAGAGTTTTCTTGCCAACGCATTAGGCGATTTCCATTAATGAAAAGGCTGCACATTGACGCTCACCCTACACATGGCGGCCAGGCCTGAACTGTACTGTGACTTCCTACGACTGCCATGTTGTTCTGGCCGCCGAAGCTACGCTGCATCAGCGTGATACTAGACAAGGATTCGGCAGCTGATCACTGGTGCTCGCCTAATGAAGTTGGGTGCAAAGACTGCAGCCGACGGATTGAAGCAAATTACATGAATGTAATCAGATATTATATTTCAAGATGGTACGATCTTGATTTGAGTCAGGTGATTCCTGTTGATCAGGCAGCCGAGTTGGAGAATATAGCTTATCACATATCCCAAACTGTTTGACTTTAATTGATCAGTGCAAGAACGTCGCCATTAATGAGTTACTTATTTCCTCTACCGAAGACCCGAACATTTTTGAGAATGGTAGCTACCACGCATCACGGTGATTTCTACCCCTTCTTTAATATTTTCCTGAGAATTTTGAATTGATGCTGTGTTTTTTTCTCGTTAGTCCAGTAAGTGGTGTAATTCTTTTCTGGTTTTCCAAGAACATTTTTGAAATCCTTGAGATATTTTTCAGTGGAATGAGTCCAGTATATAGGCATGTAATACTCTCACTCGATTTAAAGGACATCTCCTTTCAGCAAGGATGTCTATGTAAAAAATAACTTCCGTGTAGTCCAAAAAAATCAAAACAAGTATCCAACAGGGAAAAAGACCCCTTTTCGATAGTGAAGCCCGATAGAAATTTGAAGTCACAGCCGTTATGCTCTTTGCCAGTAATGAGGAGTAATCAAAGCAATTGGGTTTGTAACTAAACTATAAAGTAACAGTTAGTGTACAAGCTCCGGAATTCCCTTGCAGTGCATAGTTCAGATTATACAACTTCATGATACTTTGGTGTTCATCTGGTCATGGAAACCAAATCTGATACTTTGTGACAGAGTTTTGAGTATTTTTTCCTGGAGAAGTTAACTTGATCATATGTCCCAATTTTTTGGGACAAAGGGAAGTCTCACCTAAAAATATAGAATAAACGTGCCTACAAAGTAATATGAAAAAATGTTTACTAGCCAAACAGTTATTTTCAAAGTTTATTATGCAGAGTGCTTATTAACTTGGACAACTATGTTCTGTCAATTCATTTATTTTTTTGGCAGACATTGATCATTGATGGTGTGAGTGTTTTAGTGTCGATCTATTATATTTAAGAGAGAATATTAAACTTAAACTGAAATAAACAATTAAAGAAAAGAGAACACAAGTGCAAAATCACAAACAAGCCTCAACCAACTGCCCGCAAAATTGATCAATCACTTATGATGAAAGGTGTTCAAAATGAAATTGCCTCTGCAAATGAACATAACCCCCCGAAATTTCATATGAATGACTGGCGTGACGTCAGGGAGAATAAATTCCGGTGCTTTTACGCAGTTTGCCAGGAAAACGTATTTTATTGCCATGCTTAATATAAAAGCACGGTGTATATTTTGTGGTATTTGCATGAATAGGAAATTAATTTATTAAGATATAATTACTAAAAATGCAAAGGCAGATGGCCATGTCACAAAGATTAACCTCAGTAAACAAAAACAAAGTGAGCATAAGAGCTGATCACAAATTTCCTTCTCTCAGTAGGCTTCATGCAAAGTATGAATATCCTGCAGTCATACACCTATATTTGTTACACTGTTAAAATATCGATTGTAGCAACCCTTTAAAAATATTTCTATCAGTTTGCTTTTGCTAAATATAGATCTTTTTGGGTTGTGCATTGATAACCTCGTTACAATAACTTCGCATGTCAACGTATAAACTGCGAAGGTCAAAGTCTTCCGCCGTTTTTGTCTGTAGAATAAAACATAGGAATACGGTAAAGATGTAAGTTATAACTTACGGTGTAAGTTGCAGTAATTGTTGAAACCTGTTGAAAATTAATATGTAGGGCCTATGTAATATTCTGTGCATTGATGAATTAAACATGTTTCTCACAATACTTTTTCTTCTAAACGAATGGCAATAATAGAGCCATAGAAATTCCAAACATGCACCTTTCCTGTTAAGTATGATTTATCTTTTTGTTACTATCAATTGAGAAGATAAATGTCGGAAATATAAGTTAAGAGACGATTTAAATTTATATGTGTAGGCTTGGCTAATTAAGTGAGACAAAATTTAAAAAACTTCAGTTAGAAAAGTGGTTATTCTAATCCATGTTTTATCAAACATTAGTTTGATTTTATTTGTATTTGTAATCTTTGTAATTAAAAGGGTGAAAATATCTCTCTATTGCCTCACAATGGTGGCAAAACACGGCTTCATTGTATTGAATGAGGTGTATGGTTTATTGTTCCATCTACGACTGGATAAACACATGACAAATAATAAATAAGCATGAAATGGATTTTTAGAAAATTTATATTAAACGCTCGTTGATTCCATCTACGACGACGAGAGTACGAGGTTCCTCACTTCAAACTGAAGTTTGCGGAGATAGTCTGCTCGATTACTTGCATTGTAAACATTATTGGAAGGCGTCAATGTTAAAGATGCTTTGTTTTGAGCATTTAGATAAATTTCAATAAACGGGGGAATTCTTCCGCTATAGAAAGTTATAACACCCAACGATTTTCCTAAGTACAATGTCGTCTAATCTTTGGTCTGGTAGCCAAAGTGTGTCTGAAGAGCAACGTTCATGCTGTGATCACAAGGGGCCATATGTCAAGAATTTGCTCATTTAACACAAACCTTCGACATGTGAATTTGTGTCTCAGTTAACCTGATTTTTAACCTCCGAAGAATACCGGCACCAGACAGAGGAACAACTAACAACCTCAAGAAGCGAGGCTCTACAAGCTATCGCTGAAGAATTCAATGGCAAAGACCACACCTCAGCCGGAAACCTATTCGATTACTACTTCACTCGGTAAAAAAATTCAGTCAAGAGAACTAAAAAGGAAGCACCTATAATAAAAAGTCTCTTCAATCCCAACTGTCTTTTTCCAAGACCACCACATCCTCCAAAGAGAAATTTTCAACCACTGCTATAATAACAGCGGTTTATTTAGTAAGGACGGATAAAATTTACTATAAACTCAACACAGGCTGTACAAAAATCAACCTTTGAATAACTTATTAAAGGACTCTGGAATTTCAAAAAAAATTGGCAAAGAATCATTATATTTTATTAAAATGAAACAGTTGCATATACACGTCCTTTTTCCGGGAAAACTTTTTTGCAGTGATCATGTTTCCCAGCATATGGGCGTAAGCGCTTACGCCTTTCTGCCAGGCACACGATGTATTATACGTAGGTCGAATTCAGGAATACAACCACATACCCATGAACGATATTCCTCACCACTCTCAAGCCAAAAGTCAAAGCAATGGCAAAAAGAAAACTACATAAAGAAAAGAAGAGAACACACAGTTGACCGCGGAAAAAAATCGTTTCTCCACAACATGCCGAATAAAAGCCACGATTACCAAATCCAACCAGATCTGTTTATTAGCGACACCAGCACAAACCACAAAGATCACTTTAGGAAAAGGTCTCAATTACCAACCAGACATAAACACCATTATACTCAAACTCAAAAGAAGGAAAGCGGGCAAACCGTTTCGAGTGTGTGTGTGTGTATGCCACAGCTTCGATATGGATTTATTCACAAACTCCACCGGAATACCAACATACGTATATTAGGCAAACCGGTACACAAGGCAGCATCTACGGCCGCCTCGCATAAAACCCGTGCACATTAAGCTGAACCCTGTACAAAGGTGATACCCGTGACCACGAGAACTCCCTAAGGCATAAGTTCCACGTAAACGCCAAAAATTAAGGGCGTTAGTCAAGAATGTCATGATACCCACGATTACTGAGTCGAAAACGTCCAAAACGGCTCTCGATTTATTTAATACCAGGCACAATATGATAATTAGGTACTATATCAACCTAAAGAACGCTAGAGTACAATATTTACCAACACCAGTAAGGAAGAAACTTTTATGTAACCCAGTACTTGCTTTAAGAATTGTACTAGTCAGTAACTTAAAGTATCATGCAATGTAAATTTCCCACCGCTGGAACATGCGGCCGGGTGTAGCCCGGGTGGAGCGTCACCAGCTATTAATAAGATACACATGTGTACTGGTATTAATAAATTGAACTATGATGTTCAACTCCCCATTGTTATGACGTGTGGCACATCGCGGTGGTTTAGACAATTTAACTTACAAGGCTCAAGATTTAATTGATGTATAAAACAGGTAGCTTATTATTTTTTAACTAACAAATGGTGTTCCATTCTTATTCCGTTTCAAAAAACTGCCTCTCCGTGTTAATGCAATAAGACGCCGGATAAAGGCACGCCCTGGAACAACAGCCCTACATACAAAGATTGGGGAACTGATGAGGGACTGTAGTTTTATGAGGGTGCATTTTGAACTGTCAAGCATAGCGCAGATCTGACCACTGATTGCCATCACTTTCTCACGTGGGACTCGCACTTGTTTATCAACTGTATCAATTTCGAGCCCAAGGTATTTAATGACCTGCGTTGCGCCTGCTGTTTTCTCTTGAGCGATAGGGACCCCCAGTGCATTGCACACGGTTAGAAAATTGTTCAAGCAACTCTGACACCCGTCTTTTGTGGCAGCCACAAAGAGAAAGTCGTCCAAGTAATGAGTGACACCGCATCCCTGTGTCATGAGACGCACACGGGATTCAAGGAACGTGCTGAACTTTTCAAAGAGTGCACATGAAATGGAGCACCCCATCGGCAAGCATTTGTCTTAACAAAAGTGGTCCTCAAACTGCAAACCTAATAACTCTTGATCCCTTGGGGAAACTGGTAAAGGCCGAAAAGCAGACTTGATATCAGATTTGGCCAAATATGCACCCTTCCCCGCCTTCAAGACCATATGTACTGCCACGTCAAAAGATGCATAATTCACCTTAAACTGCTCAGGACTGATAAAGTCATTGATCGAAGTGCCATGCGGAAATGATAAATGGTGAATTAAGCGATACGAGCCTGGCTCTTTCTTAGGTACGAGGCCGACCAGAGAGCATTGTAGATTCTTAAGTGGGCGCGTTGGGAAGGGGCCAGCAATGCGGTCGGCTTGAATTTCTTTTACCTCTTCACCATGCAAACCTTCAAGACTTATCTCGAATTTCTTTAGCAAATTTTTCTCTAACAATCAGGGGTTTTGATGAACCCGAGGCCCACTGAAACCCAAGGAAAATACCACTGAAAAACCCTCACTCAGTATCTGTCGATCTCCAATGTTATCGTACGACTCTAACCAGTTCAGTAACACGGGTACATTATTTGGAGTTGGTGTGTACGAAAATGGGGCTTACCGGCAGCAGCCGGTCGCGCATTCTTTGGGATACTCCGTCTGCGCTTTGTGCAACCCCTGCCATGCCCGCGGGGTTCACATCACGCCCGTGATGGGGGAATCCCCGTTTCTTCGGCCCATTTTGACCCTGGTAACGCGTTTGGCTACCATCGAATCGGCACACGTGCGAAACGTGGCCCGACTGTGTACACTTGGCGCCATGATGGTGGTACTTACAGCCAAAGTATTTACAACCGCCCGGGCTTTTAAAAGCAAAACACACCCGACTACTCCGCGCGGAGTGGCAGATATCTGAGCAGTGTTGCTGGCTGAGCCAATGGCAGACGCCCCAACCGTTAACCACAACTCCGGATCCAACTCAGCCATGATTGATCGGGTTGCGTGGCCTGCCGAAGACAAAACTGTTCGTCATACAATCGCTACCCATAGCCCGAAAATTGTACTGCGGCTGTGTGCACGATCTCGGTGTACTTAAGCAGTTCAATGGCCCTATCGGAAAACTTCATGAGGTATATAGCCATAAAAGTGTGGAATGCAGAGACCCACTTGTCCCACGAATCTAGCTTGTTCTGGCGGCCGGTGGGGGACAAGCTATGCCGCAGGAACATCCTATCACCCTCAACGACAAGTGCAACCTCGGGGTCTTATATATGAGCCTTTGCGAGCAGTGACGCTGCGTTATTTGCAAATAGCAGAGACATATTAATGTACTCGTTTTTCCATATCATCTCTTTCACTGATTGCGAGATTAGCCCCCCCCCCCAACAAGGATGCAGATCCCAAGCGGGAATAGGAGTAGGGGCAGCCGAAACGCCTTGGAGACACCCTATTGCAACATTTGTAAACCCCATACCCCATGCCACCAATGGCACCGGCCAGATTCAATCCCGGGGTCCCGGTCAAATTAGGCGTATGTCCCTTATCTACGGCATGCATGAAACTTGCGTCGGAAAAGTCACTCAACTCTTGTGAGGCCTGGCTAGATGTTCGAGGTAGGCCGCCATCCTGCAGTTTCGGTTCTGGCGGCATCGGGCGAACGGGCTGGTGACCCATGGACATGGTGGTAGCATCCCCTGGCTGACAGACTCCTGGCTGTGCCACCACGCCCAGTGAAGGTGCTGCTGGTACCTCCGTCGGCGCCGCTGTAGGTACTGACGGTGGCGAGCGACTGGAGTCGTTGACATCTCCCTGTCCACGTTGAGTCACCGTTGCGGCTGTGTGCCGGCGCGCAGCTTCCCATACAACTGCGGGAGCCCGGGAGCCCCGCCGAGCTTTCTGACTGGGCCGAGCGCCGTCCTGTAGACGAGCAGGGGCGGATGTCCGTCGCCGTGGTCGTGGCATTCTGCGGGCTGCCCCCCTGGTAGCGGTCACCTGTCGTGTGGAATCCCAACGCTGTCGTCCGCGTAGGCCTCTGCGATGAGTTACGTACTCTTTAAGTCCTCCACAATTGACGGACAATACAGGGTCTCGTTTGTAGAAACTTCACTACGACCGATTTATAAAGGTAAGGTAAAATCCACGTGGTTTGATCGCTCAAAGTTGCGACGAAAGTGGCTGGCGAAGCATGCTGCTGATCAGCTCACTTGCATTGACCTAATAAACCCGTGGAGCTGAATGGCCAACGAATTTGGCGGGCTGCCCCCGCAATGATTGGAGATCTCTGGATCTTCGTTCTGGCTCATTGCTCCACCCCATTTTGCCTAAACGCTACTATTACACGACAGGCGCCCTTCAAATTTCAATACACAATCTACACTCAGCACAAGCAGGTTTCCTTTTTCCTACAGTATAGTGAATTTTATCGCTAAGGTCGATAAAATGTCTTAATTGAAAACTAAGAACTGCATTCATAATGCACAAAAAAAATCTCAAACTGTCCTTTCAAGCCTTCATTAATCTGGCATCCAAAACCAATACCTAGTGCAAACACTAAAGGAATACTTTGAAGCCACCCTTTCGAGCTTGCGAAAATCAGCATTATGAACATCCAGGACTACCTGAACGTGGGCCTATCGCCATCTTGATTCCCGTCAATACACTGAATTGGACCAAGTTATTACCTCACAAATGGTTCACAATACACTTGTAGAAATGAGAAACAACAACTATCCTAAGAACTATCCTAAGAAGAAGTGTATTTTCTCCCCAAAATACAGAAAACCCCACCACCGGGGG
>NW_019091399.1:610050-678720 GCF_001949145.1 Acanthaster planci
TTGTGTATAAGCTTTAATCGCATTGATAAAGTCCTGTTTGCCGTATCTGTCTTTGTTTGCATAAGGAATATTATATTTTTGTACCGTTTTCAACAGCTGCCGATATGACTGACGCCGGAGATATCTAAATTGTTTTTGATCCTCTTTGATAGCGTTTATTAGTTCAAATCGTGTATGGTGTTTATTTTTAGGTGACGGTAATGGGATGTTATACCGCTTGACAAAATCTTCTAAAAACGCCTTCTTAAATCGAGTAAAATGTTTTAGTATTGGTCTGTGTAGAAGGTTGCTCATGTCTCTATTTATATGTAGATCTCTAAAATTTTTATCATTTTTTCTATCGACTTGACTTGACATGTTTTTTATATATAGGTCATTTATTTAAGGCGGTTTGTTTTGCTTTGAACAGAGCCAAGGTCACTAGTTTAGACCGGAAAAGCAAGGGAAAATCCCTTTTTGTTTGTGAGTGAGTGCTGGTGCAGGCCGGTGCCAGTCACGAGTTGTTTAGACAGCCGGGGTCAAAAGTTCAAGGTCAGTGAAGTGGAAATCCCCAGCGCTAGTCACGGGTTGTTTAGCCAGCGAGAGGGGTCAAAAGGGCGTGTGGAAATCCCCGGTTAGTGTGATGGGTAAAAGGGGGTGAAAAGGGCGTGTGATCCAGAACCGGCTCTTTTATACTACTAAGTGCAATTACGCTTACGTCAGTAAATACATACATGAACGTACTTGTACATGTGACATCTTTGATAAGCAAATTGAATGCCAAGAAAATCACACTAGTTCATAAATGTACAACGTAGAGGCACATGAAAGTCTGGAATACAATACAGGGTGTCCTAGAAAACTGAACCCTGAGGAAAGGGGTTAATATGCCCAAACTATGAGATATGATTATAATGTATAAGGATCTCCGAAAAGTAGAAACAGTATTCTTTATAATGATACCTTGATGGTATCCCTCCTGTCATGCATGACTGAACACCATTGTCTTGAAAATGGGACATCCGAACTCAGTTGTAACACTTTGTGTAAACCAGTGAATGAGATTGTTGACCATCTGGGAAAATGTGCGCAAATACCAAGAACATGGGACAAGCCTTAATTTGAATAAGGGTTATTGTTGTTCGGGAAGGAGACGCACAGTGCGAACTCCTGAAAACGCTAATGCAGTTCGACAGCAACTTGTCGAACAGCCAAGGGGAACTTGTTGCAGCAGGAATGGACTTGGACACGCGGAAGGTGTCTGTGCATAATTAACTGTGAATTCGTAACGTGTAAATAATCGATGTGCCCCTGCTATCTTATCCAGGACAAACATGACAGAGTAGTTCCTGGCAGTCCAGTGGCAATGGTATGAGTAGTTCCTAGTAGTCCAATGGCCATTGTATGGGTAGTTCCTAGTAGTCCAATTGCAATGGTATGGGTAGTTCCTAGTAGTCCAATAACTGCTTGACAGGAGTTTTCATTGACAGACTATACTCACAGATGAATTATGCAAGGTAACGTTGTCGCAATTAGGGTGTACCGGTAACGGAAGTATAATTAAAAAGGTAGATTCCTCGAGCACAGCTGTAAAAGTTCCAAAAGGTCCCGACAGAAGCCTTTAATACATATTGTTAATTTTGTTGGCTCCGTGAAGATAGTGATGATGCAGATCAGCATAGACCTAAGTGTAAGCCGTTGGAACATTGTGTGTTCAGTGATTACACTATTAAACCACCAACTAGATTTACCAAATTTAAAATACAAGAAAATGTTTCATCCTTTAATGAATTTTAACAATAACAACCTTGACAATTAATCAAAGGATATGGCCAGTAGTTTTTTTTGAGATCTCAAATAAAAAAAATACAAGTATGCGCGCAGAAGAAAAAACCTCTTAACCGGTTTAGCTGCTGTTCTGACTCTGATAACAGTCAGTGTCCAAACACTAGGGAGGCTTGAGAATCCACCGTTCAGTTAAGTTCAGTGCTGCTGGTGCACAAGTCCCACTTCAAGGATCCCTGCAATCTGCCTGGTGGTTCGTCGTCTGAACTCAGGTACAGGAATCTAGATCTGGTCCACACTAATGGAACTGCACAGCCTTGTGGGAACTCCACACTATACCATAATATTGTTCTACACCAACGATGTAGGTCAACAACCCTTGCAAACACAATCTGAGGGTGTAAACTGAGAGAAGAAACAGAGCACAATAAACAAAAGCACCCTCCAAACTAGTCAGCACTATATCACTCTGCTGAATCAAATGTATTTCTGTGGAGACATAATACTGCATGACTACACACTTATGATATTAGCCGTGTCTGCATATCATTAATGTAACCCTGGTACCCCCATGCACGTATATATGTAAGTCATAGGTGCAGAGTTCTTACCACCACAGGTTGCTATTCTTTTTGCCGTTTGAGGGCGCTATTATAACCAGCCGCGCTAACCCGGAAGTAACAGCGTTATAAGTTGTATTTTGGCCATCTAAGTTTTACGCCAGTTTATATGATTCGTAAGTTCTAACTTTGATAGTGTTACTGTTACATTGTACCCTATATCATTATTGTTCAATGCTAGGGCCTGTTCACACCTTTATGGCATTGTTTACCTGTTGTTTTGCCCTAAGACTCTATCATCGTTGTTGTAGCAATAAACCTATCAACAAACGAGGAGTCAGTTTCTTCATGATAGAGTCGAAATGGTGATCGTCAAGTGCACGGTGCTAGCCTGCACCTTCAAGACCTCCGATGTGTCAGAGCAACTGGCTATTGCACTGCTATTAAACCATGCACTAGCCCACACCCATCCTGCACCCACACTAAAAGGCCCAAAACTGGAGCGGCCCAAGATTGATGTTTGCGTGTCAGTGGGCGGTGGGAGGTCTTCCGTGCTGGTTCAGGAATAGGTGGCGCATCGGCCGCATCGCATTTATTCCAGTGCGCAGGGACTGTGTTGGGTGACGCCATACTGAAAGCGAACCCCAATGCGGCATCCGACACCCTGCCACAACTCCTTGCCACGATGCGTTCCCTTGCAATCATTTCAGTAGCCACCTGTGTCCTACGTACCGACCTGCTCCAGTTACGCCAGGAACGAGATGAAGCATCCCGGGCCTTCTTGGCCAGAGTGCGTGGAAAAGCCGAGCCTTGCGCTATTGCTGCACAGTGTGAATGTGGCAAGAGCGTTGACTACATGGATTACATAGTCCACGATGTCCTTCTTCACGGATAGTACGATCCCGACATCCGCCGTGAAGTACTTGGGGTATCAGATATCCTCAAGAAACCGGTCAATGATGTGATCGCCCTCGTTGAAACCAAAGAAATGGCCCGCAACGCCCTCCCTTCATCTGCCTTGTCCGCTGTATCGTCATTCCGGCGCCAAAAGACTCCGCCCATAACCACTGCGGCAGCGCCATCCCAAGCCGACCGGAACAAGGAGGCGACATGCCCAGGCTGCAAGGGGGTATTTAAGGTCTTCACTGAGGGGCCACGGGGATGGAATTCCAAGCCCCATCGGGTCTGCATCACCTGCTTCAGGGCTAACTGCCGGAGAAAAAGCAAGCCCCGCCCCCACCAGGACCCACCACCCAATTTCCAGGCCTTTGAATCTGGCCCAATATCCCAGATTGCAGCTTTTCAGAACGGTGGCCCTTAACCCCAGAACAAGAGAGTGCGCCAACACCGCAGACGTACTTCACCCACACACAACACCGTCAACAACCCCCACCCACGAGGCGAGACCATCACATCTTTACCAAGGGCGAGTGGAAGCGAGTCCACCTCCGAGACCTCCCCTGAGTCGCGATAACGGTTTAAGTCGACGGGTCAGCCCTGAATGGACAGACCAGCCCGTGCAGAGCTGCAAACACCCAAGCAGAGGTATCCGCGATCGCAGACAAAGGTGCACAATCGGACTTATGGTCACTGGCAAACTTCTTGGCTTGCGGATTCTCCCGCGACGATTTGAACCCTGTTAGCCTCAGCCTTTCAGCTCCCAATCGCTCCCCAATTCCGATTGAAGAGGCATTCTTCGCCAAGCTCGCAACGCACCCTCACAGTGGTGGGACGGCGACATGCCGCTCTGTCGTCTACGTGAGTAGCTCTGCAGAAGCCATGTATCTGTCGGACGAAACGCTACTCAACCTTGGCCTCCTCTCGAATGACTTCCCGTCAATCGATAACGTTCCCAGTGTCAGTGAGCGAGGCCAGGCCCGTGATCCTAGTGACTCGGGCACATCTTGGGATCCTCCACCCACGAACGCCTTGCAATCTATCAACGACAGATGCCGGGCACCTTATATCCTACCGGTCGCCATGTGCTCCTGCCCCCACGCAAACCTTCCCATCACGCCCAACCGAGCTGCCGTTCCCGTGTACGGTGGAAAACAACATACGAATGAAAGCTTGGCTACTCGAGAGATATGGCTCGTCCACATTCAATACCTGCCCCCACCAAGCATTACCATGTATGGACGGACCCCTGGTAGAGATACACATTGATCCCGCAGCCACACCAAAGGTCTGCCACACCCCGGCTAACATCCCTCTGCACTGGCAACAGCAGGTACTCGATGACCTCCGCCACGACGAAGCCCTTGGTGTCATAGAACGTGTGCCATACGGAGAACCTGTCACATGGTACCATCGCACGGCGCCCCCCAGTTGGTCTTTCTCCGTTGAACAAGTTCTGTAAATGGGAGACATTCGCCACAGAGTCACCCTTCCAGCTCGCTCGTCGTATCCCGAAGGACACATGGAAGTCCGTCACGGATGCCTGGAACGGCTACCATAGTGTCCCCCTGCGGGAATCCGACCGTCACTTGACTACCGTTATCACACCTTTCGGTCGCTGGCGCTACACGAGGGCACCCCAGGGTTTCTTGTCATCAGGAGACAGGTACAATCGCCGCTTTGACACCATACTATCGACCTTCGAACGCAAGGAACGCTGTGTTGACGACACCATCCACTTCGACACCAAACTGGAACAGCACTGGTGGCGGACCATCGACTTGCTCACACGTGTAGGCCAGGCAAGCATCATGCTAAACCCACACAAGTTCCAGTTCGCCGAAAGAAGTGTAGATTTTGCCGGATTTAGGGTGTCCGACTCTACTATCTAACCCCTCCCCAAGTACCTTGACGCCATCCGAGACTTCCCCTCCCCATGTTCCACGACGGATCTCAGAAGTTGGTTTGGTCTCGTCAACCAGGTGGCCAACTGTACCCAGCTTCGCGACACGATGGCCCTATTTAAGCCATTCCTCAGCCCACACTGCAAATTCTCATGGACCCCCGAGTTGGAAGAGACTTTCCTGGCGTCCAAGGTAGTCATTGTGGAAGCCATTCGCCAGGGCGTGGAGATTTTCGACATAAGGAGGCGGAACGTGCCTCCGCCCCGACTAGTCGAAGCGTGGCATCGGATACTTCCTCCGCCAGCAACATTGCAGCTGCACATCCGGCATGCCAGACTGCTGCCCAGGGGGGTGGAGGATCACCCTGGCTGGCCCCCGTTTCTTATCCTCGGCGGAGCAACGCTACGCAGCCATTGAGGGGGAAGCTCTGGCCGTTGCCTGGGGTCTCGAACAGTCGCAGTACTTCACCCAAGGGTGCAACAACCTCATCGTGGTCACCGACCACAAGCCACTTGTGAAGATCTTTGGAAACCGCACGCTGGTTGAGATATCCAATTCGCGACTCTTCCGTCTCAAGCAAGGCATCCTCCCATGGCGCTTCGATATCAAGCATATGTCCGGTAAGAGCAACCATACCGCCGACGCAGCATCAAGGCGCCCCTCCCCGTCCAACTTGGCGACCGACTGCCCATTGGAAATGTCAGGCCGTCCCGACGTTGTAGAGTCAGCCTTGATGGCCTCCATCTGCAATGAAGTCCAAGAGCTCGGCTTGGACTCATGGCCCCTCATCGCATAAGAAACAGCAACAGATGCATCCTTTGGCGCCCAACCCCGATGACCCTAATATTGCCAACCCCGGGCCTATTGCCGAGTCTATCTGCGCACACGAGGGCGTCCTGTTATACCAAGATCGCGTTGTGGTCCCGCCGTCCCTTCGCCGTCGTGTCTTACAGACGCTCCACGCAGCCCACCAGGGTACATCCACAATGGAGCAGCGTGCCCGCGCCACTGTCTATTGGCCGGGGATGTCGAGAGACACTCGCGAAACCCGCGAGCGATGTACTGATTGTAACTGGAACGCCCCCAAAAGCCGCCACACCTCCACTACCATCGCCACCACCGGCGTCACCATTTGAGGCGATATTTGCAGACTTCTTTTATCACGGAGGTGGCCACTACCTCATTGTATGTGATCGTCTGTCAGGTTCAGTGGAAGTATACAGCTCAAAGGCAAGCACCAGCCTTGGTGGATTCGCTGGCCTAGTCCACCCCCTTCGGTCATTCTTCACCACATTCGGTGTACCAGAAGAGATCTCGAGCGATGGCGGCCCGGAGTTTACGGCTAACCATACAGAAGACTACCTCCGTCTATGGAGAGTCAGACACCGCTTGTCCTCAGTCGGCTCTCCTCAATCGAACGGCACAGCAGAGGTCGCGGTGAAGACAGCCAAATGTCTGCTGAGGTCCAACACGGGCCCGACCGGTAGCCTCGATCACAACCGCTTCATGCGTGCAATTTTACAGCTACGTAATACACCTGATCCTGACTGCAACCTCTCACCAGCGGAGATAATATTCGGCCGTCCGTTACGAGACACACTCTCCTTCGTCAACCGACTGGACAAATTCTCCAATCCCCACATCCGCCCCCTGTGGCACCAGGCGTGAGAGGCGAAGGAACAAACTCTGCAAACACGGCTCGCTCGTACCACAGAGTCTCTTAAGGCCCACTCACGTCCCCTCCGGCCGTTGGCAATCGATGAGAAAGTCTTCATCCAGAATCAGCAGGGCACCCACCCGAACAAGTGGGACAGATCAGAGTGGTGGTGGAGTCGCCAGGCCACGATCAGTACCAGGTGAAGGTGCATGGATCTGGACGGCTAACACTCCGCAATCGCCGCTTCTTCCGTGCCTATACACCAGCAACTCTATCCATCCCTTGGAACCTGGCGCCATCACCACAGCTTGCAGGCAGTGCCGAGCGATGCCCCTCGCCGTGCCATCAGTCCCCTGTGGATCCCCAATCCCACCTCTGGGAGCTTTCGCAACCAATGAAAGTTTGGCCTAGGAGCGTACCTACCGATGTGCCACCATCACCAGAAGCGATGAGCCCAACCGCAGCCAATGGGAGCCCCCACGGCCAGGACGTCCAAGATGACCCACCAGTTGCTGTCCCTGCGTCCGGACCGCCAGCTCACTCACCACGGCCTTGCCGCGTACGCCGGCCACCCAAACGCTACGAACCAGAGACAGGCCAGTGGATCGAATAACTATAGTCCGTTGACATATGTTCCTTAGCTCCCCAGACTGGGGGGTGCAGAGTTCTTACCACCACAGGTTCTCTTTGCCGCTTGAGGGCGCTATTAATAACCAGCCGTGTTAACCCGGAAGTAACAGCGTTATAAGTTGTATTTTGGCCATCTATAGGTTTTACGCCAGTTTTACATGATTTGCAAGTTCTAACTTTGATAGTGTTACTGTTGCATTGTACCCTATATCATTATTGTTCAGTGCTAGGGCCTGTTCACACCTTTATGGCATTGTTTATCTGTTGTTTTGCCCAAGGACTCTATCATCGTTGTTGTAGCAATAAACCTATCAACAAACGAGGAGTCAGCTTCTTCAATAGGGACCGAGCACAAAACTCCATGTCAGGTAATACATGTACATAATAATATAACCCAATTTTAGCCGAAAAATTATGGAGAAATCTTAACATGGAAACCCTTAAATCCCCCGCTATGTCAAACAAATTAAGCATTTAGTTACCCTCAATTCTGTTTATAGTAAATATGGCACAATCAACAATAATACTGATTTATGGAGTGTTACATGAAAAGTACATACATGTAAATGCAACTGGTACGTGAAATACATGTAAACGGTCTGCAACTGCACACGTGACTATAACCTCATTGAAATGCACGGTGAATTATTTTCTATTCCCAAATATGATACGCACGTTTACCCTTATTACTGGGTATGCTTTTAAGCTTACCTGAGAGCCACAGGCTTAATCGGATCCAGAATAATTAGCTTTATATTGGCAAAACTTTGGCGTAACTTAAAAAGATGAAATCACACGAAGAACATGGCATCAAGCAAGTGAATGACCGAACAGGCGCGCTGTCCCACTCATCACAAGAGGGCGCTATATCATTTTGCAGCGGGCTACATCTATATCCATTATGGTATGACATAACGCTACGTGGATAAAAAAAAATGATTCGTGCATGTAATTATGTGAGAATTGAAATATCTAAGAGTGGGGCAAATACAATATATGTGATACAAATATCCCTACATTTATCCAAACCCATAAAATAATCTCAGTATACCAAAGACGGACACATTATTTATTACGTCCTTGCATCCTCTACAGCTCTACAGTGCCATTCTCGGTTACGTGTGTGTCAAAAATATTAGAAATCCCATTACTTACATTCTTTTTGGGCCGCTGAAAATGACCCAGGGGTATGTTTCTTTCCATTACGCCATTAATAGCAATCTACTCTTGCGGTAACAGGTCAAATAAAGGTCGGTTACGTGTGTGACATCAGACAGGAACATTTTTTACACTAAACGTTATTTTCTAAAAGGTTCAGTAAAGATTAATATTATTGGCATATTAATGGAAATATATGGGCCATTTTCAGATACATTTCTCCATTTAGGCCTACCTTTGACATGTTTTAATGGTTATTGCTTAAGTTACTCCATGGGGCTTGCGCTAAAAATAAACTCCAAAAGGACAGATGGATGCAATTGCCTCACTGTCGGTTGCCTTGAATCTGGTAGAAACGTCACTTTGTGCGTATCACAAAAATAATACATGTGTATAATGTGGAGGTAGGGAAATTCCTAAATAAGCGGCATCATATCAAGGGCTGGCCGCTTGTCCAACCATGGTCCAACACAACCACCTCCTTTTTTTTTAAATTTTCCCGCAAGTTCTGTTAATTCGCGACCGTTGGAAGATTGAGGGCGCTGTTCTTTGAAGATATGGGGCAATCAAAATGGCTACTGACAGGGTAGAGGAAGGTGATGATGGACAAACGAAGGTTGCGTGTATCACCACTGCAGATTCAACTCTAAATACTTTGGAAAGAACAACCCTCAATGGGCCTGAAGCAGGTGTGACAGAGAACTTGAAGTGTGGTTGGTTGACTAAGAGATCAAAGCTGTCTCATAAATGGGAGAAGCGCTGGTTTCTGCTGAAGAGCAGCATGCTGTATTACGGGAATGATGCAGAAGTATGAAACGTGTTGTTGGGTTGTTTTCCAACATGGTCGAGGCCTAAATCCTTATTACGCCTATGTCTTGCAGCAGATTATATCAAGTTTTATTCATCTATCAGAATCCCAAGCGAATTTATTTCCAAGGTATAAAGTCACCATTCACTGCCTGACTAACAGCAGCATTCACACCAAGACCAAACAATTTCATTAGGCCTATGTCTGTTATGGTTAGGCCCCTATGCCCCAACGGGAACCTCCCCAAGTTAGCCTAGCCTCTATAGAAAACCTCTCAACCATATCCAAGTTTATTTGACACAGTTCATCTAAGACAAGATATTGTAAACAATATGACTTTGGCACATGCTGGGCTTAAGCAGGTAAGTACATGTACGTATGCACACTGGACCACTGTAGTCGGGAAGGTCCGAACTATACTGTAGTGGGGAATGATGGTATAGTTGGGGGTGTAACAGGCCTAACAGAGGCACAAGCAGGACAAACAGAGACTTATGTGTAATGTACATGTAGGCCTAGGCCCTAATCACATACTGGGCCTAGATTTACCAGGCCTTATTTTTTACATGTGTGCTGTTGCTTTTCATGCAGTGAATGTTTTGGGGGCACTTAAAAATTACCATAAAAATGTGTGATGATGCTTTCAGAATGTCAGATTGTTGACTGGATATCGCTGTGAGGCATCATCATCCAGTGTGACTACGTGCTGGTGCTATGCACTTGAGAAGTTAGTTAGGATGAGAAATATTTTCTTAGCAATGTAACATCTGCAGGAGGTACATGTACAAGGTGAGCTTTCCCTATCCTTAGACATGCACATGTACCTGCAGTCGGAATCTGTGTACAACTGTCGCCCCCCCTCTCCCCACACACACACACAACAGCTTCTGTACAGCATCAGTCCCAAGTATAGTGCTGCAGTTGGGCTAACCCAACTGTAGTGAGCAAATTTCTGTAGAGTTCTCAACCTTCTCCAGGTTTGAGTGACTTGCACCTGACAGAATTAATGGAAAACATGCCAACCTGACCTTGAGCCAAGAAAAAGAATTAGATTCTGCTAGTATGTGTAGCAGATGTGTACATAATGTCCGCACATTGTGGCACACGTGCACAGTGTTGGCTAGCTGCAGCATTATAGTTGGGACCTTTGCGATGGACAGATGTTATACTTGGGGTGTAACACAACTACATGTATTAGACTTCGTCTGTGCTAAAAGAATGCGAAGCTGCTCAGCCGTTCTTTAAGTAAACACTGCCTTTTGCAAATCCTCAACAGAATCTGCACAAGAACATTCCACTGAATGGCACCGAAATAGCCGAGGCCGACGTCGATCGCAAGCAGTTTGTGTTCCGACTGAAGCCCAGTGAGAGCCGGAGGACGTACTACCTGCAGGCGGCTTGTCAGGAGGAACTGCAGGAGTGGATGCAGGCCATCTGCTTTGCCAAAGCAGCCAGTCGTCAAGGTGGTGCCTCCCAAGCCTGCTCCATACAGTGACTCTTTGACCTTGGAGTTAAGGCAACCAAGAATTCAGTACAGTGATGGCACAGCAAAGAAGACTGCAGCATCTCCTTTTTTTCCCGAGTTTCATCTTTGAGCTCTGCCTCATATAGATGCAGGAATTTAACAACTTGGATAGCGGCAGATCACTCTACAAACCTACCCCCAAATGATCTAACGCAGACCTACAGCTGATGATGAATTCCACAAGATGATTTTTTTATTTTTTTTTGCATTTCTACTGTTAAAGTGCTGTCACTTTGGAACCTGTACATACACGTCACTACAACTATCTCAAGGGGGATGCGAGGAGGAAGGTCTGGTTGTCGGACTCAACTGATACGTACATACATGTACATATAGGTCATTCTATGAGTTAGGGGTCCAATATTTTCATATGATGCAAGATATGGGGCAGAGAGCACCCCCCCCACACACACAAACCACCTTTGTGTTGGTCATTGTTTGATTGGAATCTCAGGAATTCTTTACAGACATCTAGGAGGATGTGTCAGGTAACAGTAGTCTACAGTGTGTTTAGGGATTGGACATGTGGGAGGGGTAGCCATCGGCCCCATATCGTACACAGTATCAATATTTTAGTTGTCCCTGTCTCATCTGACATGGTTTTGTAAACTCAGAGCACAATCTCTAATTTTCAAGTGTGAAGAATTACTGCAGCTTACCGGCCAAACAAACAGAAGTAGTTTGAAATCAATTTCAGTGATATTTCCATGTCAAATTACACAGGCCAGGTGTAAGGGACACAAAAATGTCACACTTTTGGATCCTGAATTTATATAGGTTTTTCAGGTCAAATATCCACCCTTGTACAGTAATCATCAACATAGATCATGTGTCAAGAATATGACGTGGTGTCCAAATGGGTCATTCAGATTTTCACTAGGTACCACCATACACAAATAGGTAAATCAAATATCCACTGAATGGGTAAAATATCTACATAGAAAAAACAGATGTCCACTAGGGAAACCAAATCTTACATAGTGATTTCAAATTAGTGGATGTTTGAAATGATCATGATTTGAGAGAATACTTTCACCCAAAAATCATTGTGGATATTTTTAAAACCAATTGTTGCTAAGGCCTATTTTATTTCTTTACATTAGTCTTTGAAATGCCTTCCAGGTGAGGTAATTAATGCCCATTTCAAAACTTATTCCAGAACTTTTTTAAGAGAAATTTTATAAAGACATGTTCGCTTCAAGTTAAGGTTTTGACATGGACAAAGATGCCACTTCAATATAGGCCTCACCATAGTTATAGGCATCGTAAAGTTGCTGCTTGTCAGCGTCGGGAATCTTCTGGTATGGCATATTGTGCTTAATTTCTAGACTCTTCAACACGATAGCTAAATAACATTTCCTTGGGACATTTGAATGACCAATGCTGTATTTGATGTACCCGTCAGCGAAATTATGCACCAGTGGTCACTTGGTAATACTACAATTTTCTTCATATGGATATTTGATTTCCCTATTGACATTTGAATTATCTACACGTATTATGATGACATGGCTCGGTAGACTTTTGCTCTTGCTTTAGCCTATTGTGTGGACATTTAGTTGGCCTTTTGACATTTGAAATACATGTACCTAATTTGGCAATCAGCCCAATACTGTGGATATTTGACCTAAAACCCCTAATGGCACGTGTACATGTTGGACCACAGCTGCTGCACAACTGGGCCAACGCTGATTATGGTAGTACTAGAGAGCAGCTAATGGTGTGGTTTTTGTATGCATATTGACATTTTTTGGCATTGCCGACTTACATTTTTCAGCTAGGGGTATGAATCAGATATTTGACTTCCTTTGCTGAATTCAGAACTACCAGGCTTCTTTTAATATCAAGATGTAATCATGGTTGCGAAACATAGCATTGTGCATTTTCAGTGCACACTGTCATTTTTCTGTACAGTAATTCAATGAAGCAGGCTCCCTGTACACACAAGTCAAGGTCGCAAAGCTTTTACTTAATTGGCTGATTATGAGTATGAATATTAATGAGGTTGGTTAGGAATGACTCAAATACATGGAATTTGGCTCCCGACTTTGTCATGCACACGCACCGCTGATCGCAAGCTTCCATTGGATGAGCACTCAAGTTGTGCATTACCTTCTGGTTCCATGTTTCCATGTAACTCTGTGCAGTGGGCGTGATTTGAACTAAAGTGACATCACACTTATGAACCAGAAAGTGTCATTCCATTACCAATCTCATCAACCCTAACCCTCCAGGCTATTTTGGCTACAAACTTTGTGGCAGACACATCAGTTGTCCAAGTGGCTTGTGTCACATCTCAGCCCATTTTATTGTTTAAAATGACAACTTTTATTTTTCTTGCATGTAGAGTTTTATTGAGTACAAAAAAGATTAACAGGTCAACTATCCCAAAGGTCAAATGGCTGTGGAGTCTGTGGTTGCCAGCTCCCACAGGATCTAAGAGTGGCATTGTTTGATGGGGCCAGCTCCAACCTTCTCATCATGGGCACCTGTTTGGTAGCTATTGGTTGCCCAATGCCACAAAGTGCACCAGCCTCAATAAACTATACTTCATCTGGCAGAATCAGGGTCAACATTCACAATACGGCCTTTCACAATAGTGTGCCACCAAGAGTTTGCAACGTGTTGACCAATCACAATGCGCATTTGGAAAGGGTCGACAAATTTCCTGCGTTATAATTAGCCAACGTGTTGCAAACTCTTGGTGGCGCACTATTGTAAAACAGCCGTATTAGCCAAGTAAAGGAATTTTTTTATGTAAAATGCAACTTGGAGTTGGTGTCAGAAGTACTATAGTGCATATACAGCAGTGCCTCTTTTTCCATTTACTTGTTAAAAGTAATCTCACAACACCCTTTCTGATGTGTGTCAAAATGCATCAAATTGTCGTGTTGTTACCATGAAATTACATGTACATGTAATTGCCCAAAAGCCCATCCAAATTAAGTACCACCATTCTTATGATAATTCTACATTCCAGAAGCCAACCATGACGCCCATGGGGAAAAGCCATGCCTACAAACTACACCATTTGGAGGGTTTTGTTTGAAGTTTAGGTTTTAAGTTTCTACTGTTTTGTCTAAGGTTGGCCTTCTCATTACTAATATTACTTTGTGATTTCCAGGAAAAAAAATTATATCCACGTACAGTGAGGTTTGATAAGCTCACTCCACTTCTGAAGTGTCTGGAGTATTCAGGTGAATAATTGGGGGCAACAATCACTTTTTCTAGAGGAAATATCAACTCAAAGAGAAGCTGCGTGTAGGTGTGCATTGAACATGTCTACATGTAGACATACATGCATGACATTATACAATTTTGTTTTTAAAATTCTTACACATTGAAGTGTTTTTAAAACACATACACATTGAAGTGGCCTTGTAACATATTGTTGAACAAAATGCCTTTTGAAGACATGTATCAGATATTTGAAACATGTAATGTTTAAAATGCATACAAGCTTGCATTTCTTTCTGGGAGGGGGAGTGTTTTTACTAGAAACAAAGAGCTCTGTCGAAAACACCGCTGTGGAAAACGAACTTGTAGATTTGGTGCCAAGTCAGTTCATGTAATTGGGTTGGTGTTTGTTCTCGGCTGCAATCCACAGGGTGTAGAGGGATTTCAACATTTACATGTACAATCTGTTGGCTGTGTCTTAGCCTTGTCCCCAACTTGCAGATGATTGACCATCCAATTTGAGAAGGCGCGACTCCGCCAATGACCTGACATACATGTACGTTATATTAGAGCTGTACTGATGCATTTCAACAGAATTTCGTGGGCAAAACATGCCCACCTAACAATTGGTCGAGTCTGTTGATAATGCACCTGTTTTGTAATCCAATATTCAGCCTGCCTTCAAGTTGAATTGGAAAGAATGTACTGGTAACTCCCTGCTCTGTACCATTTAACTTTACTTAGTACTTGAAATGGACACAGCGAGACAACGTTGCCCACTGTGTTTTCTATTCAGACAACCTGTGTGCTGTCTGGACATTTTATTCACATACTTCAACCTTCCAACTCTTACATTGAACTGTCATTGGAGAGTTACAAATGTCCAGCTTTTAACTACATACGCATGTAAATGTAGTAAACCCAAGTCTCCACTTAATAACTTTATGACGTGTGTGGCTTACGTAGAGCGTGTCACAAAGCAAACCAACCACAGATGGTGTGTAAGATGTTGATAAATGACCACAGAATGTCACCATGTACAAGTAAGTGCAAGGCAGATATGATGCTGCAGATAACTGACATTGCTTCAAGCTACGACAGTAAAGAAACGATCTTAAATGAAGCTTCACTTTTTTCCCAAACAGAAATGGTACTTAAAATAAGTGTGAAATGAAATAGTGATGTTTGATTTTCATTGTGTATTGATATGCATTTTACACAAGTAAAACACCAACTCCACTACTGTAGGTGATATAATAAAGTGTATTTTATGTGTACGTGCCTCAAAGACGAATATTGAAATAAATTATTACAGTGTGCAATTTTCAAGTACTGTGTGGATATCAGATGAGTGCAGTATTTCCTGGCGTTTTTGTATCTGATTGAAATGAATCCTAACACTGGCACTGTGGTCTGCTCTTCAGTATTTAATGTAATGTTGTATCAAGTCGATCACAAGTCATCCAGTCTCGGGCCAAATCGCAAGTCATTCAAATGAATTGTGATCAAAGCATTCCTTTGTTACTGTTCACCCTGTTACTTGTGACTGGTCTTGTGACAGATCCAGTGACAGGATTCGTAAAGGGACTTCCGATGGACTAGACAGTGATTTAGGTGCTTTACCATTTGTGGTTGGCATGGTCGGAGAGAAATTCTGCTTGAGGTGGCCTGGACTGGACTCGAACCCAGGACTCCCTGTTTATTACTGCAGGCATCTCACTGAATGTCCTCCCAAACAACCAGCATTCATAGCAAGCATGCAAACTGAGAAAAAAGGATTCTGTAGGAGGGTCACTGTATAAAGGACATTCCAACAACAAAATGAATTTCGGTTTTAACATCAAATACCAATGTGGAGCTAAACTAGTGTACTGCCAATATGACTCAAACTATGTGCAGAGTGCAGTTTGGGGTGAAATGGCTTGCTCAAGGACTCAGTACAGTCATGTACTTGGTCAGAAGCAGTGACTTGATGAGCCTCTAACCCCCCTTCCATCCTCAGAGGATGGGGTGCGCTTGATGGCACGGTCCACCTCAATAGATGTCGTCGCGACCATGGCTGTTTGGAATCCTGCCTTCTCAGTACCTGGGGAAGTTGGGATCAATGTGGCAAGTCCATGCAACCAGTCCCCCTACAATGTCCCGGATTACTGCTGAAGAGGAGCCCAGCTTCTCTTGTAATATCTTCACGGCAATCTGCGAGTCGTTGCCCTGCCGGCAAACCACCAACACTACGAAAGAGAAGCATGGGAAGGAAAGATTTCAAAATGATCATCAGGCACAAGCCATTTGCACAGAAATCATAACATGTATGTCACACTTAAGGTCAGATCATACATGGTGCAAAAGCAAACGCCAATGCAAAATTGTGACACAGATCAAATATCTGTGCTGCAAATTCACGAAAGCTGAACACATTTCACATTTCGCTGCAATGTTTGCAATATCAAATTTGCTTCGCTTATGCATTTTCCTAAAATCTACACTGGCCTTTACTCCGAGTATCTTTGATATCAAGCTGTGTCTTAAATGGACACTGCTGTCTATGGCTGTGGCTACTCATCCTGGTTTGCTTATGGCAAAACAGAAGCTGTAGCCCCAAAGAACCACTTTCAGACATGGCCTGAGATGAAGGTGGTAGACTGCACACTGAAAATGCAAATAAAATAATCTGTAACCATTGTTTCAAGACCGCAAGTGAGAAGTTAGCACTTAAAAGCAACGTTCCAACAACATGTATTTCTGATTTACCAAAATAATCAGTTAAGTTTGCTGAAAGGATGCAATCTTACCTTGAGATTTGCTCCCACTATTTGTTCTCTTAGCCACCTCTCTTCTGATGAGAGCTAGAGGCTCCGACTTGCCCACTTCATCAATAGGAATATCTGGGATGAGCTACATTAAGAATTATAAGAAACTTGAGAAAAATTGAAGGACAAAACTTGTGTCGTCACATCATTTGGGCTATCTTGTCCATCCTGAAGTTTGCAATGATAATATACAGGTAACCACAACAATGTGAAACATTAAGAAAGTAGACTCCAACAACATTAATTTCTGGTTTGGGCTTTGAACCGCATCCTTGTTAGAGAGATTTTCCTTCATAACCCTCACAAAGAAATAGTAAACAGGCACCTGTGAGGGTCTCTGTGTTTGTCTGTCCATGCTTGCCCATCTAGAGATCCCAATTTGAGCAATGCCATGCATGCAATTCAGGGTTAGGCCATGCCAAATATTTATTCTCTGACAAAATGCTTGTGGATAGTTTTATTTCTGACAATATTCTAAAATATGTGACCAGCTCCACAAAAATGGGTATTTTTTCCAAAATGAGTTACATACACATCTGAATCGGTTACATTATAAGCTTTAATTTGGTGTAGGTTTGACCCTGTGGCATTTTGCAATTCAGAGATATGCTGATTTTTGCATAATCATATTCAGAAGTGCTTTCAGAGATAGAGCCCTTTAAACACAGGAATTGGAAAAAAGAAATCAGCCAACAAGAAAGTCTCTTGAATATCCATAGCAACAGTTAGGTTTCTCGTATGAAATGTGAAAGCATTGATATAATATAGAAGTAAAACCAAAAAGTCAAAATCACCCTCTCCACATAGAAAAGCCCTTAGCGTGAAATCGCACGGCGTCCCTTAATACCCTTTTTCACAGAACGGGTCACATATGCAGTCTATCAACTCCAAAAGGATTAACTGTTTCACACAAGCCACTATTTACATTATACTGGTTTTGTTAAGTCATTACATGTTTCTGGCAGAGCAACCAGAACCAGAAGACACTGCTGAGATAAAAAATGTGCAGTTTTGCACATTACTGCAACTACTGGTATTTTTGTTTCTTATTTCCTCCATCATAAATAGTCAATTAGTTGACTGTTCATGAAACTGAAATTCTTATTATCAAAAATTGACTTCTTAGTTGTCCTGGCTTGTCGGTTATAGTACCTAGAACTAAACGTTTTCTAGCCCCAGTCTTTTGAAAAAAAATGTTTGGATAGACAGCTTTCTTGCAACCAATTGTGCACAGTAAAGGATACTGGTGAAATGAGGCAGATGGCAGATCTCGAATTCCACTGCTGGTCTGACGTCGAGGAAGACAGAAGACTTGACTGGCTCGTCCTCTTGGAGTATTGAGGACAGGCTGTGGACACCGATTCTGTCGTCAGGAGGCAGAAGATGGAGACTCATACACTGCCAAACAAGATTGGAAGAACGAAACAACTGAAACAAGCTAGCACCCGGGAGCCCAGGCGAAACAAGCCTGATGTATGCATCATTAGCAAAGTCATCCATTTTTGACAGCTCAAGGCAAGTTTGAGCACAAACTAAACATTGAGGCTGGCGTTTACTTCCTTTACATGTACTCCCCTACAGGTGAAAAACCTGAGGGCCAGTGGACGAGTGTCACCTATCCCCCTAACCAGGTGGTGCCATAAGGTACAATCCAAAAGATTTTGAAATGAAACAACCTACACTGTATAGACAAGCTACAGGCTGTTGCTTTTAGAGCCCCTTGGAAAATGTGTGCATCCCTAGGCTAGCTTACACGCCACTGGGTCTTCAAGGAAGCGATTCACAAAAATTTCAAATCATTCTGAGTTTTTTTTTTACCTTGTCTGTAGCACTTGCTCCACAGAATGCTTCATAATCAACAAGTCTTGTGACCGAAGGCTGTGTGCCACAGATGTTGCAGCTGGGCTGTCTGGGACGCAACTTGATGGTGCGGAGGCTACCATCCAATGCATCAACGAGGAGAAGCTTCTGGCTGAAGGAAGCTGATGACGAGGGAATCAAGTTAGACAGGTCAATACTTGACAAAATGTCCAAAATCTACATGGAGTATTGAAGAGTGACGTCATTCTGAACCAGGAAGTGAAGTGCAAAGTAACAGAATACATGTAGGCATGCGTGTTGGTTCAAGCACTGGTTCTCATGTTGATGCCTTTTGCATGCATACTTGTGCGGATGGCGTTTCATTTCGGTATACTAGAGGAGTTGATCTTTCCTTGAGAATGCTAAATTACCAAATATCTTGTGCTCTCACCAGGGATGCTTCACCAACTCAAAATTTGGTCTTGAGCTCAGCAGCAATAATTACAGGGAGTGCCCTGTTGGATGAATAACATTGCCATAATATACCTTTTAAACCTACTGCAATTTTCAATGCCTCCAGTGCCTGAAAGCAGCCAATAATCCCAGGAACTGTGTGAAAACAAAAACGAGCATACAGTTGGAGTTGAATTATTACAAGTTTCTAAAAATCATTCTGATCAAACAAGAACTTGACCTCTAACTCCAATAAAACACCACAAACCTAAGAGCTCCGCGTATCAGTGTTCACAAAAATGTGATCACACTTTCAAAAGGATGCAAGATTGAGTGATGTAGATCAAACTTCGAAGCTGAACATTCTTAAAACTTTATCAGTAGCAGGCAAACCACCAGCACACTTCCGGAAGACTTTCTTATGGAAAACTCAATCTTATGTTTATTATTTAATTGGGGTTCGAGGTAGGAATCGCTCAATCATTTTAGATCTGTTTGCACAAGTCAATGGGGACTTGAACAAGAATATACAGAACAACCACTGTGTCTGAAATTTCAATTAAAACAAAAATCATCTGAATAACTGTCTCAAGGATTTGAAAGCAGGGTGAAGGGAAGGAGGAAATATCAGGCTTGTGGTCTTTTAAACTGTTTTTGAGGACTTAAAGGATCTGGGACTTTTCCAGATTTTGACTACTGAGAACCTGTGAATTATTTTATTTACCGACGCCCAGAACACCTCCAGAGGAGCAGTTTGTGACCGTCTCAGGGGGCGGCGGTTTGGGATACAGACACCTGTAGCACGGCCCACCTTCATAGTTGTACACAGTGAGCTGAAAAAAAAATGACAAATTTTCTGAAGTATCAGTACTTCATTTTCTCCTTTCTACTTTTCTTGCTTACATATTTACACTGTCACAAAATATGACAATAAATCAAAATGCTGTAATGGAAGGGAAAACATCTATAAACTTTCACTCTAATCTCGTAAGTACCAGACTGTGAGAAGCTACGTGTACATGTACCATTTAATGACAATGAACGATTGCATTTTCGCTGTCAGCTGCATTCACTTCTTTGCTTGGGGGAGGGCAGTGAGCCCACCTTAATTACAGGAAACAAGTCCATGAAGTGCCCCTCATTCCCCCCAAGAAATTGGCCAATCCACTTGAGCTTATGACCAAAACAGTTTCAATATTGCTGGAAAAAAATGAATCTGGCATCAAGTTAAAAACAAAAATTGTAAGGCTCAGGTTCAAAAGACATTTCAATTTTCCCAAAGTACTGAACACAGGAAAACTTACCACACTTCCAAGGCAATTACTAGAAACTAGATTCTTTCCATTTAACAAGTCATCAAATATCTTCAAACTCCCTTTAACTCCCAGCCCCCCAAAAAACTAAAAAACTTGGGCTCCCCCCAAATAAACATTCTGGTCCAAACTTCTGTGCACCTTACCTGTCCTTCAAACCTGAGAGCACTACCAGAAACCAGTGGTTTCCCTCCCAAGATGCAGGCATCATTGAGGAGGTATCGAGTTGCAACGTTATCAGTGCAGTCCAGCACTATGTCATATGTGACCACAAAGTATTAAGGATAAACATGTTTTGAATGGCCCTTGCTCTGCGTAAATGTAGCAAAGCATCGGTTCTGTACAAAAAACTAGAACTGGACCAAAAAGCTGAACAGAGAAGTGACTAACTGTCCAAATATTTGAGCTCTAAAAAGCCTGACCAACCTACTAACAAAATAAACCAACCAAACCTATGAAGAAATCCAGCCAGCCGACCCACCAGTCATATCAATCAACCAACCTCTTATAGCACAGCCACACTCCCAATCATGATCAGATAGTACCTAAAAGGTCCAAGGTTTTGCTTTATAAATACATTTATATACTTGCAATCTATAAAGGATATTTGTTAATGACATCCATGGCATTTCTACTGTCCAACTGCATGTGGTAAGGCACACACCAAACCGAGGAATTTAATCTGAAACACAAACACCTTGCTTCAAATGGAAACGAACAAACAAAAATGCACTGGCCTGTATAGATTAAGCAACAAAACAAAATCAAATCCACTTAGAGCAATTTTTGAATGATCATCTACATCAACTGCAATTACAAGTCTGTGTAAACATCTGGTACAACATACATTAATCTATTGCATTATTTCCATGCATAGTTGTAGACTTGAGTCACTTGACTTGGACTGGTGTTACTATTTTTGTGACTCGTGACTTGACTTGTAACTTTCAGTTTTTGACTTGTGACTTAACTTGGACTTGCAAAAAAGACTTGTGACTTGACTTGGACTTGCACATTATGACTTGTTACCAATGCAAGTCAGAAAACAATTCAATCGAACCATTACAATTACATTATGTGACTATGTCTGAATTACTTGGCTGTTGTGATCTAGCACATTCGTTCTTGAGTTCTTACGTTTTTCATTGTTTTTTTCTAACTTTCCAGGACAGCCAATCAAGAGCTTTGTTTGAGCCTTAAATTGAATTATTCATATCAGTTCATGACATCACTCAACCTAGAACTGAAAATATAATGGCGTCCTGATATCTAAAGCCGATGATTTCTATGCTGGTACTTGGCAAAGTCCTCACACTGGGATATCACGCCAAGGACACGCATACACGTAAGACCGATGAATATCTAGTATGTACTGAGGGTGGTATTGAACTGAGAGATTGAAGCAGAGGTGACTGATGCATGAAGGTTATTCAAAGAAGGAATTGTTCTCAGAAACAAGGAGTGTTTGTAAACATTGGTACAAAAAAATATTAGGCGATACTCGAACTCATTATGGCCATGTACTGTTCCAAGGACAGCTGGGGTTAGGATATTATGAGATATTAAGAGATGGTAACTGGCTGTGGGGGGATAGGATAACATACAGTAAAAGTTCCACGTAAAATGCCGCACTTATGTGGTTGTAAGATACCTTCAAGATTCATTAACCCTAACACCCCTCAGTCCTCCAACAGGTGAAGGATTGAGGAGTGTTAGGGTTAATAGATTAATTTATAACAACTACCCATATTAAGATATTTGTTGAGCATTCATCCGGTAAATTTCTAGTCTGGGAGAAATGGGCTAAATTCCCGATATCAAAGCAAACAGAGACATCATACTTCGTGACCATATGTGAAGGCGACAATGTGCAACTCAGAAAAATTAAAAATGGTTAGGTTTTTTTGTGTATCGCAAGTTTTTGGCTACTGCTCTAAACTATAGGAGGATTTTTGTGAGTGCTCAACTCAAAACATCTTTTAAAAAATGTTAAACAATGATCTTGGAGGATGTTTGAATTTGAAATCGTCTTGAAAGTGAAGCATGTTGACAGTTATTTGCATAACTTCCACCAATCATCACTCAAGTGATATGAATAATGCATATCCTACAATTATTACCATAGTCTGTTGCCGCCCCTCATCAAACAAAATATCCAAAATCTTCCTGTGTGGTTCATGTCACGTATCGTGGAATAACTATTGCAGGTCTTGGAACCAATACTAAGCTGTGGCTTGAAATCACACATCATGCGACTTGACTTGTACTTAGACAAAAAGACCTGTGACTTGCTTGTGCTTGGACCGAATCGACTTGTGACTTGACGTGACCTGTCATCAAGGGACTTGTGACTTGACTTGTGATTTGACTTATGACTGGAGCAAATGACTTGTGACTTGGCTTAGACTTACAAAAGTTGACTTGTTACCAGCTCTGTTTCTATGTGACCCAGAAACCTGTATCTGCAGAAATTTCCTGGATAAAGCCAATCCAGGCTAGTTGACACATGATGTAAGAATGACTGGATTTAACTGCAACTACCCAGCCCTACTGAATTTCTTGTACATCAGTCCAGGCAATATATGTCCACTTCACAAGTCAACTTTGCCCCATTGAACTTGAATGCCTTTTTTTTCAAACAGTTTAAAACCGCCCAATTAGAGTTTGCTGCATCATTAAATACCAAGTCCAAATATTTCAAATAAACAATAAAGCTCATGTTTGTAAATGTAAGTGTACTTCCTTGTTTTAATGTCCAAGTAAATTACCCATAGGGAGAGGAAGGCAAACTACACGTACATGTACAAAGTGTTCCCCAATGACTTTCTATAGGACTTCAGCCTTCTGACATTCTTTGGTATTACAAAGGCAAAAGAAGTGGCCAACGTAACAGCTCAGCTGTGTCATATGTTACCGCTACACACAACAGCAACCAAACACCAGTCATCTGGGAACCTTTCAATCCTTTACCTTGAAACACTGGACGAGACTGAGGCTGACTTGGGTTGTCCTACTCCGGCCTCTGTGTGTAGCACCTGCCGATGAAGATTATTAAGCTCCACTGCATCGTAGTCAACAATGCCTAGCTGGCCTGAAGAAAACAGAGGCAAGAAGACTGATGAACAGGTCTGAAAACTTCTGTGAGTCATGAAAGCTTACCTTCTATAACTTTGATCCCAGATGTGGGGGGGGGTAAACAGCATCAAATATAGGGACCTTTAACCTAACTGTATCGAGACTCTGTTGATTTTAACTCTTTGTTGGTACATTAAACCATTCCAACATAACTGAGAATGTAATGTAAATCCTCACATCTATTCCTTTCCTATTTGGGTTGTAATCTTTTTGGGGGGATGGGGGACATGGAGCATTTCAGATTGGTGTCTAATTTCACTGGCACTCTGACTCCTATCAGGTGTTGCTGCAATCCAGACGCCTACTGTGGACATCTCATTTGTAACTAAGCATTGACTTCCACTGTCGTGAGGGAATCAGATTCGTCCATGCCTAAAATGTCAGTGTCCAATATCTTGGGATATATACATTTTCAAAAGTGTACCTGACATCGATGAGAGGGCAGGTTTTACATGTATGTATTGCAAGTGCTCTGTTTGAAAGCAGCCTGGAAATGAGGCTTTTATGGCTTTTACGAAGCACAAACAAAACCAAGGTTTGTCCCGAATTGATGACACCAAGTTTATCCAGATTTGTACTGAAGTACCTGTGGGCAATCAATGTAACTGCAGTAATGGTGCCTTCATCAAACTGCCACTAGAAGACTGAAGCATATGCATATTTAGGCGAGTTTTCCCTTCCCTACCCAGTAACCTTCAAAGCTTTGAAAGAGACCCTGTACATTCCATTTAGTTTTAAGGAGCATCAAGTAGTAAAGTAACTTAACAGAGGCTGAGATCTACACACCGGTACCTCCCCAAATCCTGTTAAAAAAATACCTCTCCAAACCTCCTCATAACTTTGAAACATCTGGGAGGCTTGGGATTACGGAGAGCAAAACTGGCTTTTACACTTTGCAGAGAACTTACACCAGGTCTGCATTCCTACCTATCCCTGCAGCTGCTAGATAAATAGCAGCAGGGCATCCGAGTCCACCAGCACCAACTATCAATGCAGAGCTATTGCACAGCCTGAGTTGACCTGCCAAGACAAAGAAACAGTTCCTCTTAAATTTTGTCCCACATGTACAATGTACATGGGGTTTTGTTGTGGTGGGCATCTACACATGTTCATGTAGCTCACATTAAGTTAACATTTTTAGTTCAACTGTCTGGAAAAAAATTGGTTTTTCATCATGTTCATGAGAACTGTAAATTCAATTTTCGTAAGATTATTGTAAAAAGGATTGTAAGGCATTACTGGCAAAACTCCTTTAGCATGTGAATCAAAATAATGCTGCAGGGGTTTTAAATTCCCCCCCCCTCAGCTCTTTCAGGGTGAAAACAGCACTGGGCAGCATCTTACTACTTCTGTATATTCAAGGCAGATTATCTTGCAGGCTGGTTATGTTCATCAAGAAGACGAGAATAAATAGTTGCAGTCCATTGGGTAATTCTCTGCACAAAAAGGCTTCAACCATTTAAAACAGCCTGCAGCACTGTGACTAGAAACTCTCCCCCAACCAGCAAAGAAGATTGAGATAGGCTGCTCTGCCCAGCTGCCCTCTTCTGACAGGGTCATACACATACAATACACACGTATATGTCCCAATATCTTAAATGACAAGAAATCTTTACCTTTGACTCCAATTTCGGGTAGAATAAGTTGCCTGCCGTAACGCTCGATGCTTGCATTGTCCAATTTCGTTTTTTTCCTTAATGGAGCAGAGTCCTCACAGCATTCTTTCTTTGAAGAAAATTCATCAATGAGCTTCTCTTCCTGTCAATAAATGAAAAAAATGAAATTGCAAAATTTACATAAATAAGAAGTAGTGATATTTACAATTTAATAAGTCTAAAACATACATGTACATCTAGAGATTTTTCTAAACACAAAATGGGAACATACATGTACAATCACGTCAGTTGATGATGCCCATCAGACATACATATCAAGCATTTGAAAATCACCAAAAATGGCAAGTTTCAAAATTTCAAGAATAACTGCCGTCAGATTTTGCTTGCATTCAAACTGCTCCATTGCCACAACATTCAAAGATACAGTCAGCCTACATGAAGGTTCAAGAATACAGCTATGCAAAGTTCAAACTTGACCATGGTACTGCTGTTCAAAAACTCTGAAAAAATAAAACCATTGCATCAAGACTTACCTGTTTATACCAACATTTACCAGAAACCAATACTTCAAATCTAACAATCCACCTTCTACCTTGGGCTAAAGTTTTATCAGTGAATGCTCACCTTGTCCAAGCGTCTCGTAGCACTGTTGTTTTCTACCAACCTCTTCTTCAAGACCTCAATCTCCTTCCTTGCCTCTTCCAGCTGGGCTTGCAACTTTTCCACATCCATTTAGGCAAAAATCTGCTGAGACAACCAACCACACAGTTAAATTAACATACATGTAGCAAGGAATTGATGGGGAAAACATTATTAGGCAAACTTTTTGGCCTTATATTTCAATCATTATATATACATGTACATGTAGGTAATACACAGTGTACTTCGGAAGCCAACATGGCGAAAAAAGTCACTCACTTAGATCATCTTTCTTTCTGTTGTATTTCTAAAACATCAGAATTTTGAGCGCTATTGTATTAATGTTAAACCAAGTTTTCTTCCTACACATACAATGACAATGACAATGTGAACAAAGCCAGTGAGTGTGTAGTGCAATCAGTTAGGCAGCCAGTCATGAAGGCATGCGATCGTGATTTAAATTGTAGGTCATATCTGTGCCCCCAGCAGATACCCATGCCCCCCACGTCAGCCCCATGTCAGCGTTCTGGCGATGACATCATCTAATATCAGCCTGGGAGCGCAGACAGCCAAAAGGGGATTTCTTGTGGGTGGGGAAACGCAGGATCTTTTTATTCATTCTGGGGTCACAATTTATCAGTTAATGGGGTAAACATTCAATTTATGATGTTTTTGAAATAGTTACACATTTATTATTTTAAAATACTTCACGTGAACTAAATGTTTTCTATTTCTGTTATAACTTACGGTTTGTGTAAATCTTACAGTTCTGGAAGTACGGGCAATGTAAATTTTTGCGTTTCATGTAATGTGCACTGAACGCACTGCCATCCAACGAATCGCCCATTGTTTGCCCATACTTTTCAAAATCATGGCTATACACACAAGACTAGCATGATTAGTGGTCTATGTGTTCAGGATATGGACTGTGGTCAGGTGGTCGAACCCCACACAATTCTAGGGACTGAGTTCTCTGCGTGACCAGGGGGACACTCTGGCGATGGCATGTCTGGGCCGGTAGGCCAACTTTACTAGTACTTGTTTGTAGGCCTAATGATAAAACAGAGAACATTGTCACAAGTGTCAGAGTACTGAGCCCTACCACTGTACCACAGTGTTGATCTGCTCCAGGACACTAATTTCCTCTGATGTCGATTCCTTTAGGCATTGTCAGGTGCGCAAGTCACGCACGCCCCAATGGGAAGCGCCATTTGCAATAGCGCCCTCTTTGTATTTCTCAACTTTGTAACCGTGCCTAAATTACTTGGCTACGGCTTGCGGTATCGCGTAGTTCAATTTAATTAGCCACAACCGCAGTCGTTTCCCATAGGCCAGTTGTTGAGTTGGATGTTAGTAAAACCATGGTAAAACGGTGAATTTGTCACTCAATTTCAGTGTTCAATTTTCCACTTTCCCAGTCTGCTGGTTTGACAGAAATCATGATTAAGCATACAGTATTAAAGAGTCTTTTTTGTAGGAGAGTGAGCAGTAAAATTAGGTAAGCATTTCATCACAAATAGGCCCTACTCTTTACTGTCTTCGTGCATGGCGTCATTGTGTATGGTCGTTGGGTCGTGTCATGTCAATCATGTGTCAATAAACCCTTGGAGTAATTACAGAATACCCCGCCACTCTAAAAAAAAAAAAAAAAACTAGGCCTACCCCTGGAATGACTGGTTACGTGGGTACAAGATAAAAATCCCTTACGAAGAGTGTGACACTTTGACCTGTACCTGGCTATGAGTAAGGTTGATCATGCGGGGTGGCGGGGTATTCTGCGGGGTGTTCAATCCATATTATGCATAACCCAATGGGAGAAGTGTACCCACAAAACGTTAATTCGCTTCCATTTTATTACATGTTCCAATGCCACCCTCTTCTCACACTGGGTGCTGCATAGATTTGGGATGAACATGGGATGAAGACACATGTATAAACTTCGAAGTTTAAGATCATGAATATTAACGCCTAGTAGTAGGGCCTACATGTAGTACTACTACTAAGCCAATCAAAATCACGACTTGTAGCTCATTCATCCGACATTGACCAATCACATTCTTTTCAGCATACAGGTAGAATGACTAGTGCCCTTAAAAAAAGACAATTAAAGGTGATTTTTCTTTTTACAAACATTTGAAACATTTGAAATCTTCCTTGTATTACTATGCGTGCATCTGTGAGGGGATGAGCAGATACTTGAAAAATATTCTGAATTAAACTGTAAAATTCATTTCTTACTGGGTCACTTCCCTGTAGGTTTATGCATGGCCTGTTTGTCATCCAAGCCCCAAAATGCATTGCGAGCAGCAAAAAGGGTTATGTACATATGTAGCTTACCCTTACAACATACTGTACCTGGCTTTGTATGGTGCTGTGATGACCAAGCGGGACGGAGGGGATGAACTTAACGTCAAGTCAGTTCGTCATAAGCCTTATCGCTTACACTGCATGGTTGATTTTTCACAATGATAGAAAGGCATCGTGGGAAGGAAAAAGGGGCAAAATCACCCATGCGGTATTTGTAATAAGTCTTAGACCTATGCTCATGGAAGCTAGGGTTACATGGGAAAGTTGTATATATATATACGGAAAGCACTAATTTTCCCTTAAAATATTATAACAGCCTTCAGAAAATGATAACATGTCCTAAAAAGTGAAATTTAGCTAAGAAAATTCCAAATTATTTATATAGAAAACACTTTTCAGACAAGTCTCATAGGTTTGTGCACAGGGGCATCAAGTAATGTCCGCATAGAACTATGGAACTCTTTCTGCGACATGAGGTAATCAAATTCACCCACCTTGTCATAGTACATATGTATGGGCTTACATGAAACAGTGAGCGGGTGTGTGCGCTGCACTATCTTTGTTTAACTTTATAACTTATGGATAAATGCCACGTTACTTGTCAGCATATAAAGTCTGTGCCAGATGTAACCAAGCCCCAAAAGCCTAGACTACCAGGTTTGTCATCACACTATGCTCGATTGCAAACCCCGTGGTTCTAGGGGTAACCTGGAGAAGGTTGAAACTTGAAATTTTTTCTTCAATGGTAGACATGCTGAAGTCAGCTTGGGCCAGCAGTTGGCACCGTCCCAAGTATGTACTGTATGTAAGGCTATTTGGGACTGATGCTATAGTTTGGGTGTAACAAGCATGTAAGTGTTGGGTGGGATAAGTCAATCATTATGATCTCACAATCGCGTTGCACCACCACTGCCAGTGTTCTCATACACAATAAACATTGATTGCCCTCCGACCCAAATTGACTAATCAATGGAATTGGGGGTAAGTGGTAAGAGGGACCTCTCCCCCCACCACGTCACCTCCCCCACCACGTCCTTTACATCTTTTGCCCCTCCCCTAACTTGCAGATCTCCCATGATGGATATGTGACCCCTTGCCCCTTTCAGAATTGTCATTGTCACTTGATTAACGAGTGATCAAAGTGTGAAGCCTGAGACTAGAATAACATGAATAAAGCAAGCCAACTCTCTGGAGTCTGAAGAACATTTCCACTTTTCTGCATTCCTCATGGGGAAACTTCTAGAAACAGAGACTTGGTATGAGAAATTCCTTAATCCCGTAACATCACTTTACTCCAAAATAGCCAAAAGAGTGTTGAACTAGTTACTCATTGTCATAATTTTTGATGTGAGTTTAAAAAGAATGGCTGTAAGAATCAATACTGTAGTTAATGCATTTTCTTTACAAATTCTAGTTCTAGATCTGGAGCATCTGAATATGATACCGTCAGAACAGCGGTGGTAAACGTTGCACGGCAGTTTAGTTCCTTTGAAGATGAAATTGAGGAAGTGAGTACATCTGAAGAGTTCTTGATGTCATCTGTCATTTTAGTTTTGTGTCATTTCTGAAGGTTGTGGCTCATAAACAGTTTCCTATTATTAATTATAAATCCATGCATGTCTTTTTAGTATTGAAAAGAGTTCAGAACATGGACGCTATCTTTACCCTTAAGCAAGCGTGGAATCTGGACCAGCGTATAACTCTGTTTCTAGTAAAGTGATGAAAAATAAATGGCTTAACAATGCACAGTTGTTGCTGCAAAATATAAGCTTAAGGGGGATTTAGAAGGTACTGAATGAACTCATGAGGATTGGCATATGGTGCCAAAGCCTTCCTGAGGGTATTTTGAAAAGTGAAACTCAGATCAGCAAAATACCTGTAGGACTGAAACTTAATGTACTTTGTTTAAAGTTTATTGCAAGAAGAAAAGACTACTTCATTGGAACAGATGCACCCTTCAGCTCACCCCTCCACAAATTTCCTTACGATATGTACATGGGCTGCCGATGTGCTTCATGTACGGTGCATCTGTACATCCAGCAAAATTGGCTCTTCAGCAAACATACAGCATGTACAGCGACTGAATACTGCATACCACCATCAGTACATGTGCATGCGTACTTCTGGCATCTTGAGGGAAGTGTACAAACATTCCACTTTCCTTACATGTACTTTTGCATGTTGAAACATGTTTTTATCATGCATACGCTTGCTTCAAGTTTAAGTATCTGTATGATGCAAACTGCACATGTGCCATTACCACAGATATTAAGGTTTGCAGAGACCTAGATCTACATTCACATAGAGCTGTAACAAAATTTTGGTTTTGCCACCTTGGATCCCTCTGTTTCATGCCAGTGATCACTTTCGGTTCATTTCAGTTCAGCTGGGCTGGGCTGGACAAGGCTAGGCTGTTTGGTTGGGTTGGTTGGATTGGATTGGGGTCCATAATGTTGGGCATGTAGTGGCTTTTCTCCTTTATCAATCAGCTGTCTTGTTCCTTTTTCTTGCCAGTTGAAAGTGCAGCAGATTCCAGATCAAGACATCCCCGTGCCAAGCGACTCCACAGTTCATGAGGTCATGAGTTTTTTCATCCAGGGCTATGATTGTACAGCCGTAGAGCATTTTGCACAATATGCCCATAACCTGGCAAAAAATATGGATCTAAGGATCTTTGACAGGTAATTAGACCAATTGCCTGGGAACTAAGTTGAATCGATACTTTTCATTGTTTAGTCCAGAGCAGGAACTGTGTAACATAAAGCATTACTGCTAGCCAGAGCCAGTTTGAACCCAGACTCGTCATTGGTTTTACCGGAGGAACTAGCCAGAGCACAATATCCCACTGCACATTACTTCATACATGTCTTTCTCTGTTTTTACATCGTCGGTTTCACCACGAAGTGACGTGTAGGATAGTTTTGGCCCACCACAAAGTGACGCACTGTCCATAGACTTTGTGCACACAATATGTGAGTGCATGGTGCGGCAACTATCCATGATACGTCACTTCGTGGTGCATCCGACATCTGTATGTGCTTTGAAGTCTTAAATTTAACCATCAAAGAGCTAGGAATCCCCTTCTCAACATATCACTGCACTGCATTTTTTTTTATGCACCAAACTTTTAGGAGGAGTTTTTTGAGTAACTTCTCGTGGTAGTTTTGACACCAATTTTATGAAAATCAGACATACATGGACCATTCTCGTTCAGTGCCTGTTTTTTCCCTGAAAGGTCAGCCAAAATACTTCTTCACTGACATGCTGGATGCATGCAGGCTAGCACACCTATGGCCTTGAATTTCAAATAACATTAAAAAACACATGTCAGACTGTGTTGAAAACTCAACGTTTGTTCTGATGAGAGTCTTTACATGTTTTTGGGGGGCGGGAACTGAACTCCCCCCCTCCCGTGAGATGGTCAAAACTAGCCCGGCTCATATAGGATTAAGTCCGGTATTTCTCACAATTGCTGCACAGCCTACTAGCTACATACAAAGTGCAGTATTATTACACCTCCACATTCTGTTGTGTTGTGTATCCCTGAGATTCACAAGAGCCCCTGATGAAATAAAATGCATAAACCAATGCTTTTTCATACCATTTTTGGTAGCGTTTTCAAGGTTGTGGTTGTATGGATGAACTCAAAAGGTAAACAGTACTGTTAAACGGACGCATTTGTTGGTGTCTTGGACCTGTTCTTAGTTTTGCAATGCCTACCAAGCAAACGCTGGTGCACACCATCCAAACCCCGGGCACATCCGAGAAGCTCAAGCCAAGGGACTTCACGTTACCCTCACATAGGCGAGTCATACAGGTGAGTGAAATGGTTACTGTTGATGGCAGATGTTTGCATTAGAAGTAAGTGTACAAGGCAAGGTGCTTGTACTCCCCCCATGGTTTTGCTTCTTATAGCCATCAACGTGTTGAGGGGATATCAAGTTCACACCTTTAACAAGAAATGATTTTGAGTGGCCTTGTTCATAGACTTTGTGAGTAAACGCATTGGACTGGATGGGAAACAGAACTCTTGAAATTCTACATTGACATGATTATAGTTTGTCCCTGTAATTTTCGCAAACGTATAAACTCATGATTATGTGTGACGAGGTGCACAGACATATAGCTTATGTGTGTAACTTACATAATCTGTGTGTACTCACAAGTTGTGTTTGTGGTTAATAGCATCGTAATTTGTGCATACTCATTCCAAACGTACTGGTGTTCTAAAGCCCATTTACTGAGAGAAATGACAGAGAGGAGATTGATTCATTCTGCCCCAAGTACATCTTTGAACAGTCTCAGTTAAGTGAGAGGAGGTTATTTGAGTGTGGGTTTGGTACGACAGTGGCTTGATAGTGTCTGTCATTTACATGTATGTTTAGTATTTTAAATAATCAGTGTTGGGGACATTGCTCTGCATTAGATTCATGATTTTTAGGTCGTTAATCGTAAGATTACTGTGCCATTTTCAACTTGTACAGCTACAAGAATTGCAAGGAACCATGGCCCCAATCTTCTTGGAAATGCTTCAAGTAAATCTCCCAGAAGGAGTCTCACTGAATGTTGAACCGGTAACTGAGACATCTTTATAAATAGTGATTTCATGTTGTCTGGTTTGTACAAATACCTGTGTTAAACTGTCTCGAAATAGGCTGTTTGGTTGTTATGTTGAAAAAAATAAGTTTAGGATCAAATATGATTTTTAATGTGGGAGTATTTTGTAGCAACTTTGGTCTTGTGTCCTGATGCTGCTAGTGCTCATGATAAACAGTCACAAACCTCCATGCCGTACCACATATTTTTAATTCTCAGAGGGCATCAGGATATTTTTTTAAGATTGTTAATGGTGAACCTTCACTGGCAGTAACCAAAGATACAGTGTATCAGATTTGAACAAGTAGATAATTTTTGGATTATAAAATATGTAAATATGTCATTTTAAAAAGTTCTCTCATTCTTCCAGGCATCCACTGTTGCCTCCAACCATGTCAGCATATTAAAATACAGATTTACTGGTAAAAGATGATGAAGTCAGGAAACATGAAAGAGTGTCAGCTGAGATTTACTTCTGTTCGCTTTACTAATCTGTGTACATGAACCCATGCAGCCTTTCTAATTGCAAAGAATGAAAACTTTGGGTTGTTGACAGATTTTTTTGTTCTTTTTGACAGCATTCACAGTACCACCACAAAGAGAGATTCATCCAAAAGGAGATTCCCAAGGATCTGCTTTGACGAGATCTCAGCAGCCTTCAGTCTGCGACTTGAGGGAAGCCTCCAGATACTCCCAGTATGAACGTTAATATATTATGATGTTAAGATATGTCATCATTGAATCCAGTATGCATTTGCAGCACCTGGAACATGTGGAATGAACATAAATCTGCTCAGTAGATAGAGGCACTAAGCAAAAGCAGCCGAGAACAGATTGCGAGAAGTACACAAGGCATGGCATTCTGGCTGGTAACTGACTTCTACAAAGCCAATGCTTAGCAGATTTCTGAACTTAGGAAGCTCTACGAAATCGGCCTGGAATCAGTGGAAAAGTTAAAATGCCAAGTCATGTCCTATTGAAGGACAAACTGCTGGAATGGGTATGATGCAGTTTGTGTTCAGGTTATTTACTGTGGGCAGTGTACTGAGCATCAACATTCTCCCTCCAACCCCCCCCCAAAAAAAGCTTTTATAGATATTGCCAACATCCATAAACTTTCAGGATAGGCTTTGGCCCCTCTGCCCCTTTCCATCAATGACAGTGTCCTTACTTTGAAAGTTCGTACAAGCAAGAATACAGCAAATGTCTCAATAAAACCATAAATTCACACAGTATGTAACTGAGAACTGCTTCAATTTATTTGGAAAGTTCTTAAATATCACACACAGAACTTAATATCACACACAAAACTTATTGCTCAATTAACCCACTGCATTCAGCAAGCCAATACAGCAGGTCAGACACAAGGCACTTTATGGAGGAGACACCACAATGGGTTCAACTTTGAATAGTATTTAGAAGACTTCATGTACCTTCAAATTTAGTCAAGAACCTTTCAATTAAGCACAGGAAGCTATGTTTAATTTGGTAAAGTGTTTAGCAATCTATCACACACTCTCTAAAAAAGTTTCTTTCATAAAAAAGTAAAACACATCCTGTGCTTTTGTCATGCATAAGAGAGGTACTGAGCAAAATCTTTGCTGGGCACATTGGGCAGCATATAAAATTTTGAAGTGGCAAATGTTAAGCCTAACAAACTACAATTATTATGGTCAAGATCGCGGAAACACGCAAGTGAGCGAGTCAGTGAAAAATACCACACAGCCTCTAAAGCTGATCATCAAGTTCCTGAATGTCTGCTCAGACTCCCTTCAACAGACCATAGCTTTTGCCCCTATGAAATGTTATTCTAAGGGGTAACTATATCCAATAACACACCCCATCCATTATTAAAACAACGCCCATTTAATTTTTTTAACAGTCATTGAATATTTTGGTTTATATCATTACGGCCTGTTTCATCCATGTATGTTCCTCTTTTAAATGGGCAAAAATTGAAAATTATACTTTGTTTCGTCTGTAAATATGAGATACATGTAAGTTCATTTTACTGTACATTTAAACAATAAAAAAGCAGTCCACACAAACATGCAGATGAAAATCAGCAAGTACTCAAGCACATAAGGAAAGATTTTGCCTTTTTTACCTGTGTAACCACCACATTTAAAACTTCTCGAAAATAAATAATGAATATATTTTGCTCCAAGTACATGTATAATTCTAGGTAACACAAACATAAAACTAAAATCTGAATGTACATGATGGTTCACTAATCCTAAAAAAATTTTCATTTACTATCACGCAAAAGAAAGACTTTCTTTTAAGCATTCTGTTTTCAAACATGGGAATGAATTTGATATCTTGAGTATCAATCCTCTTTCTCTGGCCTGCGACAAAAATAACACTTAATTCCTGCTCCACTTCTCATACAAGTCATCTCCGGATTATAAGCTACATGTAACGAACACGCCAGATCCAGGTGATATTTGAAGTGCATGAATTGTTGGGTTTTTCTATCACATTAACTTGTGACAGTTTGCACAGCATTCCCTCCGGTCAAGAAACGGCAAAAGCATTCCATCTTCAGGATGAATGATTTACGCCCAAGTTGTCACTGCAAGAGTTGTGCCTGATTACTTCTCTTAAATGAGTGTCAGTTACAATGCAAATGTACGTCAGCTGCCCTGGGACGTTACATGTACTGTAGTTAGTTTGGAAGGAAACGAACTCCTGTAGAAGTGTTACTGCCTATACACTCTATGCGTCCTTTGCCTTTACATGATGACAGAGAGAAATCAAGTATTAGAGAATGCAGTTGTTGCTGCAAGTCGGCAGCCATGTAAAGACACAGTTATTGTGCATTTTAATAAAGATCAGTCATGCAACTCTACGCAGTGCACTTTATATGCTTTTCAACCAACATGCATAGATACTAGTGTGCCCTACACAGATCTAGCAAACATGGTTAAACAGCACAAGTGACCATTCCATACCAAAACTATCCTTGAGCCTTCTCCTAAATCTCAGTCAGTTTCAAACATTCATTTGCTGCAACCAAATGAAAATACTCCCAGCTTTGGCTTCAAATTCTGTGGCTGCACTGAGCTGGTTGGCCTTTGAGGAAGGTTCATACTTTATGTGAGTGCAAAAGCGAAGGAAATTTCATGTCACGAAAGGCTTGCGATGAAATCCGCTTCAGTAGAAATGTGTTCAACCTGTACAAATTCCCAACAAGAATATTCAATCTGGCATCACAACATTATGTGTGTGTTCACTTATGCACTAAGAACTAACCAGCCTTTACTCCGGGACAATCTGCACAAAATTGAAGCCAAAGGTGAATACACAGACAAAAGTCCAGATATGAAAACCACTTTGGGTTGTTGTTGAGCACTTTTTTGAATGGGCATCAGTTTGTACTTGGACACTAATTAAATGGGGCCGTTTATTACTCGCTTACAGTTCACAGTAAGGTGAACCTATTAATGCCACTGGCTTATGGCTGCAGGTGTTCCTTAAAGGTGTGCATGTCTTAAATGTCTGCCATAGCCAAGTGATCCGAACATAGCCAGATACAGTCAAATCCTTTCCATCAATCCAGAGCAAAACACCAAGTGGCCTTCCATGTTTTTCTTTCCTGTCGCAGAAACACACATAGCCACAAATTACCAGCCCTTTCACACCCTGATCTGGTACGCCCCAGTAGTTCCTCCTTTCTTGGAGGCAGTCTTAGAGGCAGGACTGCACTCCTCAGCTTCCTCGTCGCTACTGTCATAGGCCATCACGGCCCGTGGGGACAGGCTGGCCTCAGTGCTACCTGAGGTCTGCTGGTGGCAATCCCTCCGTTGGGTCCTGGCTGCAACAGACGGCCCCATAGACTTCCTTGGCGAGGTGGACTCGTAGCTGGGCCTGGTGTTTTCCTTGACGAACTGATAGCTGGAGTAGTTTGATGACCACTTGAACTACATAGAATTGAAAGACACACGACATAGTATGTAAGCAATTCCTGAACTTCACACAAGTCACAATGTAAACCTAAAGCACTGGCAAATCAAGTTCATTGAAAATCAAGCATCTTGAAACCAAAATACTGGTAAGCATTTTTATTTTGATCCGATCCCTGAAGAAATGTGAGATGACATGCTTCAACAATGGTCCTTTGGCGGAAACTCATGATGTTTACCCAGGTTTATGCATATTTGGTGAGCAAAACACCAAATTTAGCAGAAATGTTCACTTCTCTCATCTGCATCTTGCACCCAATTCAAACAATTCCTGTCAATTCCTGTTCAAACTCATGATGTTTACCCAGGTTTATGCATATTTGGTGAGCAAAACACCAAATTTAGCAGAAATGTTCACTTCTCTCATCTGCATCTTGCACCCAATTCAAACAATTCCTGTCAAGTTGTCTCTTCCAAAGTTTGCTGGTGTGGGTTTCCAGCTCAGGTAGATACAGCCTATTCAAATGATTCTAGGAATTTGCAATTTTGCAAGAGTCATTTTCATTGTTAATGCTTTCATAGTTCTTGGTCGTGCAATGCAGGGATGACTTGAACAGAGCAGTCAGTTTGTCCAAATATTAAAGGACATTTTGCTTCAACTATTAATCTTCTCTCAACGATTTCAAAAATGTTCTCCCCTGCAAACAGTTTTAAAAAGTTTCCCCTTCCTAAAACTATCACCTTTTTCCAGAAAGATTTAAGTGTAAAGTTCACATCCATTTTTGTCAGTTCAGAGGACCTGGAGTACTCACCCTGCTTTTCAAATCTTTTGTGAATTTCTCTATTTCTCGTTGCATTTCAAGCCTCGACTGCTTGCCTGGACTGAGGGACATGGTCTGTATACGCACATTTTCACAGCAAAGAAAAGAAACTGACTTTAAACAAAGACATCAACCAGAAAGGTATTATTTTCATGTTCATCAGCCTCTTCAAGCACCCTAGCTCAATTCTACCCTTGATGAGCTGTCCAATGCTTAAGTGTATTTTTCAATGCCCTTAATACATGTATTATGTATGTATTTCATTATATGATAATGATAATATGAAAGATAGAGTTCCTATATACATGTTTCTGTCACAAAGGTTTCTGAGGAAAATTAAAAGAAAACAAGTGTTAAAGTCACTGCAAAGAGCCAAGAAAAAATTCCCAAACCCCTTGCTTTCTGTTTTAATTCGATCCTCAAATTTCTTGGATAGCCTAACATTGCAAGCCATTTCTAGAGGCTGAAATATTACAGTTTGGCTATCAGATTTAAAACAATTCACCTTGCATGACAAAACAAAAAAACCAACTCCTCTAAACCGTTCAAAGGACAAAAGAATGATGACATCAAAAATTAAAGAGAGGGCTTGCGGTAACACCATGTGGACAGATCTCTTTTTGGAAGATGTACATGTATGGTTCTGTAGAGTACCATTGAGTGTGAACTAAAAAATCATATCTAATAACCATTCCCGCTTTGTAAATGAAATGCTAGATGTTTAATTCTAATAAGCCATTTGCGAGTTAAATTTGAATAAATTCACGTGAACAGATTAAATTCTCCATACTAAAAACCACTGTTGCTATACATGTACCTCATGATTCGGGGCAACCTTTTGCTTAGTTACATAAGAGATGCCTTACAACATTACAGTGTTCTCAATGGATAAGAACGGCACAAAGGAACCAGTCCATTCCAGAGATGGTGGTCGCTATGCAACAGCTTGCCCCGAATCATGACATATAGCAAAAGTGTCTTTAGTCTGGGGAATTCAAATTGTTACGTTTCTGTGCAATCAGATAACACAGTGTACCAGATTTTATTCACATTTAACTCACAAGTGGCTTATTGTGTGGAGCAGAATCATACTCTTACTGCAGCAATTGACACCATCTACTGCTGGCCACATCTCAATATCATGTTATGGCAGTTAAAAAGCTGACGGTGCTAAGCTGTTTTCTGAATTTGAATCATCATAACACAAGCGACTCACCCGCCACTGTATCTGCTCAAAGCTGTGTGGGTCATGTGACACGGGCAGACCAATCTTGACCTTCTTTACCGTGTGGAAATCTGGGAAATTCATAAAAAGGGACCTTGAATATTCATAAGATACATCGAACAAACGTATACACCATCTCAACTCCTATGCATGCTCACCAATTTCCAACTGTGCAGGAGATAACTGTGAACATTTGCAGCATTCGCTGCAGTTTATTAAAAGGAGAAGTATGGAACTCAAATATTTCCAAAGCCGTAAACAAATGTTTTCGTTGATTTCAACCATGCTAAATTACTGATTTTCACAACTTAAAGTTTATAGGAAATACCACACCATAGAGACCCCTGAAAGACAAGTTTTGGGGTTGAATATTGTACCAGTCCATCCCTTTAAGCAAAGGGTGATTGGGCTAATTGGTGCAAATTTCTACAAATGTGGTCATGCAGAAGTTATGCCATCACAGGTATTATTTTCCCATAATTCTCGAGCATGACAATGTCAACAAGACATTTTTTTCCAAAAAGAAATCTCCAGTAGTCTCTTAATTTAAGAGGTTCAAAGCCTTACTTACATTTCTTGTATGCATCTTCAAAGTCAAATATTAGCTCCCAGAGATTCTGAAAGGGAGAAAGTACAAAATACTTCATCGGTGACAGTAAGAATGCACACTGCCTATATTGCTATTTTCAAATTGTGTCTTAATCTGCATACTGGTCTTATTTGGCGTCATTTGTAACTCATGACATATTCTCATCAAACAAGCTCCTTTCTTCCAAGTGAGATAAGTTTCCTTCATTCATCGTTTCCGAATTGGCACTTTGATGAAAGTCGCACTGTCATTTTTGGAGCACTTTCACGTTTAACCTTTAAAATACATATTCAGTAATCTCAGTAAATGTTGTTATCAACATATTTCAGGGCACAAACAAGACAGAACAGTGACTGAAAACAATCACAGAAGACGGGTAGAAAATGTCAAAAGTAAATGAAAAACCAATGGGAAAGAGACTGACTGAGATACATGTAGGTCAACCAACCCTGAACTCCAAGGGTTTGTACATGAGGTCCTCCCTCCGACTCATTCCCAGGGCTCCGTATCGGCCTGAGTAGTACACCCCGAGCACAACGTGTCGGTGGACTGTTCCTGAGAATAAGGTCTTAAAGCTGACAGGAAACCGTTCTAGGCCTGGTGCTCCATTTGTAAGGTATCTTCAGAAGGAGAATGGTTAAGGTTCCCCAGGAAATGACAGTTGGGATCACGGAGTACATTTTTATAGGTCTTGTAAAAAATACATATCCTGTAACAATTTGAGTGCGACACAGCATTACAGCATTACATCTACGTGTACATGTACATGTACACAAGTAAATTTATCAGTGACAAATGTAAAGACAAACTAGGAGTTTGTGGCCATACTCCATACATGCAATTTCTTGCTACATGTTACAGCATTTCTTGCACTCTAAAACTTATACATGTAAGTGATACCATAAGTGATACCATGGTGAATTTAACGAAACAAAATGTACACAGCAACATTTGGCTGGTTTTACAGTAAAATGCAGTGAATGCAGTTGTTTTTCTTCTGAGAGTTGGGCCGTTGTAGCGGCAGCTCAGCAATGTGGCTAAAACTCAGAGTAAGTAGACAAAATTGTACTGTTTTAGCAGATGCAAAGTTTGTCCTATTGGTTTTGCTCTGATGAAGGATATACATGTAGGTCTCAACATGCGGTGTGGAGGGATTTCTAGTTTAACTATAGAATGCATGTATATGAGCATCTGACATGTAAGTCAGAGAGTATAGGTACCATGTATAGCCTGATTTTAAAAGGGACAGGTGCCTTAAGTGAAACTCAGGTTCAAAACGTGCCACAATGTGAGAATAAACTTTTGTGGTGAATTATGATTAATGAAGAGCTAGAACAGGAATGCTAAACTCCCCTTTACCTGCTGCTATGTTTGTGCTAGCCTTACATAGATACACGTAATGGTGACCTCTGAATAAATGAAGTCCACGTACATGGAAGTTAGGTTTAGATGAAGTGCTCGACTTACAAACCCAGTTTGGGCCTCTTAACAAGACATTCATGTAATGCCAGATCAGTGGACTTGCATAAGTCAACAAAGTCTTTCCCTTGTCCAGAAAGTTTCAAAGACATATTACAGTGGTCAGGGGAATCCATGGCAAAATAGATTAACAGTCTAGGAAATCATCATCAAATCTTCAGCTCAAATGAGTAATCGTAGTGGGAGGAAAATAGCATTTTCCCCAAAGGAATGTGAATACTATATGTACTAGGTATGTGAAATGAGCATGTATGAGTTCTACGGTACTAATACGGTCGCATGTGAAACAATGTTTTCAAAATGCTCCCATTTTAAAATGAATCACTCTCCTGGACTGAAGTTTTGATTGAATGTCCCTTATATGAAACACTTCAATTTGTGACGGTTTCTTACACATTAAAAATTTCTCTTTCTTGAGCGATTTCCAAATATCAGTTCAGTGAAATCCTTGTGGAGATCTACATGTGTGCACCTTAAGAAATTCCTTGTGGAGACCTATTCAACCCATTGTCCTGGGTCTCTAACAAGGCACCATATTTCCAAACACACGAACAAATATCTCTCCACAAGGATACAAATTTTAGTATTAATGCATGGGTGTGTGTGGAGGGCGGGAGGGGGGGTGCCTATTACTCACAATGACATGCTGCATGCAGGAACTTTGACAGGGAACAAAGCGATTCACGGTTTTGCCACCACAGTAAGCTTTGAACCTGCCACCGAGCCGTGCATGTGCCATTCGGTACAAGTTTATTTGAATAACAAGGATACAGAGCAAGAATAACAGCCTCTAAACACTTGATAGGAAGGGATTCCCTGATCATCTCTTTGGCAGTATCCATCAACCTGTGAAGATACAGCCAACCAAATAAAGGGGGGGATTAAGCATACAGTGAAAAGTTCAATCTAGCCACAGAACAACACTTTGCCACAAAAAAAACGAAAACAAAAGAGAACAAATCCTCAAAAATCCACCATTGGGGAGGTAGTGGTACATGGAAATCCAACTAAAACGCACCAATTAGCTCTCATTAATCCCTCAAACATCCGGTAACAATTTTGAGGAATCTGGAAATCTGGAAGGGGTTTCATAGGACTGAGGGAGGTGAAAAGTGTTAAATGCATAAAAAGTTGTATGGTAGTTTAACCCATAAAAAAATGTAAAACTTTTGCATTGCCATTAACCTTCCAGACCTAGAAAAAATGAAAACTACAAATTTTCTCCTTTAAGGAAAAGACAATTTTTTTTTATTTGAAATGTTTCAAATCTTGATAAGTCATTCACTGTGTCCTCAGAAATAATGGTTTGAGCAAATACATATACATGTACCTTGCAAATTTGCTTGCACCATTTTTTCTGGGACACTAAAAGTTACAAATCTCTCACCCTGATATTGGCCTGTTTTTCTTGATCTCGTAGAACTGAGTCCCTGTGTGGTTGTATCTGTGGTCACTGTTAAGTATCATTCAACTTGCTGCATTTTAGAACATTCAATAAAAAATGAAAATTTATGGACTATTCATGTACCATAAAAATGATTTAATTATCTTGAATTCTGTTTTCATAGTCAGAGTTTTAAATATCTTAAGTACACTTTAATGACACAGTGTTGGAATTTGAAAAAAAAAATAGAGAAAGTATAATATAACAGACTCTCTCACTAATAAAGGTTTATTTTTCATGTTGGTTTCATTGACATCGACATTTAATTTCAAAAATACCGTACATGTAGCTGACAAATGACAGCAGCACAGTATATGCAACTTTACAGTCTTTCAGGAACTGTACTTTCTCTGTGCACCTAAGCAAAACAAATTTCCCAGTTCACTGATATTTTCAACCAGGGAGGGAGTTCCTTATCATGAATGCAAGAGCGAAGAAACAACACCACAAGAATGCTTGAAGCAGTCAAGGACATAACATTGTTCAAGTTTCCTTCCTAAACTGGTATTTGAATAGGCAACAAGCCCTCAAGGATACTGCAGTTCCTTCATGTAATCCTGAACTGCCTCAAGTCTACATGGTACAGCAGTGGTAGGCTGGAATGTTGGAGCTGGTGGAATGTTGACCTGTTTGTGAAAAAGAAAAATAAAGTAATTTTCTCAACCCAAAATCTCATTAGATAGTCAAAGCATGGAAATAGATAAATGAGGGCAAGGAGGAAACTAACTGGAGGACTGATGGCAAATTCTACTAAAATAATATAATACTAGGTTTGAATTCCATCTCCTGAATATGACAATGTCAATGTAAGAACCAGTAAGCATGAAACCACAGAATGATTTGCTACAGTAACATTTCTAAGCAGGCTTACATTATAATGTATATAAAATAAATATTTGAAAAAATAAAAAACACTCATTCACTGTGCCAACAAGAGCAAAAATGGGCCCAGGTGAGGCCTATAACCTATCCAGTACGTGACCTGGGTGGATTCGCTGGGGCATAACGTTATCAGGAATTTTTAGGCTAGCCTACTCCCTCTCATTCAGAAAGTAGGCCTAGGCTTGGAGCAATGTCAATGCCCTTTTTGGCTGTGCAATCGGCATGAGACGGGGCTGTAATTAATGCTTTTTCAACCACCAAATTCATCCCAAAAACTCAGTGTGTCGTGACAATTAAAACGAACCTTTGGTAAATCTTTCTGTTCCCTTATTTCAGCCATGGGAACACTCCCCTCAGGATGAACTTTGGCAGCGTGGCTCCACATTCGTTCCCATGTACTCTTTGACACTGGGAAACCATTCTTGTTGACGTAAAACAGTACACCGTTTTCCTCATCGTTACTGTCATCATCGGCGCCACTTTTTGTTGGATTATCCGCTTTGGCTTTTGTAAGTGAAACCTCCAAAGACTTTCCAGTCATTTTTAAGTGAACAAACTGGCACTCTCGCATTACTGTAATTATCGAATTATATTGTCAATCTTCTTCCGTCATGTCCGTGCCGGCATTCGCTATGTTCGCCATGTTGTTTACAGTCGTTTCCCTGGGTCTAAGTTGTTCTCAGGGCAAGTTGTTCATTTTCTATGATAGCGGTACCTTGCTCAATGTCAAAGTTTGGTTAGAGTGGCAAACGAGGTTGCGTAGGAAAATAGTATGGAGCCTTGTCGTAATGCAATGCATTACTAGGTTTCAATGATTCTCGATGGTGCACCTGCTGGCATACGGTGCATGCACGGTGCATACATGTACAGTACACTGTACAGTAGCCTACATGTTCACTGTACATGTACATCGTTTGTAGCTCTATGATGTACATGTACATCTACATGTACAACTACATGTACCTGTACGTATGTGTACAGTACATGTAAATTATATGCGTGATGACGAGTGCTCACTCCCGGCCCTAGCGATAGAGTGTTCAGCACTGCACTCAGATCGCTTAATGCTTGCGTGGTGGTAACTTTCAGAGGCCTCCCCCACTATTAACGGTAGATCGTGGAGGGAGGAATAGATTGTGTGACCCTGGTTTCTACATACATGTACATACATGTATGTAATCGTTGTCATCGCTGAGTGAAAGCCTCGCCTGCCAGATGCCAGGCCTAAACCTAGTCCGACGCACGGCGAAGCATTGAAACCTTTGGCTCATGGTTGCAGTTTCTCAATACTCCTTAAAGTCCAGACTAGTGGAGTTTTAACTGGAAGTGGTGGAGGGTGGACTTACGACGAATTTTTTTGACAAAGTGCTGTCTTAAATTTAACTAGGGCCTGTGTCTGCAAACTATCAAATTTTATTGCGAAAAGAAGTCACGTAAAACATTTACAATTATAAACAGCATATCATTAATACGTTTACTTTACTGGCCCATTTGCCCCCGGGCCGGTCGTACAGAACTATCGCAAACTGTACTACAAAGTTTGTAATAGAACAGTACAGCTGGAGGCGCTTGGGCTATAATTTTACCAATTCACGAAGAAAAGAAGTCACTGAAATTATTGCATGCCAAAAGCTGCAATTTCAGTCGTGTTTGTTTCCATTTTCTTCATGCTTATACTGCACACTTATATTCAAATTTGTTTTCCATCAATGCTTTCCCGCAACACTCAACGTCTGCTGCATAGCCCGCTCTGATGTATAATGTGACAATTGGCATCAAGCCTTCACAGGATCATCTCTAAAAAAAAGAGAAAAACATGGGGACAGCAGTAACAATTCAACAAATGATATTTTTTCATATTCATTATCTTAATTTACTATTCCCAACAATACAAGTCAACAGACCAGAGAATATGGGAATGTGCCGTCATTCCTCTTTCGTCATTCGCAGCCGATAAAAATGCTTCCATTAGTCAGATTCAATGTGGAAATTCATAGGGTACGAGTTAACTTGGGTATGACTTGACTTGGGTATAAGTTAACCTGGGTGCGACTTGACGCAGTATGACTTGACTCGGGTACGACTTGACGCAGTATGACTTGACTCGGGTACGACTTAACTTGGGTGTAAATTTTGGGGTACAAGTTGACTCGGGTACGAGTTGACCCGTTACCTATGTCTATTTGTGTAACTAGTGCATCATGAAACTTACATGTATGATGGAGACTAGACCTACTATATTCCTTGCTTTGAATTGTACGGGAAAGAATGAATTGTACTCTTCTAAGTTCTTTTCCTACCTCCATGAGTTGAGTGACCTCATCTGCTCCTAGTCCTAATGGGTTTTGGCCTGGTGTGGGCTTGATATATTGAGTTTTTCGTGTAGCATTTTAGCAAGTCAAGCGATGTGTTTCAGATCTGTCCATTCAAGTGAACTTAGGAGTTTGGTAACATTCACTTCCCTTTTGTTGGTGTTGGTCACAAATGAGGCAGCCTGTCTCTGAACTCTCTCAATGGAATCAATATGTTTAACTGTATGGATCCCATGCAGCAGTGGCGTAATCTAAATGTGGCCTAATGAGGGTGGGATGTTATACAATGCCTCACCTGGATCCCTCTTCCTGGTGACATGCTTGGTTTCACACTTGGAAGGAACAAACAAGGCACATGTTGGGCGGGACTGATGGATGTGCACAAAACTTAGGATTTCCATTTTTTGTTCTTTTTTTCCAGGGTCTTTCTGCTCCTGAGTTCAGAGATCAGACAGGACGATAAAGTCACTGGGAAGTAGCAAATGGATTTCACAGAGGCCTACCCTGACCGCTGCTCGACAGTCGGGGCTGCCGTCCGGATGGGAAATGCAGAGGTGCTGCAAGAGCTGATAGCCAGGGGGGCTAGCATCAACGTCCATGATAACCGTGGCTGGTCCCCACTGCATGAGGCTGCCAGTACCAGAAAGTATGACTGTGTTAGAATCTTGCTGACTAAACTGAGTAAAGAAGGTAGGAATACTCAATGAAAACCTTCTCAAACACCAGTCACAAGTCAATTAACCCCAGGTGAATAAAATATGTATGTTTCTGTGTATGTTTTTTTTTTTTCATCTGTAGATGTGAATGCTAGGACGTGGGAGGGTGAGACGGCCACCTTTTTTGCAGCCAAGACTGGCCACTTGAAGATTTTGAGGCTGCTCGTCAAACATGGCGGTGATCCTAACATCTCCAACAACGAGGACGGGTCACCGATTTTACAAGGTGGGCATACATCCTGCTGCATTTTGCAGGTTCGAATCCGGCCTGGGGTCATGGTGCATGTGCCCTTGGGCAAGGCACTTTGTCACTCCTTGCCTCTCTCCACCCAGGAGTAATTGGGTACCCTGTGAGGGCAGAGATGGTCATTGTGGTTGATTTAGCTGTTGTGCCGAAATGGCAGCATCGAGCTTTATATTCCCGAGGGAGCCGAGATGGTATTAGGAAGGTTTCATGGGCCCAGTGAGCAGGGGTAACAATGGAAAGTGCTTTAATCTAAGTTATAGTTAACTATATAAAAACTATTATTATTATTATTATTATTACCTTGAAATTTGAGTACAAAGCATTTTTTTATCAGGGACTACATTGCCTAAGGCTCTGCTTCTTGCTTCGTGCCTGTGACAAAAGCATAAGAAATCTTGTGCAATTTGACTCAAGAAATTCCTGTATATATTTCTCCTGCCTTTGTTTACTACTCAGCCGTGTCGGGCAACCACAAGGATTGTGTTGCTTTCCTGCTGAGGCAAGGGGCTAATGTCAACAGCCATCTGTTTGGGGGCTGGTCCCTTCTCCATGAAGCCGCTTGCTGTGGCTTCCCTGACATCCTGAGTCTGCTTCTTCGTGCGGGAGCCAAGATCGATGTGAGAGATGACTTTGGCATCATGCCCGTGTTCACGGCCGCTCAATATGGAAAGCTTGACTGCCTGAAGCTCCTCATTGAACATGGTGAGAGAACGAATTGGGGCTAAAATGATCCATAGTAACAGCAGTTTGGCATAAACAAACGTTGGTTTGTCTTCCCGTTTAAAAAGTTTCCCTAGATGTTGAACTTTGCTGAACTTGTGAAATCAGTATTCTTCGTTCTTCCTTTGGCATTACCAATTGCTGTGTAATTTTGTTATTTTGGTGCCCCTGAGAAACAGAGAGAATTAAACATTTCAAAGATGTAGATGGTCCCTGATGAGTTAATGAACTTTGGTTATATTTGAAATTAACTTAAATTTTTTTGCCACCGCTTGGGCCTTCCCTCACACCAGGAGCTGATCCCAATGCCAGGGCAGAGGACAATGCCACCCCATTGTATCTAGCAGCACAGGAAGGGTATTCACAGTGTGTGGAGTACTTGTTGATTCACGGTGCGGTGGTAGATATACCGACAAATACTGCTCAAGGATTCCGGCCCATACACGTTGCAGCTTTCAGAGGCCACTTGAAGTGAGTTTCACTGAACTATCCTCTGTGGAAAATGAGTCTATTGTGACCAAATCGACTCCTTGACTGAACTTGTACAATTTAGATGAACTAATGTTTCATCTGGTGCAGTATGTTCTGTTGCATTGTGAGGCAGGCTTTATTCTGTCCATTTCTAATTAAGGTTGAGGAAGTCTTTTTAGTGCACTCTAATACATCTTATGGCAAGAAAAGTGAGAATCTATCAACTGAGTCATCTTTAACCACTTCTTGCTGGGCGACCCGTTTTCGAGTACATAGGCTTTTTATGCAGAGCCGGGGAGCCCGGAACTGGGACAAAAGAGTTGGGCCTTATAACAAAAGACCGTGCTCAGCACAAAAGACAGAGCTGCTGGGCATTACCGACATTTTTCGCTCTCAATAGTGGAGATAATCCAACCTTGTTTTGAAACAGTATACCATGGTTTGAGGCATTTAGAGCGAGCGGATTACCATCGGGGACAAAAGCGCTCCACCACCGCAGCGATAAGCCACACAGCACCGCTGCACGCTAATCTGGCCCCTATTGAAAAGATGTCAGCAGTGCACTGTGCCGGTTACGGGAACAAAAGAATCTTACGTAACACCGCACAATCTGGGCTCTTTTTCCAAAGCTGCAGGCCTGGCTGAAATGTTCAGGAGTCAATGAATTTACCTGTCAGCTTTAGAGTAGTACCCAAAGAGTCCTTTATGTGGGTATAAACGGCCATTAAATGAAATGATGAATTTTTGAAGAAATTTGAAAACTGAAAATCTTGAAAAGGACCCAGCATCTTGTCTTGCTCAAGAAAATCCACCCGGCAGCAAGTGGTTAATTAAACAGCATTTATATTTGTGTTTAACTTTTAACTTGAAGTACAATGTAGTAGGTCAGAAATTTATTCCATCTGAAGACTGAATGCTTTTTCAAGGTTTGTAGGGTTGACATAGGTGAGATGAAGCTTGCAGGAGCACTGCATGAATCCTTTTATGAGTGTGCTCACAGATTCTTTGCAGCTCCTCACTCATTCAGAAAAGAGATTCACATGGTGCTAATAAACCTTTATCGTATGAGTGAATGCCTTATTTAGGAAGTTCTGCAACTACTTTTTGCTATAAACTATTAGCTTGTGTGTTTTTTTTTTACTTTATCTAGGAGTTTAAAGTTGCTGATACCGCCAAGTCTCTCAGTGCTAGAGCAAGTCAAGATTCCAGGGGAGTGGGAAGAGTTACTCACCCCTCTGCAGCTGGCTGCCCGGGGAGGCCACGACGAGGCCATCAAGATGCTGCTGGACGCAGGCTGTGACCCTGACTGCGGGGTCAGGAACCCAACTGAGAACACCAAGGGGATGCTGCTGCAAATGGCGCAGACACTGGACATCGACCCCCCGCCTTTCTACTGCGCCACCCAGATGGGCCACTACACCACGGCAGCACTGCTGCTGGAGTCCGGGGCCAGCGTCTGCCGACCGTCCGACCAGTACTGCTTGCTGACGATGTTCAGGGACGACACCAGGGCCACGGAGCTGCTCCTAGATCATTGCGGGAAGATTGACTGCAAGCACATCCTCTCAGATTTGTTTCACATGCTCTTTCCACTGGATGCCCTCAGGCTTCTTATGGACAGAGGATTGCGGATCCGTTTCAACTGTCAAGCAGCGCACGGTTTATGCCCTAGGATCAATGCTAACATATTAACACTGCATGCCTCAGAAGTTACCTGCGTGATGAAACTGATTTATGGCTATGTTGACAGGCTGTGCCTTTGTGAACACAACATCAAGCGTCTTCAGGAATTAGGCTGCTATGACAAAGTTGTCTCTCTGACAAGTAAGTTTTTTCAGCAACATCATATACTCTTCTCACATTTGATAGCGGGTTCCTCTTTACCGCCGTCAAAGTGAGGTATCACACTCATCAATATCCACCCACTCTCATCACATCACTGAATTACCTGGAATATATTCCTAATGAAGTGTGTAATCAGTGTTGTCTTTAGCATGCCAGTTACAGACACAAACAAGAAGGATTTGTTAGTCATACATGCATGTCTGGAGGTTTGGAGCTGAGTGCACACCATGCTAACAAATCTGACACTGCAAATCTTGCTTCACTGTCTGTGCACCATGGGAAATATTAGATACATTTGTATCTACTTGTAGATGTTATTCATTTCGGGTCACAATAACTCAGCAGTCTAGGGTGATGTTAGAAAATTTGCAAATGTTTAGTTTTGCACGATATTGCGAATCCATACTGTTTGGTTTCGGGCACAAGCGTGTCATATTTCTTCGGTATTGTGACTCTTTCATCAACCTGTCAACCAGTGTTGTATTCAAGTCCATCACAAGTCCTGGGTGTCCCCGTAAGTCCATCTCAAGTCATTCAGTCTTAAGCCAATTCACAAGGTATTCAAATGAGCCACTGTGTACTGACCTTGTGAAGGGACTTTTGGCTGGCATTGTGAATAGATTTGTGAAAGGACTTGTGATAGACTCAAAAGAACACTGCTTTCAACCAAATTGGGATCTTATTCAATTCGTTTACTTTCCTCTCATTTCTTCCAGGCAAACCTCACTCTCTCTTACACCTCTGTCGGGTGGCCATCACGGAGCACTTGGGCACAACACGTGCACCAAAGATCATCCCAACGATAGACTTCCTTCCAGTCCTAATCAAGGACTTTCTTCTTTATAAGGATATGAGACCTGGTTCATGAAATTCCATCAAAAGCCTAGTGGGGGATTTGTTTTCAGTGTGGTCATCTGTATATTGAAAGCAGGTTATAAAAAGTCCTTTAAAGGATTATGAAATTAAAGACGTTTGGGCAGCGGCCAGGTAACAGTATCAAATGGGAGTGCATGAGAATTTCTTGCAAACAACAGAAGCATCACCCTCCTGGTTTTTAAATTACAGAACCAGCCTCCTCTTAGGAAAACAGAGTGAAAGCTCAAAGAAATTGTGTGTATCTTCCATCTCCCCCCCCCTAGAAAATGTATGTGGAATTCAAGAGTTCAAATACAAGAAATTAAAAACTAAAGCCGGCTTTTTTGTGTTCTCATGGACTATTTATTTATGCATTTTGTACATTTTCGCTGCAACTTGGATTGTTGTGATATTTATTATTCAATAAAATGACAGTGTTGAAACTCTTCTCAGTAGTTATATTTTTGTATTTTCTGTTTCATATTTGAGTGAAAAAACTTAGTATGTGTATTCCTTTGTGTATTCAAACACAGGTATTTGTCATGAAGGAAATGTCGGGAAGCTTTTTTCACGACCTATTTGTTTGACTGCCTTTGATGAAATAAGTGTGAACAGGGAGAGGTCATTTTAATCATCGCGTGGACATGTTCTTGTAGTTTCGTCAGAGTTCCAATTAGGGACAAAACCCAAGCAGAATCCAAATATTCTTGCAGTTCGTCATCGCTTAGAGTCGGAACTTCATTATGATGCATAAACACAATTGCACGAATTTTTTTTTTATCACGATTACAGGAGATCGCGATTACAGGTGATGCATGGCAAGTGCTTGCTTTTATAAACCAGTAAAAACTGGTCATTTTCGCCATTACTGTTTTGTTGGGATCCTGCCTCATGATTATGATGTATAACTTTAAATAAATACGATTGTAGAAACGGAGCTTTGCCTCAAAGGAATATGACTTTTTTTCTTTGAAGAGTTCCTTTGAATACCAAGTCCTGTGCCTGTATTTACTGAAACGTGAAATCTTGTGAAGAGTGTGTCTTATTGTTTAACGAACGGGTTCATTGGTCTCTATTAAGTCTCTATATTGGGTCTTGTAAGTTCTTGGGCTTCTACGCTAAATGTGAATGCCTGACAGACGTTTGATCTGTTTTTGAATTTTATTTTTAAAATCTTGTGAAAATGATTTATTTCTCAACTAATGGTGAAATATATTTTCCATGTTCGAAAGTGGGTACAAAAGAAGTTATGGGAAGGTTGGTTGAGCAGGCACTTTAAATAGGGACAAATTTTGGATTGAACGGCATACGCTCCGCACGTGGTGGCTCTTCGTGGTTCGTTGTCTGGATGACTTGCTCGTTGCATCCCGAAGAGGTGTGCCCCGGATCATCAGCTGTGGGTACCGGCGACTGCTTGGGCCTGTTGGGCTGAAGAGGCCCTTCCATGTCATCCTTTGGCACGCAAGGGGGCAGCCCACCAGGTTCCTGCATCCAGGCATGGTGGTGGATGTCGTAGAGGGTGGCTCGCCGTGCCGGTTCCGGGGTCAGCATCCTCAAGACGAGGTCCTTGCAGTCGAGAGTGAGCTGCTTGGAGCGGGAGAAGCCCAACTTCTTTTCCGTCTGATCTCGGACCATGCGCTTCACGTTGGAGTCGTCGTAGGGCATGGAACCGCACACCATGATGTACAAAATCACCCCCATGCTCCAGACGTCGTACAGAAAACCTTGGTATGGTCTCCCTGTAGCACAAACATTTCTCACAGTTAGATTTTTGTAGCATTATCTGTGTCACAAGTATTTTTTTCTCTAAAATAACAAGCTTCCATTAACTTAACAAGAAAGGATTCTACACGTAACCAATTTGAGATGAAGCATCACGTTTGATAAACGGTTAACTCCACTACAAATGATTGGTACGAAGAATTTTGGAAGTAGGCCTAGGTGAAACATTTCTGCCCGACAAGTTTATTGGTTTGGTCCAAGTTGAAATAAGCCCCCTGACTGCTTTAATTACTGTTACGCGTCCTTATTACCTAGAAGGATTTCTGGCGCTGCGTAGGCAGCACTCCCGCAGAAGGTCTTACTGAGGTCACTCTTGGTGATCCTACGAGAGAAGCCAAAATCAGTGATCTTGATATTGTTGTGGCCGTCTAGGAGAAGATTTTCGCACTTGAGATCCCGGTGCACGATGTTCTTGTTGTGGAGGTACGAGACTCCATCGAGGAGCTGCCGGAAGAAGTTCCTGGCCTTCGCCTCGGGAAGAGCTCCGCGGAGCTTGATGTACTCCAAGAGATCCCCGTGTCCGGCCAACTCCATGGATATGTACACCTTGGTCCCAATCTCCACAATCTCATAGCACCGGATGATATTTGGATGCTTGATGGTCTTCAAAATCTCCAGCTCCCGCGGCAGGAACCTCTGCAGGAAGTCCTTGGGCGCCTTGCGTTTGTTGATGACTTTGATGGCGCATTTCATCCTCTCTTTCTCGAGGAAGCCAGAGTAGACGCAGGCATAGGATCCCTCACCAAGAAGGTCTCCAACGACGATGCCTCGCTTGAGGAGAATGTGTTCCTCGTTGATGGCCTTACGAAGTGAGGTCGGCTGGGTTGGGTTGCCGAAGGTTTGGGCAAGGAAGCCGGTGGCCATGTCATTAAGATCACGCCCCGGTATAGGGACCGGAGCCTAATTGTTCTGTCTCTTCTAGCTGTCTCACTTTGTCAGACGAAACCAAGTAGCCAAATTTCGTTTTTTTTAAAGCATAGGGCCTATGTTTTCGTAGAGTGTACGAAGGTTGTACAGAGCGCATAGGTTTTGTAGACTCAATGCGCTCACAAATCTCTGTATGAAAGTGACATTCACAGATTCTTAGCAACGCCACGACCAAGAGCTTTGTGCTTCTATTGGCTGAATGGACAATAGCATGGACGTCATCGAAGATTCCAAGGAGGGCGCGAATGGCGCGCATTTCTCTACTGAACAAATTGCAAATAAATGGATCAATTGCTGTTCCCAGTTATTACATTATTTTAGCATTTTAATCATAAGATAATTTTTGTTCAATAGGACTTTTCATATTAACTGATGTGGACCATTAAGCTCTTTTCCGTTGGACTGTTTTCAGATTATTTTCGGAACAATGACATTGCGCGCGTGAAAAGTTTTCCGCGCGTGTTTCTTCCGGTTCCAAATGACGTCATAATGTGATTAGGCGATAACTGCGTGAAATTGATTCTTTCTCATTGTTTGCGCAAGCACAGTGTCTAAATGTATGGTTACTGTAACTAAAAATAACTAACGTCACAACATTATTAAAAAACCTCGCCTAACATTAAAAATCTTCAGTGTCTGAAGGACTGACTTAAAGATTATGTCTTACAAGTTTTGAATTAAGGAGTAAACCATGGCCTCTTCGCATTCAAACAAACCAACTGAATCAAGCAAATCCAAGAGCGACACAGCCATTGGACATGTGCAGAAGGAATCTCCTATAAAGAATGTTCCCTCTGATAAGGAGGTATGTCAATTTCACAAATGCTGATTAAAGAAATTTCACTTCAAGACATTATTCGCTCAAGAAAGTTCCACCTACACCGTTTGCAGAAAGTTCGGAATTCTAGCCAACTCAAAACAAAGTTTCACGCCGATCCGGAGCCGCATGTAATGGAAGGCAATCAGGTTATTATTTTCTGAAAATTAGTAAACTGCCGTTCAGTGTTCTGGGAAAGCAATTGGAATTGTTGGCTTAATTCATTGCTCCTTGTACTGCGCTGAACGTATTTTTTACATCGTTTCTGAAGTGAGGTTTTCCAAATGCCCACAATGTAGGTTATGTTGGAGCACGGGTTCTACTTGGGAAGGAAACTTGGCTCAGGCAGCTACTCCAAGGTTCGATTTGCTGTTACCAAAGATACTTTCGACAAATTAGCAGTCAAGATCATTGATCGCCGGCGGGCACCGATGGATTACCAGCAGTGTTTCCTACCGAGGGAACTGAGTGTAGTCAAGTTCCTGAAATGCACCAACATCATCCGCACGTACGACTGGTTCGAGGAAAACCAAAAGATCTACCAGATCATGGAATTTGCCGAGAATGGAGACGTATTGGAGTACGTGAGAACTGTATCCAAGGGTGCGGTTGAGGAGTCTCTGGCGCAGAAGTGGGTCCTGCAGACTGCCCGAGCGATTGCCTTCATGCACACCCGAGCCATCGCCCATCGTGACGTCAAGTGCGAGAACTTGCTCCTCAGTACCGGCTACCACATCAAGCTGTGCGACTTTGGCTTCGCTCGAATGACGAGTTACAGGGAGCTGAGCCAGACCTTCTGCGGCTCGGCGGCCTACGCAGCGCCGGAGATCATCCGCTCGCAGCCCTATTGCCCCTTCGCTGGCGACGTCTGGGCCCTGGGCGTGGTGGCCTACATCCTAGCCACCGGCTACATGCCATTTGGGGACGATGTCCGGAACGTGGCCAAGATCCTGGAGGCACAGCAACGGGGGGTGCACTTCCCTTCCTCGGCACCGGCGATCAGCGAAGACTGCAAAGACCTGATCCGCAGCATGCTCAACATCGACGCCCGGACCAGGATAGACATCCAGATGGTACTGGCCCACCCTTGGTTCCGTTCGGATGAGTGTTTGAAGAGAGCTACCACACCCCGCCTGCGCAAAATTGCAATCGATGATGATGAAGGCATCAGCTGGTAAACATGTTGCACTTGGGATGGGGACGTCTTGCAGAGTAATAAAGAAGCACTTGGTTATTAATACAACCCAATCTGCCTTTTTCATTTCATGGAATTTTCTGGACTGTTTTCTAGGGGACTGAACTATTGGCAAAAGAATCGAATTACATAATGTCAATTTCAAATTGAGATCTATTTGTGGTATTCTCATTCCAATGTGAACTATGATATCTTAGAAATTAATCCTGTCATTTCTGACAAGGTACATTCAATAATGGGCCTACTTGTACTTAAAATCATGGTCTTATGCAGAAAATGCTATTACGAAATACCTTTAAATTTCGAAAATCAAGTGCCTAAAAATCAACCAGGATAAAATTCAATGTATGAACTTCGATTATAGAATATCAAACTTTACGCGATTGTCATTTTCAATTTTTTTTCCCGCAGAGAAATAGGAACTACTTATTCCCCGCTCCTCAACAGCGAAACTCAGAGTAATTTTAAAAAGCCACTGTGCTGAGCAAAACCAATTCAACTTTGCCAGTTCTGGGTTATTTGAAAATAGAGATCATCGTAAACAAGTGTATCTACCGATAAAATTTATGTCTAGTAATGATTATTTTAAGCACTTCCTGTGTGAATGTTTGATTGGAAAGCACATATATACGCTTCATAAAAAAAAACTGGACGTTGCGAATGCTTGTGTACCCGAGGACGTATTTGTATATGGACAGAACACACGTGAACTTACATTTCTTGTCCAGTGATAAAGAAATGTCAGCAGTCAAGTGGGTTACGACTGAAATCGGGATGAGCAGATTTTCACAAGAATATAACCTCGAGAAAAGTACATCATCATCCCAAAATCTGTAAAATCAAGAGCACTGCTTGGTTGCACCAACCCTAACACAGATCTCTGTATGTCAAAACAGGACAAAATAACAAGTCAGTGAAAGGATGTCGATTATGTGGCAACTTCTTATTGTTACGCACATTTTATTACATAAAAAGGTTATTTTTACAAGCGCTGAAGGTATGATTGTCTTAGAAAGCTCAAAACAGTAACACCCACCGACAAAAAAGTGTCCAAATCTTTTCTTTATAAAATTGAAAACCTGATCAAGCAAAATGTGCACATTTTTGACTTGGTGGTAATATGAATACAAAACAAGTAGAAACTTGGCAGCATAATACAAACCAACAGGTGTAAATCTTATTCTATCTCAAACACTGATCTAACAGACTTCAGCCAAAGGCCAAAATACTTAAGTTTGCATAAATCTCGAGTTGTGTTAATTGTATAAAAATACTATTTACAAATACCTGTACTAGAAATTCACACATTTGTATTAAAAATTCAAGAAAAATGTATAATTGTCTTGTATTCAAAATGTCATCACTCGACACAAACAAAAATGTGTCCGGTAAAAGGAAATATCCACCTGCCTGAATTGGTCACAAATTTTTCACTGACCATTTTTTCTCTCTCTGAACTTCAAGTTGTTCTGTTTCTTCAATAATACATGATAGAACAGAGCATAACAAACGCTGAATGGCATGCTCTTGTGGGGTCTGCCTCTTCCTAATACATAGCACTATGGTGTACCTCCTCCTTTGACATGACACAGGGTCTACCCCACCCTTGGAGGTGTCATAGGAACTACCCACTGGGTGGAGATGACATGGGGTCAACCACTTCTTTGGAAGTGGCATGGGCCTTCCTCTTCCTTGGAGGAGGCATTGGGTACGGGGGCTTCCTCTTTCCTTTGAGCAAGCAATGGAGACTATCCTTCCTCAGAGGTGACATGGGTTTATTGTACCTCTTCTTTGGATGTGGCAAGGGCGCAACTGTTCCTTGAGGCTACCATGGGGGCTACCCTTCCTTGGAGGTGGCATGGGAGTCTATCTCATTCTTGGAACTTGCATAGAGAAGAGCTTTCCTTGGAGGTGACATGGGTGAACGTGTACGTCATCTTTAAAATGGCACTTCTTTGAAGATGCAGTCTCCTCGGAGATGATATAACTACCTACTCTTGGAGCTGGCATTGGTCTATCTCTTCCTTGGGGATGGCATGGGGCTACCACTGGGCAGAGTCACGCTGGAATCTTTGGCACTCCTCTTGTTCTGAGATTTCATCTAAACACAACAAAACAAACCTGATAATCTGGCACTGCTTTACAACATACATCCTGCCTGTATCACTGCACCTCAGGAACCGAGAGCTACCTTGCGAGGAGAGATTTGATGCAGCAACAGGGCAGAGGTATCTGTGGGCCCGTGAGGAGGGGTCCTGTGATGCCATGGGAGGTTGTCATAACCACGTGGACTGCACTTTAGCTGTGTAAGGGATGGCAAGCTTTTAGGGGTGGAAGATGGAACTGCTCCTGACTTTAAGTCAAAGTCGTGCCTTTGGTTGTGTCGCCACTACTAAAATAAAGTAAGATTAAGAACTTGAATTGTGATACCTTTCCTGTTTCCTTGGTGGGCGAGGTTGACTTGAGAGGTTTGGAAGGAGGCGGGGCAAAGAGGAATGAGTCTGTGGTCCAGGAGGCATTACCGTACTCCATGGCTGGTGTCTTCACACGATCTGGAGTACTCACCTACAAGAATCAAAACGGGCTCTAATACATTAGGGAAACTCTAAAAAAAAAATGGAAGATAACCACTTGAGATTAGTAGGTCTACCTATGACAGCTGAGCATGAGGCTTGCATTGGCCTGATATGTCCCAGTCAGGGTCTGTCCTTGGACAGTGCACATCGCACTCGAACCAAATATCTAACTGAAGTTGCACAAGCTTCTGGGGTCTCCCATAGAAGGAAAACACTTAAATGTTGGCTAAAAACAAAACTATGGACTCACAATGTACCAGTAAGTCTTACATAAGGGCAGCAGTGTTTCCTAATTCAGCAATGATAAAGCCTTCTCTTCTATATACATTTCAAGATCTGTTCAATAGATGACAAGAACAGTTGAGGCTGGCATACGACAAGACGATGTTTGAACCCGATATGACCCAGAAATGTCTATATCTACTTCTAGAACCAGTGTTTGATCACATGATGCTGTCTGGCAGAAGCACATTCTACTTTTGTTGCGTGTGCAAAGGTTATGCAAGGCTGCAGGCCTAGGTTACAATATTAAAGTGTTCCAGGTCAATATTCCAACAAGGCATGCTTTAAATGAAGAAAACCCAAGGTCCTTTGAGAATACATACACAAGGTCTGCCCTATTAGTGCCCCCATATGCTGCCTCACACTCATGCTTTGTTCTTGCAGAATAACCTTGCCTTTTTTGAAAAACCATACTGGTTAAGTCTTGTACAATCACCAACAAGAGTGCAAAGATGAAGCCAAACTGCGACTGTTGGACTTTGAAGGGGCCAATGTAGTGTTGCTAAGGACAGAAATCAGCTCAGCACAGGAAATTTATAATTAACAAGAACAGGTTACCGGCTAAAATGCCATTACAATGTATAATTCTTGCGACTGGTTCTCCGCAAGTTGTTGCTCACTACATAAATTTGTTAAGGAATATATTTTCTGTTTAGCCATTGCACAAAATTGGGCCCAGCTGGGGTAGAGCGACAATGAGCGAGGGGGTGTAACCTGAAGCTAGACGCACCGTGTAGACGGGCAAGGCCCTGAAGACTGCCCCCAAGCTCATCTCCCCTGTCTTGCGACTCTTGAGGTGGTCGTTGTAGAACTGCGGCTTCTGCAGGGCCTCAAAGAACTTCATGTCCTCTGGCTCCTTAGGTCTGAGTCTACTCTGGGCATAGGCTGACCGTCGAAACGGCTTCCACCTGCCAGGGATTGACAGAGAAAAATAGGGGCAAGTTCAATCCAGGACTATTAGTTTACAAGTGGTTAGTTCATCATGTACCTAACACATGTGCAGTAAAGTTGAAGTGTGAATGACCCTAGTCCACCGGCCACTGGAAGGGTAAATAGCAAACATAAAAGTGGAAATGGTGGTTGCTAGTGACACACTGTTTTTCTGACATATCTCTTATAACTGGTTCTCTCTGCACTGTGCTATCAAAAACGTTTAATGGCAACCAACGATGCGACCAACCTCTATAGGCTGGTTGCGAATAGTTGACTAGACTAGTCTAACCATCATTGACTGGTGAGCGTTCGATCAAAGTTAGTCAAACTATGGTTAAGACCTTGATGGAACTTGCCCCAGCATTGCTGACAATAATGAAAATAGATCAAACATTGCACTCAGTGGTTCTCTTCAGAACATCACTCATGAAAGAGATTCACATGGTACCACTGGGGACATTAGTCATTCTGTTAAGTCCACTTGGTAAACCTTCAAATCATGAAATGCAGTCAGAATATCCTGGAAAACCATGGATGCTGCACAATAAAATTAAAGAACTTCTTTGTTTTGGAAGAACACCAGTCACTCAGGATGGTCTCTAGTTAAAACTGTTGGAATATTGATTGAGAGGTTGTGGACTGTATGGTCCAATCATCAAGTAAAGGTCTTTTTCAACCCTAGCTTAGTATTCAGTGTTTTCAAAGAAAGGTTTCTTTCTCACTGAATTGTGAACAATGCCTAGAAAGATATGTCAAGTTGAGCTTCAGAGTGATAAAGACGATTAAAATTTGTCATATCCACCATAACTTGCAATATTATATAAGCTGCACAGGTATTCTGCCAAGACGTTCTGTATTTGTGTTTTGTTTATAATTTCAAACAACGGGACTGATGTCGACCTGATAGACCCAAACTTGTGCTAACCATGTGAAAGCACTTGCCAGAAAAGAGCTCAACAGCTCAAATGTCATGTCATGTACATTGCTAGAGACTGATTCTCTGTAGATTATTGCCAATAGTTGCAATTTTTCTGCTTAACGTGAATAGACTTTTTCCTATCAATTTCACAAGTGCATGAAGCATCATTTTTTTTCTTTGCGGACTCAGTAGTTCCTGCTGGAGCAAATAAAAAGGAAAAGAAAAATGGCATCTGTTGTGGGTGCTACCATCATTTTTAATAATTTTTAGAAGAGCATAACGTAAGGCAACCACCCCCCCTCCCGGCATGACACTTTCTGCACTTGTGAAAATGATGGGGAAGAAGCAACAGATGATCCATTGGCAAATTGGGGGCCTTGGGGCTCACTGCACACTCTTACCTATCGTCGGCAAACACCAGCGGGTACTCGTAGCTCTGCTGAGCTGTCTTATTCTTCCTCTCGTTGGTGCTCCTCATGGGCTTGAGGGGCCCCTCCGTGATGTCATAGGGCAGCACAGGGGTGTTGCTCCTCTCCAGACTTGGGAAGTTCCAGGGGCGGTGCTGGCTGAAGAAGCCCATGAAGTGACCCCTGGCTGGGTCCTCCCCGTACCACATCCTGAGAGGGGGTGGGAGGGGACAAGGAAGAAAGAGGAGGGGGGATGCAGGGGTATAGTAGGAGACGACAGAAACAAAAGACTTTATCTTGACTACTGACGAACTCAAATGCCTGGAAAAGTCCAACAGAAATGCCTGGAATGGGGTAGCACATTACAGCGGGAATAACACATGGTGTTCATTAATACTTGTTACTCGGTTGTGGGGACTGCATGTGTTGAAACATAGATGTTATGGGGACAAGAACAATACAGGAACAAGCTTTTGTCCCCACAAATCAGTCCTAACATTCATAACAAAGAAACTGTCCCCCTAATGCCAGGAAGGCCTACCCAAATTAGGAAGTGCGTATGTTCTTCGTTGGACTCAGCATCTGACACTGTTATAAATGAACAGTCATCTGTTTCCCTGAGATGTACAATTTTCAATTTTTCCAGCTTTTTTAGAATGCCTAGGCCAAGATTAGGCTGGTAACACTCTCATATACAGAGGTGAAGACCAGGGGCCACCATTATTGAGCTTGCTATGAGGTGCGATGTACATCTCTTCACTAAAATTGTGAAGGTGTTGCTTGGCCACATCTGACGGATTCTAACTGAGAATAGCAGATGGCAAAAAGGTTGGACACAGATTTTGCTACTGCATGTAATTTCATGCACAAGCGTGTAGCATCTTTGAGTAGCACCGCTGAGTGCAAACAGAATGCTGATGCACTTCTTAACATCTGGCGTGACGACTGATGAAAATGGTGTGCCTTACCTGACTGACCCATCCATGGAGCCAGAGATGATGGACTTCATATGATTGGCATAGACCAAGGTGACAATTCTGCTTAGATGGCCTCTCCAGCTAATCAGCTGTTTGATTAATTCCTATCAGAATAAATCCAAGCAAATTCAAATCAAAATCACAGTAATGTCACAGCAAAGTCGAACTTGACCCAAGACAGCTGTAGTGGCTGGTCCACGGCTGGGCACCTCCTCACCAATATAACCTTGGTTAAACATATCTTTAGAACACCTTCAAGTAGGTCTGGCTGCTGATGTTACTCATGGCTATAAAGACAACCAGCAATGTGATTACTCATGGCAAAGTTGTAATATAGCCGGTCATGAGTCAATCATACATGCATGTCAGGTTGAAGTGTTCAGTAAAGGAACAGATTGAACAGCGACAATAAAATGCTTTTGCCATAATTGACTTGAACAGCCTGTGCTTGTCTCGAGACCGCGTAACACTGGATGGGCGTGAGATAAACTCATGATGACAACTCTAAACCTTGGTCAGCTGGGACAGTTAAATGGTAGTCTAGTCCTCCAGCCACTGTTGAAGATTCCACTGTATGATGGCAATGAAACACTCCTTCTGCTGCAGTTAATTTACAGTCCTTGACAGAACTTGCCAAGAGCCAAATGGCGGTAGGTAAAATGAATCAAAGTAAATGAAATCAATCTGCATTTAATTGGCTTGTCAATCAGTATGCCACATGGAACATGTTTAGATGTGTATTTCAATACACCAGGTGGAGGGTCAAAGCTACTCACATTGTCATCTGACTGAGGATTTTCTAGAAACAAGCCCACACTCCACATGGTAATGTAGCCCTCTGTACAAGGAACAAAATGAAGTGGAATCAACCATTCTTTGCAAAAATGGGTAATTCCAGAAATTAGGGGTCCAAAAGAGTGACATTCAAATGTCATTTTAAATAACATTTTCAATTCTGATTGCAGAAATTCAAAAATGGAAAGCCTCAAATACAGTATCGAGTACGTGTGAATAAAATGAACTCTGAGCAAGGATGAATTCTGCAGGTAAAGTATTGAGAAATGAATGAAAACACAGCCGTTTAATCCTGTCATTTAAACCATTCAGACTTTACATTCCTACAATGTTACAGTTTAAAAATGTTCAAATGCTCCAAAGCTGGATTACAAAGTAAATGCTTGACTTTGGTCAGAAGAACTTTTCTTAAAACTTTTAAGCAGTAAGTAAAGGAGCAGTGTTCAACCTTTCCGTGCTTGTCCATACCCATGGTAACATTGAATAACATTGAGCAGTGTGTGTGACCACAGGTAGATTCCCAGTGTATAAAAAGTCATCACAGGGTCAAAGCTTGAACTTTATAGAGTCGTGGTTTCTCACAACCTTCAAAGAATTATTTTCCTGTTGCTTGGCAACAGTGAGCAGAGGGTAAGCAATGTTATCTTCACAGAGAGCTACTTTTCTCAGGAATAAGGGATAATGTAACCGTACTGTTGTCTCCTGTGACGAGTACATTACAGTCTTCATCTGAGCATGCAGCAGTCACAGGTGAACCTTGTCTCCTTGTCATGGCAGAGATCTCACGAACCATCTCACCCTAAAATGCACACACACATAAAAAAGGGACAAACCACTTGAGAACTGTATTTCTTTAAATAGTTCCCATCTCGTTTTATCCCATAAAAGAATTGTCAAACAGAATTGAGGCTGCGATCAACTTTCACGTTATCAAATTACAGCCATGTTTTTGATCGCCATTATTGGCAAATTATGCCAATAAGGAAACTGATTTTCACAACCCATTTTGCATATTATATTTAAGCACCACTCTACATACTCCAAAGAGAAACATCATTCGTCAAAAAGCAATTTTCATATGGTTGATTTTCTTTCCTGCAAGGCACACACCTTCATGTCCCAGAAGCGTATGAAGGCGTCCGAATGGCACGACACCAGGACAGGGTCGTAGGTCGTGACAATCATCCTGGCGGTGGGGTCTATGTTATCCAGCTCTTCATCTGTGTCATCAGGATGTACAGCGCCCTCTGGGGTTGGCTGCCTCTCCAGCTCCTCATCTTTCCCGGCCTCGTCTTCCATTGGCTCCCTGCCTCAATCTCTTCTTCCTCTGCAGAAAAGTAACAGCCAAGACACAGAAGTTACAAAGATGCATGAAGGTGGGCAAAGACTCAAGAGTGACGCACAGTACCAAAACCATCTGTATTTGTGCACATACCAAAGGAAACACTAGTGTTTACAACTCTTAGGCTTAGACTCACAAGGGATGCTCAGGTGTCAAAATTTCACCTGAATATTCATTAAAATGTTGTCTTTTTGTAGGGATAATGCCCTTGACATGGATGCAAGGCAGAAATGGAGCCAAAAATATAATCACATATTTGTTTGCATTTTAATCTCCGAGGACGAGCATGAATGAGAAGACAGTTCCAAAGAACACACGAACATAAAGCCAATCAAAAACAATCTCATGTTTATATCGATGCCGCACCTGGTGCGACCTGCTTGTCTTGGCTGGTGTCCATCTCTTCGGCCACAGGGTCCAGCATCACCGGGGCCAGCCCGGTGCCCATCCTTGATGGGCTAGTCGCAGTTTGGGACCTAGTGTCAGCCACGGAGTCTCCGTCTGTGTCCTTCTCGCCACTGGACGGGGTGAGGAAGGTGGGTGAGACGTGCCCCGTCAACTTCCTGTGAAGGGAAAGGGGAGGGGCAGAGATTAGGAGGCGGAATTGTGATACTAGAAACATGGCTAGTGTGTCACTTATACAGCCAATTGACACAAAGTGTGATAAAAGATATTCCGTGTGGTACAAATCAAACTCAGTCGCTTCTTTCGGACTGTTTACCCAGAGAGCGAACAAATAAATGATAGGCAATGAATCAGAGTATCTACATAAGTGAGCAAATTTTAAAAGATATCATGCAAGGATGGTGCATTCTGGCCAATCAGCGGTCCTCTTAGGTCTGACAAGAAGGACTGACTGGCATAGCTGAGCTCATCCTTTTCATCCTTTCACTTCTTCCTATGGCACTCTTGTTTGTAATCATCACACCGAGTAGTTCTCCACCTTATAAGATTAAATACTGCACAGTATTTGATATTCTGTTACCACATCCAGTCACAACTGAACTGATGAAGGAACTTGATACATGACAGTAAAGGAGACATTTTGTACCCACATTATGTGCTATTTACCTTGGCCCTTGGAAGAGCTGCATTCAATGAGCTTTAATTCTTGAAGCAATGAGAATTAGTCAACTTCCTTTCCGATTATGAAAACTCACTTGATATAAGCCGGGTCTGGTTTCCTTGTCCTGTGTACCATCAGCAGCAGTGAGTTGACTCGTCGTGGGTGTGCCGTCTTCTCGCCGTGTTCATTCCTGCTGTTTGGTAGCATCTCGTACAGTCGGAAACTATAATTTGGAACGTGTGGACACAAAGGGGTCAGATTTGATTGGAAAACACATTGAAAAACAAATTTACGTTTCGAGCTAGGCTATGAAACTACAGTGCGCCGTGGACACTTATTTGAGGAATTTTTTGTGTCATCACCAAATGCGACTGTGACCTATAAAGTATAAATAAATACCTAAATCAAACAATGATTCAGTGCACAACCAGTACCAATCACAGATTTCAAAAGTCCTTTGCAGTGCTAAATTTGTCTGTTTTCCGAAGAAAGTCTATAAAACTGAAGCATTTGATGAGAAACGGAACCAAAAAAGGGAACAAGAGCTTAAAAAACACTTCTTGTACAAATATTTTGGCCAATTTCCTGTTCCATGTTAGAACCTACTGTATGGATCAAGCTACCTTGAACATGTAAGAATACATGTTTGCATTTTTCCCTTGAAAACAAGTCCTAACAAAACTGAGATACGTGCTCGTTCAGTGAAGTTACCAATACGGTTTTCCCTACTGCTCTGAGTCCAACAGTCCCCTCCCATATCATGGACTGATCACTCACACTTGCTGTACTGCTGCTGTGATGGTGTCCCACACAATGATGTTGCCATTACTACAGCCAGTTGCTAGGGAATCGGGTGGGAGGGCGACCATGCACGTCACCTCATGACTCTCCAAGACGTTATCCTGCAGAAAAGAACCAACCAGTTACAGTTGTTAATTGGGATGCAAAGAGGCTGGCCGATGTGCTTGGGCAAAGTCTTGTGACCAAGCTTAAATGTCCAGTGAGATGAGAGCACTTTCCCTCCTCCTTATTATTTATAATTATTATTATCATTTCTTCCTCTTAAATAAAAGTCAAACACAAAATGTATGCTGAACATGAGAGGAGGTTATCGAAAGGCTAGGTAACTTTAAAAAGTTACATCATTTGCATCAAATTCTGGGTTACCACTAGTTCAGTAAGATGGTGCTATGAAATGCACCAATGAAAGCCAGTTCAGCAAACATAGCGTTCACAGAGGTGTGAAGGGGATTGAGTGTATGTGACTTATTTTCAACAGAAATGAAAAGACTGTCATGGTTTCCAGTCCCCTTGCAAGTACACCAAGGTTAATTCTACAACTTATGCCTGCACCCACTTATAACCCTGGATGAAGAGGCAAATTGGAGTGAAGTAGTTTGCTTAAGGACACAGAATGTATAGCCAACAGGAGGGTTTGAAACCCTGACTCTCTGATCATAAGTCACAAACCATCAGGCCACATACACTCCCACCACAACATCGGCATTAGTCCTTACTTTTCTGGTGATGTTTGTGACCTGTGCCGAGATGTGGCCGATGCTCGGTAACGGCCGTGTCCGGCTGAAGGGACTCGAGCTGCGACTGCTCATGCTCAGTGGGTGATTGGATGGCGTGTTCAATGGCAGGCAAAACAGGTCCGAGAACTCAGCATAGGGAGTCAAATCACCTGCGTCAAGCGAGTCCTGAAAGGGTTGCAAAAGAGAATGATTACAAAGAATTATAACAGGATTTTGTAACATCCTTTAAAGATCCACTTCTTTAATTGTCAGAAACATATCTTGACACAGTCAAGTCCTTTGTAGGAACTGCATGCTTGAATTCCGTTTTAGGTTAAAACTGTGGCTTGCATATTAACATGCATAAGGATAATAAAGACACATGCATACAACAGATTTGTTATTAAATTAATCAAGAGGAAGAATGGGCTTAAATCGTCTACGAGGTATTTCCAGAAATACAAAATTCTTGTCAAGTGTGAACCCTATAATGGAGTCAGTTTTTTTCACTGACATGACTCAATAAACTTCTTCCGTTGTGAATTGTTCATGATAAATTTTTGTTTCTCACTGACAAAATTAAGGTATTATAACTTGGACCTGGATCTACATGTAAATGATACACTACAGCAAAAAGTTTATTAGAGTACTTCAGTTGTACTTCATGATGTAACTTAACCTTGCTGGCGTGTCTCATTCTGAATGAGTTTTGGTTAAATAAGAAGTTTAGCAAACGACAATTCGGATCAAACTGTAAAAATGCTCCAGACAACAAGGTGATGCCAACCAGTGACCATTTCTGGAAAAAGAAGCGGTGTGGAAAAAAGAGGGGGGTGTGGAAAAAAGAGGGGGGTTGGTGAGAAGCTTAGCCTTTACCTCAAGCAGTCTCAGCTTGTTGTTCCATCCAGATACCACAATGTAGCGTTTCTCGTTCACCTCGATGTACAGCACGCTGGTGACACCAACGTCTTCATCTTTCTCTGATTCCTGGCTCGGCGTCCAGGACCTGATCTCCTGGCCGCTGCCAAAGTCCCAGACCTTCAGAGACCCTTTGGGCAACGTCGGGATTGAAAGTCATGAGTTAGATCAAGGAGGAATTTATTCCTCCATACATTCAGCAGACATGTAATTTCCACGGGAAGTCTTTGCACAAGTAACTCTAGGTCCCTCACAACTCACACAGAAAGAAATTGGGCCTACACTTAACAACATGCCCTTGTGCCCATGCAAAGAAGGTTAGCCCTCATTATGATTATGTATGCTTCCTGCTACATGTAAATGAGTTCAAACATGTAGTCGTGTTTTACCATGCCATAGAGAACCAGACATGTGTTTGTTATTGTTCCTACAACATACAGGGGTGTGAGAGGCCAAATAAAAAAAGGCTGAAAACAGCCAGCAAAAAGCTGACTTTTTAAAAAGTCCCACAGTATAGTACAGAGCAGGTGTAAACAAAAAACTTCAGAGCAAAAATTTCACAAAAAAGCTGAATTGATGCACCCCTGGACACTCCAGGGGTCTGTCTATAGTCTATGGACTATAAATGCACAGGCACTTAACACTGAGGACAGGAAGGGGTTAAGGACCGACCACTCGCCTGTGGATAGGACAAATCTTTTTTTTTTCACTTTGAGCATCTCTCCTCTCTCGGTTGTTTTTCTCACACTGGATTAGTGATGGGGACAGTGTTAAGGTCATGGCTGATTTTTTGAGATTAATCTATGCCTACAAAGTTTGGCACAGGAACAGCTTCTCTCCACTGATGACTTTGGGATTTGGCCCTCTGTACAATCTCTTCTGTAAGCCCAACTTGCAAAATGTCCACCCCTGGATGGAGAGATACAATTGCAGTGATGTGTCTTGCCCAAGAACACAAGCAGCAGGACACCAATCGGGGTTTGAACCTATCACCACAGAATCTAGATGGAGAGGCAACTGGACAATGGGCACAATACCTCATGGTTAATGACAGCATGCATGGTCAACAGGGTTCTAAGAAACCTTCATGAAAATGCCTGCCCACAAAGATCAGTGCGAAATCAGTACACCACGCGCACATAAAAACAACTCAGTCACTTCAAAGCCAGCTGTTACACCCTTACCATCCAGTGCCCCCGAGGCCAGCCTGTACCCTGTCCTGTCTACAGCAATGGCCGTGACCTCCACATTAGGACCATGTGAGTTGGTCACATGGTAGACCTGCTTGCCAGACTCCAGTTCCCACACCTGCATTGAAATAAAAGGAGAGAAAAAAGCAATTTTACACTTGAAAATGCAGTAGACATCAATGGCCTTATAAAATACCTGACCTACTTGCCTTAGCCAATAAGCCCTCTAACCCAGGTGGATCAGAATGGATACTCCAAACTACATGTACCTACAATCTTACGCCTGTGCGAGACACTCCATGTGAGCAACAGTGTTGTGATTGAGACCTCTTAAGACCATTACAGGACCAAACAAGAGCATCACAAGTCCAACGCAAGGCCTCCAGACCAAATTCAAGTCACAAGCTATTCAAATAAACTGCAACAAAAGTATTGCCTTGTCATTGCTTACTTTATTACTTGTGACTGGTCTTGTGACTGGTCTTGCAAATGGTCTTTCAAATGGTCTTGTGATGGTCTCAACTACAACACTGGCAAGCAATATCATCCATCAACAGCTTACATGTAACTCTTCTTGATAAGGAGATAAATGAAGTTCATTTCAACCGATAATCACTGGCACAAATATTATTGGTAGAAATGTTTTTACAAACCATCAGCTTATACCTGCTCATACAAGTATCACCTACCTTTTTTTTTAAGAAGTTTAATTATCAATCCTCCAGAATTTTTTTCTGAGTTAACCTTATTCGTTTTCTTTATTAACA